>PYHX02000495.1:54064397-54084655 GCA_004302925.2 Cochliomyia hominivorax | reverse complement strand
TAAAAAACAATGTATTTTAATAATTACCTTGTCAGTATTTATGTATATTAAATGAATTAAGTGTTCCTTATTTTAGACCCGAAAAACAACAGCAAACAGACATTAAATAACAGAAAAAAATTAATACACGAAATTCAAATAAATAAATTTAACTAACAAATTTAATGCAAAAGAATTAGGTAAGAGAAAAAATAAATTCTTAAAATATATTTTCATAAAAACTAAATTTGAAGAGAAATTTTTCTAAAAAAACAAAACTTAAGAGAAAAATTCTATAAAAGCAAAAGTTAAGAGAAAATTGTATGAAAACAAACCTTTAAAAGTAAATTAAGAGAAATTTATAGAAAAAAATGTAAAGGAAATTTTTTGTAAAAAAATTTTGGGAAATTTTCTACAAAAAGATTGAGGGGATTTTTTATAAAAAATAAGGAAAATTTTCTATAAAAGAAAATTTAAGGAAATTTTCTATAAAAAGAAAAAATTTAAGGAAATTTTCTATAAAAGAAATTTAAGGAAATTTTCTATAAAAAGAAAATTTAAGGAAATTTTCTATAAAAAGAAAATTTAAGGAAATTTTCTATAAAATGAAAATTGAAGAAAAATTTCTTAGAAAGGAAAATTTAAGAAATTTCCATGAAAAGAAAATTTAAGGAAATTTTTATGAAAGAAAAATTCAAGTGAAATTTTCTATAAAAGAAAATTTAAGAGAAAATTTCTATGAAAAAAGAATTAAGTGAAATTTTCTATGAAAAGAAATTTAAGTTAAATTTTCTATAAAAAGAAAATTAAAGTTAAATTTTCTATAAAAAGAAATTTAAGAGAAATTTTCTATAAAAAGAAAATTTAAGAAAATTTCTATTAAAAGAAAATTTAAGAGAAATTTTCTATAAAAAGAAAATATAAGAGAATTTGTAAAAAGAAAAGAAAGATAATTTAAGAGAATTTTCTATAAAAAGAAAATTTAAGAGAAATTTTCTATAAAAATAAAATTTAAGAGAAATTTTTCTATAAAAATAAAATTTAAAGAAATTTTTCTATAAAAAGAAAATTTAAGAGAAATTTTCTATAAAAAGAAAAAAATTTAAGAGAAATTTTCTTTAAAATAAAATTTAAGAGAAATTTTCTATAAAAAGAAAATTTAGAAGAAATTTTTCTATAAAAAGAAATTTAAGATTTTCTATAAAAAGAAATTTTAAAGATTTTCTATAAAGAAATTTTAAGATTTTCTATAAAAAGAAAATTAGAAGAAATTTTCTATAAAAAGAAAATTTAAGATTTTCTATAAAAAGAAAATTTAAGATTTTCTATAAAAGAAAATTTAAGATTTTCTATAAAAAGAAAATTTAAGATTTTCTATAAAAAGAAAATTTAAGAAAAAATTTTTTGATAAAATTCAAATTTAAAGCAAATTTTTTAGAAAAAGAAAATTTAAGGGTTATTTTCTGCAAAAAGAAAAAAGAAAAACGAAATTTTTTAAAAATTGAAAATAAATTTTCTGTAACATGAAGTGAATTATTATTTTAATTTTAAGAAAAAGGAGAAATTTTTACAGAATATTTTCTCTAAAGTGAAATAAATTAAAGACAATTTTATCTTCAATTTTTCTAGAAAAATTTCTTTTAAAAGTTTTTTTAGAGAAAAAAGTTTTCTAGAAAAATTTCTCTTAAATGAAGTTTTTTTAGAAAAAATTCTCTTAAATGAAATTTTCTAGCAAATTTTCTCTTTAACTAATTTTTTAAATATTTTATCTTATAAGAAATTTTTAACGAAAAATTTCTCTTAAACGAAAAATTTGTCAAAAAATTTCTCTTTGAAAGAAAATTGTTAACAAATATTTCACTTCACCAATAAAACATTTATATTTTAATTCTTTTAGTTTTTTTATAACAAATTTAACCCAAAAAGCCATTAATGTAGTTTCTTGGGTCGATGTTGGTCATTAAGAGTTGTTTGCTGGTTTTCTCTTAAAAATAACATCATTTAGTTGAATGTTGAACATATTTGTATGTTGTTGACGATGACGATAATAATGATTATAATTATAATGATGTTTAAATATTGTGCTACCTGTTTTTTTTTGTGTTTGTTCTTCTCATTCTCGTTGTTATTTCAATTTTATGTTTTTGCCAAAATATTTTTTTGTAGCTCTTTACTGTGTCTTCTTGGTCTGGTTGTTTAAACACACATAGAGTTCAGTGGAAAAGGTTTCGATATCATCTTTTCTTTTGAAGGGTAATTATTGATAGTTTTATCTAAAGGTCAAGTATTAATTTAAATTGTTGTTATTTGTAACTAGAATTGTCTTGTTACCCACTGCAGAGTTAAGAGGTGTTGGTTTTTTATGGAGATTAATTTAAAGGGGTTTAGGAAAGACGTTTTTATCATTTTTTTAAATGTCTAGAATATTGGGAAATAATATAAAGTTTTTTGCGGTCATTCTGGGCATTCGCTTTTTAAATGCATTTTCATAACGTTAATAAGAAGAACCGCGCAAGAATGTTAGTTCCCGCCATCCTACCTCCTGGCGAAATGGAGGATGTCCACCACACTAGATGGCGATAAGGGTCTAGATAGCTGTAGCTAATAAATGTTGAAGTTATTATTATTTTTTGAGTTCGTAAATTTAATTTTGAAGTATTAAAAAAAATGCAAATCATAAAATTTCCAGTAGCTTCGAATCATTTTTAAAACCTCTAAAACTTCTAAGCTCTGTCTTCATTTTAGGACCCATCAAATTAAAACCTTAAATATTGAGTTCTTAAAAATTCAAAAGGTTGTTTCTTATTACTGTTTTTATTTCTTTAATTTTTATTAAATTTATTTTATATTTTTTTCTTTTTATTTTCTTAATTTACTTAGCAACAGTGGGCCATTAATTAATTATTTTTTATTGTAGTTTTTTTATTTTAATGAACTCGTGCTAAGTTTTTATGTTCATTTAATGAAAGTTATAAAAAACAATGATTATTTTACTAATGATCTTAAAAGAAAATTAATGATGAACCTTAATTCTGAGGAATTTTAGTTATAAAAAAGCTACTGGAATTTGTAAATATTTTAGAGGGTTTCGAGGGTAATAAAAACAACCATAAGAAATATTTTAGGTGATTTAAAAAAACACTTAATGGTAGAAATATTTTAAATAAAGACTTACATTTTTAGATTGAATAGTTCTACATTTGCAGTTTTAAAGAAGTTTTATAGGGACCCAAATTTTACCCAAAATCTTTTAATATTCTTATTGAAAGAAAATGAGACCAAAAAATTGTATCTGGAGAATTTGACCTTCTAAGAAATCTTTAAAATATTTTAAACCTCTCCACCTTAAGTGGTAATAAAGTATATTGACTTTGTCATTCAATTTGTAACACCAAGAAAAAATCATCTCAGATCTTTATGTGGTCTTACACGAAATCAAAATCGATTTTGCTATGGTCGCCTGTCTGTTGCTGGCTCGATTGCATCCATAATAATTAACAGGTCTCAATGAAATTTCACCACAATATTTACACTTATCCTAAGAATCTTCATACATAAAACTTTAAAATCGGCTTAATAGAAAGCAAGTTATAGGCCGATATTTAAGACAACCTTCGAAAAAAACTTGAACAAACATTTGCAAAAAACGGCTTATTAAATTTTCATCTGACAGACTTTGCCTTTAATGAGAAACGTTACGCACTATAAAATATAGGACTTGGAGGAGGGGTATCACCCTTACAAACGTAACAAGTTATAAAGCATATTTCTATAACCAATACAGAAAAGTTTGGCAATAGTGATTTGACAACATATTTTCGTTGACTATAAAATTTGAGGAAAGGGCATGGAGGAATAGTTACCCCTCGAAAACACAGTAGCCATAACCGTTTTAAGAAAGATATACCAAACGTTTCAAATGTTACAGAATTATTTCCAAAAAATCTACCTAAAGTGGTTCCTATAAATTATGAATTCTTACTACTTTCATCCATAAGAAAGCAAATTGCATCCATATATTTTTGGGACGATTAGCCTTCACATAATTAAGATAAAAAAGCTCGTAGCATAACAATAATACAAAATAAAGTTAATAGAATATTTTGAAAATTAATTGAAACTGATGTCCCTGAAAAAAATTTAATGATGACTAAAATAATTATAAAATCTCTGAGTCAGAAGCGACCAAAAAAAGGTTAGTGATGAATTGAAGTCCTCCAAAAGGTTTCCAAAATTTAGAAGATGGACAAACTGATTGATAACAGATCAAACTAAAATCCCTGAGTCAGTGGCAATCAAAAAGATCTTATTAATTAAGGTTTGTTTAATTATTTCCAAAGACTTCGATTTTACTCTAGAACTCTTATGTGTAATGTTTGGAAGATTATCCCAGATATCGTTTATAACTTGGTTTCTGCTAAACCGAATATTTTGAAATTATTGAACAAAATTCTTAAGAAAATAAAATATAATCGGACCAAATTTTATTTAAATAAGACGATTTATTTGATCCTGAAGGCATTAGACGGACAGATGGACATCACTAAATCTAGTCAGAATAAACTCTTTGGAAAAACAAGTATGTATAGTTGGTCAATCTAATACCCTACACCACATTGTTGGTTAAAAATAGAATTATTTAATTTTCTGATTTATTCTTAAGTGTGCAGTACATTATGGTGACTCTAACATCGATGCTAAATTTATACGTTTGAAAATTAATTTTCTTTTGCGGGGTTATATGAAAACTACATTAAATTACGAACTGACCCTCGTATAATTTTGCATATATTCATCTTAATTTGTTATTACTACAATACCACCCTATATGAGGGATTTATGCCCTTAAAAGTGATATTTCGAAGGGGGTTTATATGGGACCTGTGAGATATAATGGACCGATCCTCACATATCTTGACACATTGTATAAGAATATTATAAGACTTACTTGTTTCAAATTTCGTTTAAATCGATTTATATTTAGGACTTTTATGACCCCAAAACCCCATTCCGGGAGAAACATTTGTATGATTGGTACCTGAAATATTGGACCAAATATGATCAATTTCAATAAAACTGTCCTAAGGCCAAAATAATAACGTGCAACAAAATTTCATCTAAATACATCAAAAATTGCAACCAGTAAACTGTTTACAACGTTTCCATGGACAGCCAGCCGGACAGACAGACAGACAGACGGACGGATGAACAGCGTTAAATCGACTCAGATAGTGATTTTAAGTCGAGCAGTATACTTAAAGGTCGCTGTTATTTTTATTATTTCTACATGTTACAAACATCAGCACAAACACATAATACCCCAACCACCTACAATGGTGTAGGGTATAATAAATTAATAAATTTATCTCCTTTTTTCTTTTCAGTTTTTCTCTTCTATAAATAACTTCAGGTAAAAGTATTTCTTATCATAAATCTTTTGTGGATTTATTTTAATGTTTATTCAGTTTGTAGCAAACACCTAATGTTGCATGCAGCGTTAACACTTTTTTTCCACCGTAAGACAATTAACAAGACAAATATTTAAATAGAAAAGAAAATTTGAAATCCCACAAATTGTTTATTTCCCTTAAACATTTGTCTTTATGCTCACAAACACAGAAATAAACATTATTTTCATTTTATAATCCCCCAAAAATTTGTTTAAAAAGGGGGGAAAATTGAAATTAAATTAGAAGAGAAACAAAAAAAAACAATCAACAATGAAACACAACAATAGATTTTGTTAATTGCTCAATTTCTTTTCTTAAACTGTTTTCTTTCATTTTTCCATTCTCTTCATCTTCTAAGAAAATTAATCCATTTTTAATTTAATTCCAATAAAGGAACCCTTCATTTTCCCAAAAAAAAAGAGAAAAATCCAAAGAAACAATTTCATGTTTAATTACATACGTGTACTCTTGCAGTTATCCAGAAAATGAGGGGATTCGATTTTTTTTTAATTTTGGACTGAAGATGAAATTAATGTAACTAAATATTCCTTCTGTATTGTTGTTTTTGTGTTATTGATGTGAAGGGAATAATTTGAAAATGGAGGAAAATAAGTTTTATATAAAATTTAATCATTTGTTTCATTTATCATGCGTCAACAACACACGTACACTCACTAGAATTTGGAAATTAAATCACTTGGTTCTACCACTTCATATTGTTATTGTTTCTTTTTTAGTTTAAAGGGTCAGAAGCTTAAAAGAATGAAATGGTTAATGTAGCAAACTTAAATTTCATAATATCATCACTTGCAGAAGAAGAAGGAGAAAATGGCAGCCATTACTATAACCTTCAAATGAGTCAAAGAGTCTCTAGAGCTCTCAATATGCATGCAAATTTTTTTCATGAGTGCAAATATAAATATATAAGAGTAATTGATAACTCGGCTATATATGGACCGATTTCGGAAATTTCAAAAATCAAAATTTGGAAAAAATTTGCTATTTTTCTGCATCAAAATTTTGTCCATATGTCCCATAGGATGTCCAAAATATCAGAAAATGCGTTTTTACCTACAACTCGGAAACTAATGGACCGATTACTGCGATGAACTCAATTCTCCTAATAATTGCCGATCTGCTAGTACAAAAATTATATCTCTAGCTTAAATAGAACGCTCAACAAATTTAAAGCATTACTTTGTCTTACATTGTTGTTGTTGTTTGCCAATACTATATCCAACAACAATTACAAGGAAAATAAAGAATTGTTTATATCTCGTGAATTTATGAACTTATTTGAAAATAAAAAAAAACAAAATTCGAGGAAAAATCAGAAATATTTCTGACTGGCAACTAGATCCGTAGCTGCTCCCAGCAGCGTCAGAATAAGTTTTCGCCCATATCTTGGAAAATAATGGTCTACTTGAGTTTATGTCTTCTTATGAAAAATTCACAAAAATATATCCATTAGCAAAACAATTAAATTTCCTGGACACATGGAACTTAATTTTTAAAGAAAGAATTGACCATATCTCGGTGGTTCATGAAACGATTTTAAAAAATGAAAAAAATGTGCCATAACGAAGTCCGTAGGTCTCTTATGGAGTTCAAAATATAGAAAATATATTTTTGCTTGTAACTCAGGAACTAGTGTTTCCATTCATTTCATATTTTCAGCTCATAAATCCGCAAAATTAATTGAAATCTCTTATAGCAAAAATCCGAAAATTTTTTGAGGTGCCTTCAGTTTTTTGCTAATATCATTTATGAACCAATTTTCCTGAATTTTAATTCTCAAATTCAAAATCTCGAAATCTTTTGCAATCATTTGATATACAAATCATATATATTAAATATAGGTCGGCTTCATTACCTTAATTCAACTGACACCTTTGGGAGTCTAAGTCGAAAATTGTGGAAATTACAAACGGAGTGACAAACTTATATATACCCTTCTGGTCTAGTAAGGTGAAGGGTATAAAAAATAACGATGTTTAAAGAGCTCATTTAATTTTTTTACAAACTCGTTTTCAGAACTCCGAAATCGGGAATGAGATTGATCGTCTTCAGTAGATATTTGTTCATATGCTATTTTTGTAAGTGATAAATTCCAAAGTCCTTGAGAGAACTTATAATGAGCAATAGCAAAAATTTAAAATTCGTTTAAAATATCTAACGACTTTTAATAAGGGAATACCACTATCTGAGAATGATAATGATAATGATATTTTCCAAAAGTATACGCTCTATATAATGTTCCATGCAAAGATCCTCTTTGGAGCAAAGTCCAAAATCGTTATTTAAGACATAATTAAAAGAAAATTTATTTAAGAGTTTTTCAAAAATCTCATTTCTAAAATCTACTCTCAGTTGTTAAAACTAGCAGTCCCTGGAAGTATTTCCAACGTAGTGATACTCAATGAAATAGTTTTATTTGGCGACAATCTGCAAAATCCTTTAAAGAATATTTTTTAAGCAGATGTGCATAAAAAATCATACAAACTTAATTCAGGGATTCCATTTATAATATAATTCCATATTTTAGCAATGACAGTTGTGGTTCTTGGAAGCATTTCCATGTAATGATCTCCAAAAACATAGAAAGAGCTATTCATAAACCGAAATTAACTTTCAATAAATCTTAAAAATCACACAAATTCAAAATTCCCCTTTCCAAGAATGATAACGATGACACTTAGAAGTGTTTCCCCGTATGTAGCTATATCCTGTAGAGCTCACATTTGGTCACAATATTCAAGTTTATTTTCAAAAATCTTTCAAATCTTAAATTAGAAATTCCACTTCTTGGAAATTATTACAAACGCTTTTCTGTGAGGTGATATTCCATAAAGAGAGCTAATTTGGCCACTGTCTCCAAAATCCTCTAAAGAAAACGTTATTCAAAATTTCATAAAACTCAATTTTGATTTTCAACTTGCGGGGGAAAATTGCAATGATCTTCAGATTAATACTGTTCCATATGACAGTATTCTATGGGATGGTCTTATTATGCTAAATTCTTCGATTCTCCAAAATATTAAAATTCTTCGTAGAACTCATAATGAATTTTTTATATTTTGCATCCAAAATTTCAGCAGGATCAAATCAGGAGTTTCCCGAATAGAAGCAATGGGCTTTAGAAGTACTTCGCTTAAAGTGACGTTTTCATTTGGTCAGAGTCCCAAAAATCCTCGAGAAATAATATCAAAAATTCCCGACAAAACCCATAATGAAATAAAGTTATTTTTCATAATTTGTTGAAAAATTTTACAAACCAAATTTAGGACTTACACATTCTGAAGATGATAGCGAAGGTTCACAAAAGTTTTCTCTGAGGTGGTATTCCTTTGGTTGATATTTTTAAGTTGCAGTGTTCAGAATCCTTCTCGCTAGCTTTTGGAAATGTAACGCCCTCCCAAAAGTATACTTTATGTGGCCAGTTCCATCATTATCCAATTTAATTACAAGATCCAAAATCCATCATAAACATTTTAATATCGTATAAAATTCAATTCAATAGGACCTTTTACCTTTCGAATTTAAAATTCTTTAATTCCGTTGCATTTGTATTATGAATTCATTCTTTCACTTACCTGATGCCGTCTGTGATTTAAGCTCTATTCTCATAATATGAAGTGAAGTTTATTACAAATGTAGTGGTTTGTTAAATGTTTTGTTTGTTAAAGTTATTGTTATATAGTGCAACGCTCTCCCCCCTCTTTCTCTCGCCTACTTAAAATGTGTCTAAATCTTTTACCTTATAAAGATAGCTGGACAAGGTCGGACAGACAGATGAACTGCCAGACTGTGTCATAGATGTGTCTTGTGCAATTTTCAACTGACAGCTTAAAAGACAAGAGTTGACTATTATGGCAGACCCCATAATATACCGCGTACCAACATCATTTTCTGACAGTCATTTAACACTTTTACTCATATACCAAAACTAACACATACTTAACACACACACACATTTAACCATCAAAGTCACCCGCAACATCGCCATCGCCATCATCATCATCATAATTCCCTTTTTCATCATTTAACGCACAAAAGAAAAGCAACACGTTTCCATACCAAAAACCGTTGCTGTCGAATGAGAACTTCTAAGTAAAATGTCTATGGATCCCATACAGATGCAAACATACGCACATACATTCACACATTTGTACGTTGGTCGAATTTCAATTTACTTTTGCCACTTTTTTCGTCTTCTGTCTATTCGTTGGTATTTTAAGGAGAAAACCATCGAAAACCATTGAAATTATAGTTTTGTGGATGAGAACTGTTTGTTGCCTTTTCAAATCCCAATAAATGCGGTGGTTAAGTGTGACTTTAATAACTAAACAAAACTTATAACGCCCCCACATATGTCTGTGTAACGTGGGCTTTGTTGTATTTGTGTCTTTGTTTGCAGGGCCTCCACTTTAAGCATCCATCATTCATAGATTTATGAAAAAATAAGAGAAATATGAATTTTATATTTTGCATCCAAATGATGTCTTGGTTTTTAATACCCTACACAGGGTATTATGCGTATGAGCAGGTGTTTTTAACACACAATAAGAAAAATAATGTTACCCTGAACTTAGAGTTTACTAAAAGACTGAAGATAACTTCCAAAGACGATTTAACAATGTCCGTCCGTCTGTCTGTCTTTTCGTCTGACGGTCTATGTAATAAGTATTGTGAATCCTCTACAGGTCATTTCTTAAGCTGAGAATGAATCCTATTGGAATTAGTGATGATCGGTACAATATGTTAGCTCAAATCCACAATGGTCCAGAGTGTGTCCTAATCGATCGATTTGAAAATAATATTGTTAATAGCTAAATTTGACTAGAGGAAGCCGTCTTCAGGTAAGATTTTCAACCATTGAAATTTCAGTATGATATATGAATTTGCCTCTAAATAAGGAAATTCTTAAGATTTCCACTTTTTTCATGCGGTAATAACCAAAATCTTAATCCGAATAAATCGTGTTTAAAAATTCGACTTTTTTACTGAAATGATCGCCCTGACGTTATAAGAGCCGTTAGCCGACAAATTCTTCTTGAGAATTTTTGCTCACATATGTACATATATATTAAAGATAAATTCAAGCTGATTCCAGCTTTGCGATTAGATAACATAACAAAAAATTATATATACTTTTTTATTAAACCAACTTTGGATAGGACTTAGGGGCGCAACTTTGACCCATGTTCAGTCCGATTTAGATAGCATTTATTTGAAATTTCAGTATGATATATGAATTAATTGGATAGGGATTGTGGGCAGAATTTTGACTCATGTTTATTTCCATTCAGCTTGCATGCATTTCCGTTAAACTATAAAGTTTAGAACAAGAAAAATGGTTTTAATCATGAATAATTTGTGGAACCATTTAACAAAATAGATTTTGTCCAAGTTTTAAATTCAGATTAATATAACAGTTTAAGTAGGGTATTCAAAAAAACAATATTTTCAGAAAACCGGTTTATGAGTTATTCGAAAAATGGTATTTTATAAAAACCAGTTACGAATACGGGTTTTGTTTCAAAAATTGATTAACCGGTTTTTGTTTCACTATTATAAATTAATAGGAAAAATTTTGGAGTTTATATCTTGTAATGGCCTTTATATGGAATGAAGTTGAAATAATGGTTCCATCATATTGTGTACTTGTTTTTATATCAAAATAACTTTTTGTAATAAATTTCATCAAATTATCTTTTTGTACTGTATGATGCCCGAAATGGGTGGGGTACAAAAACAAATCATGTGTCTAGAATCAGAAACTTTTTCTTTCATTTCTGAATCTGTCTTAATTATCGGTCTATATCTCTTTACCTATAAAATGTATATTGCTGAATAAAAATCTCGTTTAATTATTTCTATTGATGTGATTATGTTTAACAAGCGGACATAACAAAATCGATTCAGACTTTGAGGACTGAGAATACATACAGTATTTTGCACGTGTCACATGGAATGAAAAAAATTATATATTCTCAGTCATGGTGGAATATAATATAATATAAAAATAATGCTGTAAATTTTTGTGAAAAGCTTTAAAGTTCTTCCATTAAAAACCGGTTACTCGACTTTAAAAAAACGGCAAGTCAAATAATTCGAAAATAGAAATTAATTGAAACCGGTTGGTTCTCTGAAAAGCAGAAAACGGTTTCGGTTTTTGAATAGATTATGTTGAACGGATTTATATATTTACATGGTATTTGCAGCATATTTGTTTAAAAAGTTTAAAGAGAATCTGGGATATATTTAAAAAGACTAAAAAGCAAGAATAAAAATGGACTAAAAAATATTAATAATTGAATAAATCGGAAACTGTAGGAGAAAACCTACACATGTAAGCTTATTTTGATAGAGATTTATAAGGTATATCTATATACAAAATTTCTTTGGCCCAATTCATAAATGAATTTTTAAAGAATTTTTTAAAATTCAAAATACTCGAGATGACCAACTTTGGAGTGCCACCGTCTACGTCACTGATTATATATGCTCTTGTACTTCTCCAAATCTACCTCAAATCTATCTATCTCCATGTGAAATTTCATTAGATACCTTTAGAGCATAAAAGGAAATATTGCCAAAAAAAAACGGATTTAAAAAATATGTTACCAGTTCCAATACAGAACCTCCGCCGAAAAGACGTTAAAGTGCATAAAAGAGAAATATCAGTACTGTATATATGTGCTGACAATATACCATCTATTTAAGATTCAAACAATCAGAAACAACTTTATTTAATTTTGTGAATGGTCGGTATATAATTTCCCTTAGCCCTCACATAACCCCCACTTCCGAAAATCACACCAAGCGGTATTAATCTGTAAAAAAAACTGAGTATCATGAATGTGAACAGATTATTTTATTTAGGAACGATTTTCACAATCTGAAAGCATAAAATCAAATTCTATTTTTTCATAACTGTCTCTTGGTGTAGGGTACTATAAAGTAGTTTTGTCTGTAATTCTTTTCAATGAAAATATTTATTTAAATCTCTTTTGTTTAGTAAAGAAGAAAGTTTTTATCTCTTTTTATTCTCACTCTTGAGATATTTTGAAGATTTAAACTTCTTGACTTTTGAATGGTTCGTCATATAACAAAAGAAAAATACTTTTTAAAGAAAATTTTTATTTTTTTCATTTTCTATACAGAAGTGTCATTATTTTGCCGTTTAGGTGTTTAATTTGACATCTAAGCGCCCTTTTGTCTGTAATTTTAATAAGATATTATGCGTTTGTCATTATTTTCTGAATTAAGCCGAAAAGTGTTAAATTTCTTGGAAAAAATATTTTTTAATAATTTAAATAATTTCAAATTAATTGCAAATGATCTCATCAATATAAGAGGATTATAATGATGCCGACAAAGCTAAGAAGTAATAGGCGGAACCTTAACTGAGACTGAAACGCAGGTTTTAATTCTGAGTTCATTAAATAATAATTTTCATCATATGTTTAAATGGGCCAGTAAAAGAAGTACAGTTTACTATTTTGAACAGATCGTAATTAAATAAGAAAGTTATATATACAGACAACCTATTGAAAGGGCACAGTGTTATTCTAAAGTTTTTTCCATTCTAAACTAGCAGACCCGGCAAACATCGTTTTGCCAAAAACGTAAAATTTCAGGCAGTTTCAAACATTAGCGTTGTATACGATTTAAATAGATTATAAGTAAATTAAATTTGATTTGTTCAGGGTACCATTCCCCCTGGTCTTATTCGTTCTAGGTTTGTCTGAACTTATCCGTCCATTTTCCAGTAAAACAGTTCCTTGAGAAAGTATTTGATATTAGATAGATAGATAGATAGATAGATAGATAGATAGATAGATAGATAGATAGATAGATAGATAGATAGATAGATAGATAGATAGATAGATAGATAGATAGATAGACAGATAGATAGATTGATAGATAGATAGATAGATAGATAGATAGATAGATAGATAGATAGATAGATAGATAGATGGATGGATGGATAGATATATAGATAGATGGATGGATGGATAGATATATACATAGATAGATAGATAGATAGATACATAGATAGATAGATAGATAGATAGATAGATAGATGGATAGATATATAGATAGATAGATAGATAGATAGATAGATAGATAGATAGATAGATAGATAGATAGATAGACAGATAGATATAGATAGATAGATAGATAGATAGATAGATAGATAGATAGATAGATAGATAAGTAGATAGATAGATAGATGGATGGATGGATAGATATATAGATAGATAGATAGATAGATAGATAGATAGATAGATAGATAGATAGATAGATAGATAGATAGATAGATAGATAGATAGATAGATAGATAGATAGATAGATAGATAGATAGATAGATAGATAGATAGATAGATAGATAGATAGATAGATAGATAGATAGATAGATAGATAGATAGATAGATAGATAGATAGACAGATAGATAGATAGATAGATAGATAGATAGATAGATAGATAGATAGATAGATAGATAGATAGATAGATAGATAGATAGATAGATAGATAGGTAGATAGATAGATGGATATGGATAGATATATAGATAGATAGATAGATAGATAGATAGATAGATAGATAGATAGATAGATAGATAGACAGATAAATAGACATTTCCGATAATCACCTTAATTACTGTAAAACGTTCAAAAATACTTGTTATAAAATAAATTATATGAAATACATTTTTAAAGAATTTCAGATACATCAGTTCGCAACTGACTCCATTTGTGATCTATAACAAAAAGTCATTCAAACCGATAGTAATGAAGTATTATTTATTATTTCACCAGAACCGTTTAAGCATTTTTTCAATATCCATATGTTCATATATAATATATGGACATATATCTCCTGTTTCTGAAAAAAAAAAAAACAATTCAAAAATCATACAAAAAGGCAGATTTGCTAGTAAAGTTAACGTACGTGGAAAAGAATAAGTGTGAGGTGATCGGTTCTCATAAATCTTAGACCGGCATTATCGTCACTTTTGGAGTCAATTGACCCCCAATGCTAGCAAGAGTATCAGTGAGATCTTTCTATTAAATCTTATAGATAATTTTTGCCAAATTTTAATCTTTTTAACAATGCGATTTGGACACGGCTTTACTTTCACTTCTGCAAGCCTATGATGATATAAAAGTCGTGTGGCTTATAAACGATTCTGATACAATTTATGCTGCTTTGTCGACAATAATTTTGACATAGTTTAAGTCGTTG
Organism: Cochliomyia hominivorax; assembly: GCA_004302925.2. NCBI lineage: Eukaryota > Metazoa > Arthropoda > Insecta > Diptera > Calliphoridae > Cochliomyia > Cochliomyia hominivorax. The sequence continues at coordinate 54,069,975 of PYHX02000495.1, read as the reverse complement.
TACCCAATAATTTCCTTGAACATTTTTTTTGCAAACGATTGTCTTGCTGAGCTACGAATTAATTTACTTATATACAGTTCCATGGGAGGTCGAGTCGAAACAATATTCTCATCCTGTATCGTGTTTTTAGTTGTCGTTGTTTTAAGTGGGAGGTAAACTTAGAATAAATGTACGGAAAAATATCAGGTACAGAATTATGATTTTAAATGATTTAATTGTCACCTCACTTTTTTGAACCTGACCAATATTACCCAATTTTCTCTGGAGGAACATTGAACAAAAACGAGTCTAAAAATTAATCCGAAAAATTAACTGAACCGAAAAATGTGAATTCCCAAATTTGTTAAAAGCATAATTATCGCATTTAATCTAATCTTTTCGATATATTGTTGAAAATCCGATGTGAATTGCCATAGGCAAGTAGAACCCCAGTCAACCAATGATTTCTGAAGGTAGGAAATTTGTCACATCACTTAATAAGACTGTTGTGAAACTCAAGAATAATTTGCGTTATCACTAGGAGTCAGATAACAATTAAATTCCCTATTGTTGAACTGAATTAGTTATAAATTGAAATGGTATTCCAGATACAGGGGACTTGTACCGAAAATAAATGTTTTCATATGAACATCCAGGATGCCGAGGTAAAGTTTAGCTTTTGTTGGAATTAAAATATTTTTATATGTATTCTCAGTGGTGAAATTCGAGTTAGACGATCGCAATTGACACAACTGATTCTTTTGAAAAGGGCAATCAACAAAAATCCTTCAGAATATTTGATCAGACATTTGTCCATAATTTGCCATCACGTTAACGTACGATTGAATCTTGCAAGACCTGTTAAAAAATAATAAGGAAATAAGGCGGTGAAAATTATGGCTCACCTCGGCTTTCAGTCTAAAGCACGCAAGTTCTGACTAAAATGAATTTCTATTATTGCAAAAAGAGTTTTTTTCCAAGCTATAGATAATATTGTTATTTAAATTTAATGATTTTCAAGCTCTAAATTGTTCCAGGTCCTTTAAACGACATCAAAATTAGTTTTAGAAACATTCATGGTAGAGCGGAAACAGCCAGATGGCAGTGTTTTGTACTTGAGTTAGTTTTTTGTAGATTGTGAGTTAGTCTATTATGGACTTGAAATAGTGGACTTGAGACTGAAAAGCGGACCGTGAACTGTTCAGGCGGTGTATTAGTATTGTTGTAATGTAGCGGTATATTAGTATGTTTGGTTAAAAACTGATTGACACTGTGAAAAGTATTCCAGTTTATTGATAATTAAAAGTTTTAAAAAGCTAAAATCGTAACAATATTTTGAATAATTTGCCATTCTTAATTTGTATACCCAATAATTATTATCTGTATTTAGAAAATTATTTAGTTTTATTTTATTTCCCTACCAAATAAAATTACTTTTATGGCCATGAACTTCAAGGGTGGTCTTTCTCTCTAGAACTATATAATTATTAAAACTCGTTAATTTCTATATGTCAACAACAATTTTATGACACCAAAAAAACTTTAGCAATAAAAAAATTATTTAATATTATTTTTAAGAAAAATAGAAATAAAAGAAAATTCATTAAGAAAAACGCCCGAAGAAAGAAGAAAAATTTTATGAGCGAAAAAAATATAATAAAAAAATTAAATTTAAAAAAAATAAAACCATAAAAATCCAGGTCTTAAAATTTTCATTTAAAAAATATGACAACCAAAATTCTATAAATCCAACTTTTATTATTCAAGATCTTTAAAAAAGATCATTTGGAATTTTCAACTCAAATTTTTGGTCAAAAAAGCAATTAAAACTCTAAGAAAAATGTCATAAAAGTTCATTAGCACATTTTGGAATGTATTTTTTTCCTCCTGAAGATCAAACAAAAACGATAAGAAAAAAAGTCATTTTGACAGGTGAGTTTTTTTTTCGAAAATGTTGAACAGTTGACTGCTGGTAGAAGAGTGGAAGAATGTAAGAATGTGCATGTTTCATAAGAGAGTTGTTACTAAAGGTTGTTTGCTCCTGTCAACTGTCATTTGTTGCTTGCTCTTGATGTATTTGTTATTTTTTCCCACATGATTAATGAAGTTTTTCAAAAATTTTGACAGTTAAATTAAACTAAAAATGATCAAGAGAGAAATAAAAATTCTAAACCAACAATTTTCAAGTAGTGAAAAATATCTTCGTAATGCTTCGTTAAATTTGAATAAAATTTTTACTTGGAATTTTTATTAGTTTCTATTTTTTTTCAAAATATTTAAATAAACAATAATCTTTCTAAGGAGTGTGATCGTAAAGCTCTTAACATGCATATATGTTAATAACAATGAAAAACCAAAATTAGATTTTTTCATTTGTAATTTGTGTTAGAAATTTCTTTCATTAATGTTTTTATAGTAACTTCTGTCACTTTTCGCGAACAGGCAGTCCATCTCCGTTTTAAATATGCGACATTTTTAGAAACCTTTTTTGATGTTCCTCAATTCTCTTTTAACAATCTCTCATCTCCAAATCTCATGCCAAAAATAAGAGGACACATTGTAAAGTCTTATGAATAGAGGTTTTTTTTATAAAAATTCCCAGATATAAATTTCGGTATTTATAAAGCCCGTGGTAGGAAATGACTGGCTTCCGCATATCATCTCCGCTTAAAATCTACCACAAACTTAAGGACAGTTTTTTGTACTCTTTAATTCGCTATTAACAAGAGCTCACTTGCCTTAGCTCTGGTCAGTTGTAGGACTTGTCTTTCTTGGAACTAATAACACAATATTATTCTCGCACCATTCAATGGCTTGTGAACCATAATGACTGGATGCCAAGTCAGACCAAAAATAAATGGTCACATTATGAAGTCTTATAAATAGAAGTCGCTAAACATCCCTTAGACGTTTACAGGAAAAATGGAACCATTTTAGAACATTTTAGCTTTTTTTGGATCCTTAAAATTTCCTCAACATTTAATGAAGCAACAGCAACATAAATTTTTTTACCAGGAAATTTTGTCATTCATTATGCAGCATGAATTTTTTTAGAAAATTTAACTTTAATTTACGGACTCCGTTATTGGCCTCTAAGAACTTTTTGCGCCTTGTATGGTTTTAAAAGCTGCATTATCTTTAGCTTTTCGTAGCAAATAGTCCGAGCACTGAGCTTACTGGGCTGCTTTCCTATTGGTTATGTTGGAAGCTCTTTTAAAAATTGCTTTCTATTTTTTGGCTTTAGAAACATCATGTGGACCATTCTCTTAACCTGTTTCAGGATTTCTATAAAAGGACAAGTTAACGGGTACTGATATCGGTCTATATCTTTTAATATAGTGAACTGATTCTGCTGATTTTAAACAGGTTTTTATTTGATACAATAATATATACACATTATGGGATCTGATCTTTTGAGCGTTGCACATGGAATGACAAAATTATTTTACCATTTTCACCATTTGTGGTGATGGAGGTTAGAAAAATCAAATAATACTTGGATTAAAAGTTTTAATGTAAAATGTTTGTCAAGAATTTTTTAATCTCATTCCTAAGTCTACGTTATGGCCCTCTCTCCCATTCTATTTATTAATTGGTAGGCGTTAATTTTTCTGTCGTTTTCATTAATTTTCTTTTAACTAAAATTTCCCCTTAAATTATTTGTTTCTATTTTGTTTAAATTTAAATTCAGTTTTAAATATTTTTTTTTTTCAAAATCTTAATTAAATTCAAATATCTGACTGACATGATCATCTTGTATTTTATAAGATTATTTTTAGGTTATGTTAAATATTCGGCTTCTTTTCTTAATTAATGCTCCATTAAATGCATTATTAAATTTTATTTTTCGTGCTTTATCGTTATGAGAGCATTATAAGTGAAATATTAACATAATTTTATGGTTTTATGAATTTCAGAAATTGAATATTTTAAAATGCTCACTGATCGTTGGTTAGATTTTGAACAGTAGCAATTTAGGGTTAATTTTAGTATTCTGAAAAAAGGAAAGAAATTAACAAAATATTTTGAAATTTTACTCTCAGAAGTTTTACTTCGATTTTTATGGCCTCCACAATCACCATTAATCAGTTTTGCTTCATATCAAAATTCATGATTTAAGAGCAATTTTTCACCAATCACTTTTTTTCCATATGAAATAAAAGTGATTTCAAATTATTGCCATTTACTAGATTAGACGCGTATTTAAGGAGTTAGAACCAATTTTAGTTTTCTTAATGAAAAATCGATTTTTGACCAAAAGTCATGAATTTTCCATATGAAATAAAAGTGATTACAAATTATTGTCTTTTTCTTGCTTGGACGCGTATTTAAGGAAATGGAGCCAATTTTAGTTTTCTTAATGAAAAATCGATTTTTGACCAAAAGTCATGAATTTTCATATGAAATAAAAGTGATTACAAATTATTGTCATTTGCTAGATTAGACGCGTATTTACGGAACTATTGCCAATTTTAATTTTCTTAGCGAAAAATTGATTTTTGATCCAAAATCACAAATTTCCATATGAAACAAAAGTGATTACAAATTATTGCCCTTTTCTTGATTGGAAGCGTATTTAAAGAGTTAGAGCCAATTTTAGTTTTCTTGTTGAAATATCAATTTTTTACCAAAAATTATGAATTTCCATATGAAACAAAAGTGATTTCAAATTATTGCCTTTTTCTTGATTAAACGCGTACTTTAGAAATTAGAGGCAATATTTAGTTTTTTCAATGAAAAATCGAATTTGACCCAAAATAATGTACTTCGATATGAAATAAAAGTGATTACAAATTATTGCCCTTTTCTTGATTAATCGCGTATTTAAGAAATTAGAGTTTTTTTCAATGAAAAATCAATTTTCAAGAAAAAAATCACTAATTCCGATATAAAATAAAAGTGATTACTTATTATTCACTTTCCTTGATTAAAGAATTAGAGCCAATTTTAGTTTTCTCAATGAAAAATCGATTTTGACTTCGATATGAAATAAAAAAATAAAAAAATGAAATAAAAAAAAAAAAATTATTGTCCCGTTCATGATTTGATGCGTATTTAAGGAGCTGAAGATTACAAATTATTGTTATTTTCTTGATTTGACCCGCTTTTAAGGAACTAGAGGCAAATTTAGTTTTCTCATTTAAAAATAGTTTTTTGATCTAAAATCATGAATTTCCATATGGAACAATAGTGATTACAAATTATTGCCTTTTTCTTGATTAGAACCGTATTTTAAGAACTAGTACCATTTTTTAGTTTTCCCAATGAAAATTGGAAATTCCCATATGAAATGAAAGTGATAACAAATTATTGTCCTTTTCTTGAGCAGATACGCATTCGAGTGCAAAGCTATGGAGTTACCAGATTGTTCTAATTAAGAAGGAATCGTCTTAGACCCGAAATAAATATATAAGGAGTGAGACTGAAAATTCTGATTGCATGTTTCTCATTAAAGCTTTTAACTCAGGTATTATTTGTTGCTTTTTTCTGGATCAAGTTATATTTGTAAAACACTATCAATTCTCTATAATTGAAGGATCCAAAAATTTCCCAAAAAGTTATGACAAGCAATACGCAGTTGCCCGTAAGAGAAACCTAT
>PYHX02000495.1:54037798-54064297 GCA_004302925.2 Cochliomyia hominivorax | reverse complement strand
TTTTACTAATCTGTCAGTTATTTAGTATTTAACTTAACGTTTGTTTGCATGTATGTGTTTGTATTAAATTATCTGTCTGTCAGTTAGTTGTTTCAAACAATTCATTGAACGTCCGTCAATTATTCATTCATTTTCTCATTCTTTGTTAAAAAAAATTGAAAATATTTTAAAACAGCGTCTGCAATTTAATTAAGTTTATGTCACAAATAAAATTTAGTACTATTTATTTTAAATTGGTACTATTTTTGGGCCAATCGTTAGTCATTGTAAGATATAAATTTTCCATTAAAATTATTGCTCCGATTTTGAGATAAAAAATTAATGAAGGCAGTCTTAAGTACCTAAAATTAAGCGTATTCCAGTAAGAGCAAACTGCTTCAGTCCAAATAAAGCGTGGTCGCAGGGTTCAGTTCGGGGCTATAAGGAGGTGAGTCTTTACCCATACACTGTTTCCAAATGGTTTCCAATTGATCTTGCAACATGTGATCGAGCATTCCCATGATATCAGATAATAACCTCGTAACTGGTCGAATATTCTGGTCATTTTTCCTCGATTGCTGTCTTCAAAGAAAATCAATAGTATTCAGTGAAAATCCTCTGATTTAATCCTGCGACATGTGATCGAGCTTGGCCATGATAGACCAACGATTTTGGTCGCTTTTCCTTGATTGCTCTCTTCAAACGAATAATTTTTAATTAATAACATTTTCAAGCGATCAGAATAAAAAAACATACATCTGAACCCCTCAAACACAAATCACCATCTGGATATCAAATCACCTGGTGTTAATTGATTGGCTGTTCGTGCTGTTGCACTTGATGTTATCGTAATATATACCAGTAAGAATTTTCTGCACCGATTAATAGAAGGAAGACATAATAAAAGTTTTTGACTTCTTATCAGTTCCAACAATATGTTGAATATCGTTAATGCCTTTTGCAAATGAATCAATTATTGGAGGTAAAGGTCGTCTGTGTATGACAGATTTCAAAGTTCATAATACAAAACACACTTTTGGTCTAATCAAACATGGAGTTATGGATATTTGGCATCAGGGTTTATTTTTGGTTATTGACCGGGTTTTTTTTCAGTACACTTGGGTTTATTGTAATATATTCCATTGAGGACATTCCATATTGAAGATTTAAAATGGACTAAATCTGTTCTATAAAGCGGGAGGCAACATTTTCCATCTGCGGTGTTCCAAATAGTTCTTTTTTACCGAACTTTTAACCAAATTTCATAGGTTTCAATGCGATAAAAAATGATTTTTCTTTTTGGAACAAACCATGAACATTTCCGACATACAAAATTGTCCAATGAAGTCTCTTGAGTTGGTTCATGTTTAAACATCAAATTTCGAAGGAGTTGATATTATTATTGATTAGCAAGTATAGTCCTTGTCGATGGTGTACCTAAGTGCTCCAGGCCGATTCTACAATGGACTGAATCAAATTTCGAATGGTTCAAGAAGGCTTCATAAATCCAGTTTGCATTTTTAGAACTAAGTCTAAGCAGCATCCTAAAAATCTATTACATGTTTATGTAGCTGTCATTGCATTGGATATCCTACCATTTTTGTTCAAGCCCTACGTCAATTTGTTATCGAGGATTATACCAAGGTATTTTGCGTCCCAGATAGCTTCAAAATTGTCCCATTAAATACAGATAATCTCATGATTTATTACATCGAGAGATACTTAAAACTGGCAAAAGTCAGAAGAGACAAAATCTGTACTATAAAGTGGGAGTCAAAATTTTCCACCTGCGGTATTCGAAATGGGTTTCTTTTAAACAAATTTCACTTTTAAACAAAATTTCACCAGTTTTAATGCGATAAAAAATGATTTTTCTTTTTGTAACGAACAATGAACATTTCCGGCATACAAACTTGTCCAATGAAATCTCTTGAGGTGGTTTCATGTTGAACTAATAATCGATAACTTTCAGCATTGTTTTTATTCAAGAGAACTAAGAAGATATCGCAAAAATCATGTCAAGCTATAAATTCAATGCTTAGCGTTTATCAGATACAGAATTATACTGTCAGAGGTGAGAATTTTTGAACCGAAAAATCGAGTCAAAAATAAAAGACGGTCCATGACAAATTTGCATTGCTTCCAAAACGACTTTCAAGGTCTATTTACATAAAAAAATCAGTTAGTCTCATATCATAAATTACCAAATTTGAAAAAAAAAACGCTACAAAGTCCCCTGATCCGCTGTAGCTTCCAAACTGAATAGAAAATATATCAGGTTCTTCGTGATTAAAAAAGAGATTCAAATTTCTCTTTAATCCTTTTTTCCCCTTTTTACAAAAATAGTACCTAAATTTTTGTATTTTTTTTTTGTGTTATTCGCAACCCTGGTAACTAACTTCTAATAGCGAAAACATCAACAACAAAAATCCAAAAAAAAAGAACTAATGTTTTGGGTGCGATGACCATGTACAACAACATATTGACACCTGTTGGTAATTATAGAAAATATTTCTGACGTAAAACAATAACGACGATGAGCTCTGAATAACATATGTATAAACATATGTATGCGAATATGTATCTTCTAGATACATACATATTTGCACACACCCATCAATTCGAAAGAAGGAAAAAAAAGAACTTGTCAGATAAATTAGCAGGCAGTTATTTTTTTGAGGAAAATCATAATTTAGAAAAAATTCTAAAAAAATCGATAAAAATTATCAACTAAATTCAACTGAAAATAAAAATAAACGCAAATAAATTTCAGATGCGAATTATAAAATTATTAAATAAACAAAAATTAAATAAATAAATTTGCGTAATTTTTCAAAATGCCTGAATTCGAATTCCACGTGTAGACAAGTGGAATTTTTCATTGCGATTTCGAAAAATAAAAAAGATTAAATATTTTCTTTAAATCAGGGAAAATAGTCAGTCAACCGATTTTTTTAATATATTTCGATAACTTTAAAACCATTAGAGACAAATAAATAAAATTTCACAAGCTTAGAGAAGATTCCAGCTGATCAGAACCAAAGTGTTTGACTATTGATAGTTGGTAATCTCGGTATTCAAATTGGCCATCAGATTTTTGAGAAAATTCCAAGTCAACTCGAAAACATCTTAGATGCGACCGCTTAAAATTCAATGATAAAAACGATCACACCCCGAAGCCATAATCTTCCATTATCACTATGCTCGATCAGATGTTGTAAGACCGGTAATAAGTTATCAGGAAAATAATTGATGGACATTTTTGGTTGACCTGATAGCACACATCTTCTGATGAAAGATTTTTTTTTGGGAAAAAGACATCGTTATTATTCCATTCATCTAATCTTTTTGAAGTCTATAGACAGTTAAATGGATCGACCATTTTACTAGAAATTTTCATGATGATTTTTCTATAGATTATATTTTTTGATAGCATCACAGAAATTCTGAAGGAATCACATCCCCCGAACCATCCGAAATTTCTAATAAAGCCACAAATATCCTCCATATCAGAAGTGGTCAAATCCGTCAGAGATTGTAAAGAACGTGCTCAGGCAGTGACAACTCCTGCAAATATCATTTAACGAAGAAGCCATTCTCACCGCATGCATTGCAAAGCGATAATGTCCAGATATTGCAGCAACTATGTACCTCAAGAGGACATATTATCCTGGCAAGCAAACACGTTGGTTCATAATTCTTTCCGTCTTGTGCTATAGCATAGAGTTCATGCTTATTTGTAAGGTTATACCTCCTTTTCGCTAGGTCAGCAGCCTCCTGGTTGCCCTGATTAGTGTCATGTCCTTGCAGCAAGGGCAATGCAACGTTCCCGGACAAGCCATCTGAAGTAAAAATTATGATATGTCTACCGTGTATCTAAAAATACTTCAGCCAATTTGTTGCTCTCCAAATGGATGAAAAATATTGCATTCATCCAGAAGTCTAAAGGACATCCGAAGTTTTAGGTCTCCAACGTTGATACCTCCATTTACTTTGTCCACATTTTTAGATCCATCAGTGTAGATAGTCACTACATCTCCATGTGATTTAAAAATATACCGCGTTTCTCACATGTGATCAGGAGCGAGAAAAAAATACAATATTCAATGAGTTCAGAAATTACACTGGTCACACATTACCTTACATCATGGCCATTAGGCTTATAGCTGTTTGAAGAGCAAATTTTCTGGTTATCAAATCATCTTGTAACAAATTGAGAACCACAAATATAGTTCTATTTGATGAGGACCGAAGTGCTGATATCGTTAGCTGTCAGAGCCTTTGATTTCCTAACATGTGTTTTCGAGAATCTCAAATAAATTCCGAATGGATGTGAACTTAAATGCTTTAGTAATCAACAGACCCATCCTTTGAAGAATTGAATCAAGATACTCTTCTCACCTATATCCTGTGTCTCTAGATCCCCGAGACATTTGATCTTATTCCCGTTTGAAGTGTGAATTTCCTAGTCATCTGGTAACCATTTGGGAATCGCATATTTTCATTAATTTTCCGAAGGACTGAATCAAATTTCTAGCAATTCGAGATAATCCTGAATGCTGTCTCGTAAAATATAATTATCTTCCACAGACTTATGTGTCCAGTTTACAATTTTGCAATTGGAAAGTCCCCAGTTGACTCTTATGGCCCTGTTATATTTGTAGATACCTGTCATATCCTTGGATTTTCTTTTCTTAAGCTCTGCTTTCGAAGTTTTTCCCAAAGTATCTTGTGCCAATAGATAGCGCCAAAGTAATCTGATTATCGAATACCTAATGATTTATTATATCGAAAGATTTTGTCTTAATCTCCTTAAAGTTGTCCTAATTTTGTTTCCCACTGTAATGAAGATTCTTTAAATCATATTAATTCAATTTTAACAGATAATTACTCCTCACCTACCACTAACTATAGACATTTTTAATTAAAGTGAATATGTTAATTAATAACGTTTTCTTTCCATCAGATTTCGATAAGAAAATGCGCCTACAACGTTGCAACATTTCATATTATAAAATTCATTCAAAATTTAGAATTCATTAAAATCGAAACATGGATGAATGAATGTATATGAATTAAATGAAAATATGGTTGATTTGTAGGATGGATGGATCAACGATATTGGTGACGGTAACGTCTATGAATAAATATGATAATAAACAAATTAATAATAAACAAAAAAATAAAATAGAAAATAAATATGTAAATAATAAATTGTTAATAATCACAATACAAATCGTGAATGACTTAAAAATATATGCAGGGATTTATGTATAAATAAATATTTATTTATTTTATTTTTAAACACTTCACCATTACAAGAGGTTACATTCACTTGATCATTCCGCATGTAACGCCATGACGGCATAATCTAAGACCAAATAAACTTCTATTATTTCATTCTGAATCTGTAATCCTTCCGTTCGTTTGTTCATTCCTCTATGTGTCCATCTATCAATTCGTCTGCCTCTACGTCTTGATTTTTTGAAAATTTAAACCGTTAGAAATGATTAAGTAAAATATCACATGATTAGATTTGATTCGGGGCAGTAGAAGATCCCAGCCGGTAGGAGCCATATTGAATGGCCTTTCAAAGTTGGTCTTCTCAGTTTTAATGATTTATTTAAAATTCGTCAAAATTTTATTTATGATATGAGACAAACTAAAATTTTGGAATCAAATCGCAAACGCCTTAACTGTAAACGTGCACTTGTAAAAGTCTTAAACGGTTCCAAAAATTATATTATTATTTCAAAATGTTAATTTGGAACTGCTCTAATGCTCTTTATATAAATTAGGTTTATGTGTCTAAAGTTTATATTCTTGCCCTGTATGAACATCTGGGTTTAATTATCTGTATCTTTAGTCCAACTTTTTGTTTGTTACTCAGTCCATCCATCCGTCTGTCTGGTTTTGGTTTGCTCTCTTCTCTATTAGTTGTCTTAGTCCTATCAAATTTCGCACTAATGTTTCTTATTGTCGCTATTAAAACTCAGCAAAATCGGTTAAGTAGAAAAAAAGTTATAGAACGATATCTGAGGAAACCCCAACATAAAGTTTATATTCTATATTTAACGTACATCAGTCTATTTGTGTGTCCATCTGTTCGTCCCTCCACCCAACCATCCGTTCGTCCATGTCTGGCTGTTGTTTTTATGCCCACTTCTCTATTAGTGGTTTAAGCCCAATAAAATTTGGCACAAATAATTATTACAGACTTACGTAAACCTTCATTTAAAATCAGCAAAATCGGTTTAACAGAAGAAAAGTTATACACCGATATCTGGGACAACCTCAAAATTTTAATAAAGAACTTTTATTTTTTTTTAATAAAATCAAAAACAACTTAAATCAAAATCAGATCAAAAAATCAAGCTATATAAATTTCAGCACTATGCTTATGGGTGTATCATAGTCTAACTGTGTGACATGTAGGGGTATAAAAGATTGAACACAACCGATCATATTTTATTTTTAAACTTAAATGTTAAATATATTAATTAATATTCTAATCAAATAAACTTTGTTTAGCATATGTATTTTTGCATAAATATCTCTTTTATTATATACTAAAAACATATGTACATACATATGTACATACATATGTATACATATACAAAATATATGTATGTTTAGGTGAATGATCATTTAAAATTCTCTTTAAGTATTTTGACATTTTAGTCTGAAATTCATTTGAAACATGTGATTTTATTAAAGCTTTTGTGATATTTTATGTGGGGACCCGATTTGACATTGCTATTTAAGGCAAAACGATTTTAGAAATTAAGTTTAAGTCTTAAAATTAAATAAGTCTTTAATTAAGAGAAATTAGGCAAATCAGGAATGTTGCAAAGTGGTCTCAACAACGTATTTTTGAAAATAATTATGTTAACATGGAACTACTGAATATTTTTTAATTAACATGGACATTCTTAAAGTATTTTCTGATCGATGTGAAAGAGCACATATTCTTAGAGAGCCCAGGGGATGAAGGATGGATCTCCAAAATTAGTCAACTCAGTATTCAAAATTTTATAAAAATCGTTTAAATTTCATTTATTTGATTGAAATATTTACAAACTTATTAGAAGGAACACAAGCTCTTAGTTCAGGTTCAGGCGATAAAGGATGAATTTTCAAATTTGATCACCTCGATATTCAAAATTATATGAAAAATGGCCAAAATTTTATTTATGATTTTACTTAAAAAAATTACATGCAGATTAGTGTATACAAAAAAACGGAAACCGTTAACCGGTTTTTTTTCATTTCAGAAAACCGATCGGTTTCGAATAATTTCTATTTTCGAATTATTCGACATGCCGGTTTTTTCAGTCGGTTAACCGGTTTTTAATGGATGGCACTTTTAAGCATTTTTAAGAAAATTTTCAGCTTCATTTTTATATAATCGGACATGACCGAAAATATATAAAATTTTTCGATCCGTGTGTTACATGAGTAAAGTATGCAGATATCATTTTCTTAATCGATTTTGCTATGTCTGTCTGTTTTAGACATAATCTCGTCAATATCAATCAATTAAATGATATTCTACAAGATTTTTTTTGTTCAGGTATGGACCGTATTCAAGACCGGTTTTTTGACGTAAAACCTTATTCAAAACTGGTGTTTTTACATAAAACCGTTTTCAAACCCATTCTTTTGACATAAAACCGTTTTCAAGACCGGTTTATTGACATAAAACTGTATTCAAAACCGGTGTTTTGACATAAAACCGTATTCAAAACCGGTTTTTTGATATAAAACCGTATTCAAAACCGGTCATTTGATATAAAACCGTATTCAAAACCGGTGTTTTTACATTAAACCGTTTTCAAGACCGCTTTTTTGACATAAAACCGTATTTAAAACCGGTCTTTTGACATAAAACCATATAGAAAACCGGGTTTTATTAATATCCCATTTTTCAAATAACTCGAAAACAGGTTTTCTGAAAATGTCAGTTTTTTGAATACACTAATGCAGATAGTTCTTATAATTCTCTATAAAAATATGCGGGATATCTCATATAGTTTATGAGATACTAAGACGAAGGTATAGTTTTCACCTATTTTCAGACATTATTTCTTTAAGTTTTTTTTAACTTTAGAGGGTCAATTTATGTTCAAACAAATTATTAAGAATTTTCTGGACTTTGTACTAAATTCTAAACAATTATGCTAGAATAAAAGATCTGCATGGATCCCATAAAGTTATATTATTTTGAAATAGAAATTTTGAAAATGATTGATTTTTTGTAACTTTTTTCCAAAAAGACAAAAACATATTTTTTTCTTTAAAATCTAATATTCTTTACAATTCTGAAAGAATTATTAACTTCAGAGTTTTTAGAACATGTCTGTAGTTATTAGGAGATAAACTTTCCCCGCTGTGCATATCAAAATTCTGTTCAAATTTTCACATTTTTTAAAAATGGGTTTTCCTCCAATTAAAATTTTGGGTATTTTGGCACCAAAAAATGGGAATGTGTTTTTAGTCCTGCATTAAGAATAATACATTACAAAAAATAACATTATGACATTATCTCTTATAGCTTCGGAGATATAAAGGCCAAAAACAAAATTAAACTTTTAATACTGGTCTTTTTTGGTGTTTTATCTTAAGGGGTTTAATAGTGCCCCGTAATTCCCTATTTGATTATAGATTCCTTATAAATACCCAATATATAGCTGCAAGATTCCGTATTAATATATGAATCCGCTAAAAAGTTTTATTGATCTAAAATTGAAACTTTAATAAATTTTTTTTTCTTAAAAGGTGGCAACATTGATTTACTGAAAAAAATTTTTTTGCTCTGAACTTTGAAATTTTTGAATTGTTTTTTAAAGAAATTTTAACGAAAATTTCTGTAAAGTAAATTCGAAAGTGCTCGGGGCAAAGATCTGCCTACAAGTCGAATTTAAAAAATCAATTAAAATTGTTCATCTTAAAAAAAAATCTTTAAATTTCTTTCTATTTTTTTCCTCAATTCGAAAAATTTGAATTAGTTTAATAGTACCGTTATTTATGTAAGGTAAACACCCGTAAATGATTTTATGTTGGACGCTCCTTATCAGTGACAGGGTTACCATTTAAATGAAAAAAGTAAAATTTTCAGAAATGTTTCTCAAACTGTGGAATTTTGGGTATTTTCGTATGGAAAAAAGTGGGAATTTTTTCGGGTTTCGGGTTTATTTACACTGTACTGAAATTATAAATGTATATCATTACACAGAGAAAAATCAATGTAAATTTAATTAAAATGTAAAAAAACTTAACTTTCATCAATATTGATTTTGATTCATAGATAAAAAATGTTAATTTAACATTGTTTAAAATCAGCTTTGTTCAATGTTGATTTTATTAGATTTAAATATAAATTTTATTTTTCCATATTAAAGTAAAAATAAAATTTTTTTGAATCTTAACAGAATGTCGGCATCAAATATTATTCCCCTTATGTTTTTTTACGAATTCTTTATCAACCTTTTCTAACGTTTTCTCAGATACCAAATACATGCATAGAAAATTTGTTATATAAACCAAAATGTCTCCTAAATTAGACTTCCGCTAAGTAAATAAAGTTTATTTACCATGCATTTGTGTCCCTGCCTGTGATCATCTGGGGATCTGTAATTGTCCACATCAATTCGATAACATCTCTGCTTTAACCATAAGAAATTTTATGTAAATATTTTTAACGGATCAAAAGTTATGGAATCATTTCCAAAAAATCATTTAAATTTTTATTCTGTTATTTTCCATTATAAAATTACAAATTTTACATTCTGCTGAACATTTTTCTTTTCATTGACTCAATTAAAATTTTGTTTCATTGCAATTAATAAAATGTTTCCTTTCGATACTTGATCATAACAATAAAAACTATTAAATTTTAGCAGCATTTTTTTTTCTTATTTGCGATATGACAACAATAAATTTTTATAAAAAAATTTTATGCATAATAAATGCATGTGTGTGTGTGTGTTTGTATTTATAAAATTTTAAATCGGTCTAGATCATTTTGAATTCCATATCGAATAGTTTGTGTACTGTTAGCCCAGAATTGTATGAGAACAACAATGACACACCACAGACATACAGCAAGCGAAACTGATACGATTTAATAATCTGAATTAGTTTTTTTTTCATTTTCATTTTTCTTTAAAAAAATGAATAATGAAAATAAAATTCATATTTATATCTCCACTGGTGCACATTCCTAAAAACGCACTTAATTTTTTTTACCCTTCATCACAACACCGTATATTAACTTTGTCACTTCCACAATAATTGAGAGAGCTCAATGAAATTTGTTCTGAATATTTTTTATTGTCCAGAGAAGTTTCCTATTTAAAACCAGTGAAATCGGTTTGTTATATACAAAGCTATAGACCAATATCTCGAGCAGCCTCTTTCGTATAATTTTCAATTATAAATTGACAAACGGGAATGAAATTTTGCTGTAAAATGAACCATTCCAAAAGTGGTTAAAATCGGTTCAGTTCAGGTTTATTTATTATATTTAGGGAAATCTTTCATGTATTTGCTTGAGAGTGTATATGTGGATGTGTTTGTATGTAAACTGTATGTAAGAAACATAACGTATTTGCTTCATACACTTTTTAGATTGAGTTTTTTGAAGATTCGGCATCGCTGAATATATCATTCTTATTTGTTTTACTAAGTTTTAGAGGTTATAATTTTAAGGGATATTTAGACACTGTTAAACTTAAGAACATTCCTATAAACGCACTTAAGTTTATCAGTGGATTACCTTACAAATACGGTCTGACATTGCTTCCACTAACTTTTTTAATGAGATCAGAATCAATATCCTTTCAAGCTTTATTTTGAGGTTGAGGTATTATGCTTTCATTTTGGACATTCTTTTATATTGGGACAAAATTTGGACACCCTATAGCAGCAAAACTTCGCCAAGATCGGCGAACTTTTGAAGCTAAATATCTCTTAAACTATAAAAAATAGCCAACTCATTAAAATCGGTTTAGATATAAGAAATCAGGATCGTTTTAAATATTTTTATGACCCAAGCTGACCAATTTTGGAACCCTGTGGACGGACCCCCGTTAAAGCCACAAAGTCCAAGCTCAAAACTTAAATTTCATTTAAATCGGGTTAGCCGCTCGAAAGTAACAGGTTTATTTCCATTTCATTCTTAATTTGAGACACTGTGCATCGTCGTAAGTCGAGTAAGATTCTGGATCGACAAAATTATGTTTTTTTCATCAGAAAAATAGTTCTTTACCCACTCCCCTGCCCCTTTTATATATTTTCGTGTGAATTTTAGGTGATTTTTTAAGGATTTTCTTACACTTTGACTTCTTTCATTCTATGTTTTTATCTCTTCATTCTATGTTTTTAATCTTCGTAATATGAGCAACCTATGTGGAAGTCAAAGGATTTAGGTTGTGCTTTATTTGTATAGACTTTACGCGTTATTAACTTTGGACACCACAATTCTGTTCTCTCTTAAAGAAACGACCAATTTCTCTTTTGAAACATCCTTGATTATGAAAAAATAATAATTTGGATCTTCCTTGATCGGACAGAATTGTTCTCATGGTCATCTTAAAACGTTATATAATTTATTGATTAAATTAGAAAATTCTACAGTAAAATTGAGAATTTCCTTTACTTGTAAGAAACATAAATTTGAAATTTTTTTTAGTCCTTTTTTAAAAAACAACGTCTGAGTTTATAGAAATATTCCCCATAAAATAGTACCAAAAACATTTGATCGTATGCCTAAGGAAAGCAACAAGACCAGGAAAAATCTTGCATCTCATTAAAAAATTTCAACTTTATTTTTGGATCAAAAAATCTTGCATCTCATTAAAAAATTTCAACTTTATTTTTGGATCAACAAAGATGAAAGAAAAATAGAGGAAAAAAATAAATGCGCTTATAGGAACATGCAACAGTATATACATATGGACAGATTACATTTCATATAGTAAACAAAAGATACAAAAATACATATGAGAGTTTAAAAATGTAATAAAATATTTGTTTGTTTTGAAAAACACTCTGGGACATAATTTTAGGTCAGATGAATTAAATAAATAAATTTTGGAATTATAAACAAGATTTCAATGTCACTTCTTTTATTAATACAGTGGTTTCAAAATGTTTTTTCTGGACCTACAACAAACTTGTACTTCCCCGAATGACTTGTATTTTAAAATAATATAACTTTGTATCGGATCCACTTAGATATATAAATCTTGGTCAAAATTTGTTTAAAATTTTGTAGAGAATTCAGAAAATATTTTAGAAAATTATTTTGAAGCATAATTGAGCCCACTATTAAAAAAATACACTTTATTCTAAATATCTCTAAAACTATAAATGTATTTTTTTGTAGAGAACTATAAGGACTCTCTGTATGTATATTTTTATTTCAATAAAATCATTAATGAAATTTTGACGATTTTTTTTACAACTTTGGAGGCCCCTCGACCAACTAAGATCTTGTGCTCCTCCAAATGAGTTGAAAAATATCTTCAGATGTAAATGTAAAATATTAAATTTGTTTCAATCAAATAATAAATGGAATTTTTGCAACGCTAAGAAGCAATCATCTCAGGCCCTATAACGTTTATATAATCAAAAGCTGAGCCGATTTGTCTGTCTGCCTGTTGTTGGCACGTTCAAATCCACAATAATTGATAAAGCTCAATGATATTTGGCCTGAGTATTTCATATTGTCCTGAGAAGTTTCCTATTTAAAACCAACTAAATATCGGTTTAGTATATTAAAAGATATAGATTGATATCTGAGGCAACCTCTAAGTTTAATTTAAGAACTTTCGTAAAATTATCAATTATACATCGAGAATTTAGAAAGAAATTTGTCATAATATTAATTTATATGCCTCTCATTAGCACTCCAAAAATGATCAAAATCGGTTCAGTAGAAAGAAAGTTATAGACTAAAAATATAACAAATTTTATGACTCATTAAGTATTCCTATGTTATATTATGGAAAAACGTTTATATATTCTATAAGTTTGTGAGTGTATGTGTGAGTGTGTATGTACGAAACATATTGTATTTACTTCGCATGAATTTGTGGTACGAGGGCATTGAATATTCGTCATAATTTAATAAAACATTCTTACTTGTTTAATATTTCAATATCAGAGATAACCAAATTTAGAGAACCATGCCCTGTCCACTGGTCCCTCTAAGAATTTGTGTCTATCCAAGTCAGTTGGAAAATACCTTAAGAATGTTTTAGTGAAATTTTAATAAAATTTATTCAGTAGTTCCATAATTACTGAATTATTTCCAAAAAAAAACGTTTTCTGTCATCCAAATACTTATTGTCAAATATCGTCCTATAATTTTATTACACACTGTAAAAGTTTATGTGTAATTATATACATAATTTCGTCAAGATATACAATTTAAAATATACAAATTAACACAGATACATTTTTGTATTTATAAGTTTCAAAATAAAAAAATGAAAAATATATGAAAAATGATTGTGCCGGTTGTTGTTATTGTTGGCTGAATTCGTGTCATGTTGTTGACGTCGACATTGCCGCTTTTTTTTCGCTGTCGCTATTACTTTTAGTATTTTTATATTTTATTTTATTCTCTTATTTTATTATTATTTTTCTTTTATTTTTTTGCATATTTTTTTTAACAGATAACCGGTACTCACATACAAACAAACATTAGTATGTAACTAGTAACCCTGTAGAACGGATAAAGTAATAAGGAGCTTGAAATATATTAAAAATTTAACTGACTCCTTTATGGTTTACTTAGGGTCTATAAAGTAATTGGAAGTCTTTTTAAAAATTTCCTAATCCTCAATATTTGTTTTAAGATTTTGTTGTTGCTTTAACATTGTGAAAGTATTTGTGTATATAAATATGTAAATAATGTAAACAATTTCACATTAATTCATAAATATTTATAAACTTTATTTTTTACTCTTAACATTTTCCGTCCTCCTTCCTCTGAATGACATTTTTTATTATTATTTTATTTTTTATTTTTTTTTTTTTGAACTCCCTCTCAGAAATTTATTGTCGTAAACAAACAAGATTTTTTATGTATCCTTTAAATACTAATACACACATACAAATATGTATGTATTTGTATACAAATAAGAAAATGTGCTTATAAACACAGAAGAGTTTATAAATATAGCAAAATTTTTTGGAGAAATAGCAAGACTAGAGTTTAGTCTATATTATAGACTAGAGTTTAGTCTATATTATAGACTAGAGTTTAGTCTATATTATAGACTAGAGTTTAGTCTATATTATAGACTAGAGTTTAGTCTATATTATAGACTAGAGTTTAGTCTATATTATAGACTAGAGTTTAGTCTATATTATAGACTAGAGTTTAGTCTATATTATAGACTAGAGTTTAGTCTATATTATAGACTAGAGTTTAGTCTATATTATAGACTAGAGTTTAGTCTATATTATAGACTAGAGTTTAGTCTATATTATAGACTAGAGTTTAGTCTATATTATAGACTAGAGTTTAGTCTATATTATAGACTAGAGTTTAGTCTATATTATAGACTAGAGTTTAGTCTATATTATAGACTAGAGTTTAGTCTATATTATAGACTAGAGTTTAGTCTATATTATAGACTAGAGTTTAGTCTATATTATAGACTAGAGTTTAGTCTATATTATAGACTAGAGTTTAGTCTATATTATAGACTAGAGTTTAGTCTATATTATAGACTAGAGTTTAGTCTATATTATAGACTAGAGTTTAGTCTATATTATAGACTAGAGTTTAGTCTATATTATAGACTAGAGTTTAGTCTATATTATAGACTAGAGTTTAGTCTATATTATAGACTAGAGTTTAGTCTATATTATAGACTAGAGTTTAGTCTATATTATAGACTAGAGTTTAGTCAATATTATAGACTAGAGTTTAGTCTATATTATAGACTAGAGTTTAGTCAATATTATAGACTAGAGTTTAGTCCATATTATAGACTAGAGTTTAGTCAATATTATAGACTAGAGTTTAGTCCATATTATAGACTAGAGTTTAGTCAATATTATAGACTAGAGTTTAGTCCATATTATAGACTAGAGTTTAGTCCATATTATAGACTAGAGTTTAGTCTATATTATAGACTATAGTTTAGTCTATATTATAGACTAGAGTTTAGTCTATATTATAGACTAGAGTTTATATTATAGACTGCAGTTGAGACTATATTATAGACTGCAGTTTAGTCTATATTATAGACTAGAGTTTAGTCTATATTATAGACTAGAGTTTAGTCTATAATAAGAGCTTTGTTTATAGTTACCGGTCTACTTTTTACATTCACTTATGTATGCACTCATACACACTGATGAATATTCTTATAAACGCATTTATTCTATTTTTGTTTTGTCTTTGCTGTTGTCATCCACTTAACGATACTTTTTTAAAGTAAACAAGATTTTTTCTAAGTCTTCTTGTTTGAATTATTTATGCGCTCATATGTTCTTAGTGTTACTTTCTGTGGAATATTTCTTTAAACGCAGACGTAAAAATTGTTAAAAATGTTATATATTAAATTACTTAATTAATGACAATTTCTTAATTTAACTGCAGAATTTTCTTATTTAATCGATAAATTCCATAAACTTTAAAAATGTCCAAAAGAACTTTTCTGTCCGATCCAAATGAAATTTTTGTCATTAGTAATATTCACTTAGTGAAGGATGTTCCAATAGAGAAATTTGTGGTATTATTTATTAAACGTTCCGAAGAGTTCTGAGTAATTTCTAACTTAGAGAAAGTGAGAAAGTGAGGAGAAGCCAGATGTCCCTGACTCATCCTCATGTTATTGGCATGATTTGAGATCAAACGATGCTCGGATGTCAAAACGTAATTTTGGCGGTGGTAAAGCTTTGTTCTTTGTTTGTTTTCTGCAGTTGGCAATTCAAAAATGCTCTACTCTCTCTTTTATGGATGAAAATTGAATATTTCTACAAGATAATGCTGCGATACCTGTTTCAAGATAGTCATGGTAAGACGAACACAGCATACCTGTGTTGAATTGGACAGCTTGCAGTCTGGACTTGAAACAAACGAAAAGAAAGCATAAAGACTTTAATAAAGCTTAAATTTAAAAAAAGGATTTTGGGAGGAAATTGATTCCAATCTTCTTAAAAAATTAGTGGATCAATGTCAGATCACCATTCACCTTTAGAGATTGATCAACTTAAGTGCGTTTATAGGAAAATACCATAAGTTAGTTGAATTGATAAAAATATTATTTGACCAATAAATATTTTCTCGTTTTTTTTCTTTTGAATTTTTCTAATTCTTAAAAAAAAAATATGTGCGTTTTTAGGAATATGCACCAGTGCATATACGTTCTCTACATCATGTATTTACATATTGTTGTTATTTTTTATGTTGTAATTGCAACTCGATATTTTTGTTGTCTTTTATTTTATTCTTCGTTTGTTTTTATTGAAATCTGGCACAAAATGTGGGATCATGTGGGTTTTTTTTTAACGAGATTCTTTACAAAAAAAACGGTAACATTTAAATAATACAAAACCAGTAAAAGGAAAATAAAGATATGGTTTGATGAGTTACAGTCATTACCATGAAGTGCACACATACATGTGTATTTCCATAAAGTATGTTTACGAAAAAAATGTGTCTCATGTGTAGCATTATCCTCCAAAGAAATTCATGTACCCTCTTTAGGCTAAAACATCATTTTAATAATGTTTTATTTATGTATGGACTACATAGTTTACGAATCAGTAATGAAACCAAAATACCAGTTATCTGTCATTTGTATTAAATGGATCAGATATCAATCAAACGGGAGAAAAAAATGAAAATATTCAAGATTTTTCTTTTTAGATTTCAAATCTGGTGTTTCCTTCTTTAATATACAATTTTATTTGTGGGATTAAGAAAAAAGTAACTGACAAACAGATGTGACAGGAGATTGACATTTTCTATATCCATCAAATGTTAAATTAATTTTATGATCTTAAACCGAAGATTATTTTATTTAAAACAGTGACAGGGGAAGTACTTTCTAAAATAGAAACGGATATTAAGATAATTGAATTTAAAACTTTATTTTTAATAGAGAAGACCTTGTTTTCTTATCTATATGTTGCTAGCTTAGACCCGGTGCACTTTGCCGCCCTTGTAGAGTGGGTGGTATCCCTCCCCATGGTCTTATTCGTAAGTAAAAAAAGAACCAATTTAAATACTCCCGCTTTAACAGTTCTTTAGATGTGCGATCGTTAAAATTTGCTTGTATGGGAGTACCTTTCCCCTTGATCTTACCCGTCCTATATCAGTAAAACAAATTCTTGGGAAAGTGGCCGGGTTCGAATTGATATTCGATAAAGAATATTTTATTTGTATGAGGGACACCTCTCCCCATTATTCTATCCGCCCTTCATTCTATCCAATTACAGTTACTTGAAAAATTTATTGGGAGCAAATTTGAAAAATCTCAACATTTTCTTGGTATGGAGGCTATATCTTCCCCTGATCCTATCTGTCCATCATTTTGTCTAGTAAAACAGTTCCTTAATGAAGTGGTTGACACCGAATTCGAAAACTCTCCCTGTTTTAGTTCTCTAAATATTCGATGATCAATTATGACACGTAAAAAAGTTCCTTGAAAAAATTATTGGAACCAAATTTGAAAATTTCCTCTGTTATAGTTCCATAGATATTTGATGATCAAAATTTGTATTTTATAGGAACTACCTCTCCCCCTTATTCTGCCACATTTCGTCTTTGATTATAGTTTAGACTGGAAACTGAACAAATTTTTCTGGAGGGGTCCAAGTTTCAGCTAATGTTTTTATTGATCGGGTAAACTATTCATATAATTAATTGATATCGTTGGAAAGGTAATTACTTGAGCTATAATATAATGTACACAATAAAGTGTTTAAACAAAATTTCATTTATAATTTTTTCCTAAAAACCTAAAATTTTTATTTTTTGTCCAAATTTTTTATTTCTTTTTTAATATTTGACTTTAAATAAATTCCACATAAATAAAGATCTTATTGAGAAATTCGCAAACAATATTAACATATTTGTTCTTATTACAGGACTATTAACAGATTCCCACTTTTTGATTGCATAAGACCCAAAATACCCATACGGGAATATTCGTTTCAAAATTTGACTGGCTTCAGAAAATTAATCACTTTGTCAAATCTGTAATGTTCCAAGATGACAGGCTTGGAACATTACAGATTTCATAGATAGATGGCAGTCATATATAGATATATAGTCGAGAAATTTTGCCTTTAATGACACCTTTTTCTGTTCAAAAAAAAAGTAAATAAAGAAAAAATTTAAAATTAACAAAATTCTAATAGGGCGGGCGGGGAAAGTATTTTCCCTAATCTTAGACTGGCTTTACTTGCATTTATATATAAAATAAAAAAAAAACTATATTATAGTCCAGATTAAAAAATGGAAGCGAAAAAATAATACCAAATATTTTTAGAAAAAATAAAAAAAAATATTTCAAAATAAAAAGCGTTTTATCGAATTCACATAGATTCATGGTTCCTGTAATAATATTATTTTGAAATTTTGTCTATAATCTCGACAGTATCTTAGAATTTCGCTTGGACATAATTTGAGCCTACCAAGCTCCAAAAAGTTAAAAAAAGTTATGTCTGAAAATATTTAAAAATAAAGCCATTTAACAAGGTGACCAACTTCAGATCTTTTCTTCAGTTCACGGTATATAATAATTTTCCAAATCAGGTGAGAAACTCTTTAAAAATGTCTGCATAAAATTTTATTTAAAAAATATTGTGAACTTCCAAAATTACAGAATTATTTCCAAAATAAGTCGTTATATAGTTAAGGCTACAGATTATTGTAGACTATAGTCTTTAGTCTTTATTTTCGACTATAATTTAATGCATAGTTTTCATTATTATTTGCAGTATAGTTTAGGTTTTAGTTTAGACTAGATTAAACTATTTAGTTTAAACTATAGCTTTTCATATTTTCACATTTAATTTTGTAAAAAATTTCAATACCCAAGATGACCCACTTTAGGGTTACATTATCCGCCCCTCGGACCTACTAAGAACTACAGCTTTTTCAAATCAATGGAAAAAATCTCAAAATACCTGTCAGTTTTAAATTTTTTTCAAAAATATTTAAATGATCGAAAGTAAAATAATTATTACCAAAAAGAGTCTTTATATAGTTTAGACTACAGTTTAATATTGAGTGTAGACAGTAGCTGAATCTTCAATTCAAAATATTGAATAGTTCCAAAGCTACAGAATTATTTTCAAAATTAATTTTTACATAGTTTACACCTCTGTTCTGTTTTGACTTTAGACTATACTGAAGAGTTGGCTTTTAATTTAAACTATAATTTAATCTAAAGTTTATATTATTATTTAAACTACTAGTTAAAACTAAAGTTAAGTTTAGGACTGACTAGTTTTAAAGTTACAGAATTATTTCCAAAATTAGTCTTCATATAGTCTAGACTACAGTTTAATGTTAATTGTGTATTATGGTTTAGTGTTTAGTTTAGATTCTCATTTAATCTATAATTAGTTAATCTATAGTTATTTCCAAAATTAGTCTTCATATAGTCTAGACTAAAGTTTAATGTTAATTGTGTATTATGGTTTAGTGTTTAGTTTAGATTCTCATTTAATCTATAGTAAGTTAATCTATAGTTATTTCCAAAATTAGTCTTCATATAGTCTAGACTACAGTTTAATGTTAACTGTATACTATGGTTTAGTGTTAAGTTTAGATTCTCATTTAATCTTTAGTTAGTTAATCTATAGTTATTTCCAAAATTAGTCTTCATATAGTCTAGACTAAAGTTTAATGTTAACTGTGTACTATGGTTTAATGTTTAGTTTAGATTCTCACTTAATCTATAGTTCTCTCTAGTTTTTACACAATAGTTTAGGTTATAGTTTAGTTAACTACAGTTTAAACTTTAGTTAAGTCTCCAGTTGCTTCATTATCATATTTTATTTTATGAGAAAAAAAATATTATTTTTTTATTTGAACGTTTAAAACAGCAAATTAATTGTGTCACATTAACTAAAACCGTTACCTTAGGCACGTTTTAAATGTTTATGAATGTTATTTTGTTGTTATTTTTTTGGCGGGCTTAATATAATTTATTTATCGCATGAACGCGTATTAACGTGTATCTAGTGCGTTAAATATAAAATAAATTGTCTAAAATATCTGCATAAATTAAACAGTTTATCATAATATTTCATAATAATTACTGCTACTAAATGCCGTTAGCCAAAATAAAAAAGAAATAAAAACATATTTTGCATACATGAATGTGTAAATACATACATAAAATAAAATTAATACATTAAATTTACATATACAAACTTATAGATCTAAATACATACAGTGCTGTTCGAAAAGTATGTACGCAATATCTTATAAATTCTCTTTTATTTCTTAATATGTCACTAATGTAAAAATGATAATTCCATTAATAAAAAAATTTCAAAATTCACTGTTCAAAACCTAAGCAATTTGTAATATTTCGTAGCTTAATTACTTTTTAAGATTCTTAAGACTCCACTGCACTCTTTGGGCAAACATTGTATAAGATTCATTAGGATAAATGTGAGCGTGACACTCTGATTTAAGGCGGTTTCTCCTTGTTCCTACAAGGAGCATATTGTCTCAGTAAAGCTCATTGTTAGAGTTTATTCTTCATCTTTGCTTCAGTTTTTTTGTTTGCATTTTAAATTCAGCAAATTAAATGCTTAACTAAGATCTAGAATAATAGACTTTTTCATCTATTATTGGCTAGAACAATGCCTTCTATGTGTGACGTAATGGTGTGAAACTTTGCTAATTTTGCATCTCCTCTATTATGTGTTTCAGTGACATGACGTCATCCTCTGTTGACGTTCATCGTAGTCATCTAATGCTGGTTTGGCCAAGGGTTTCTTTGATGTTTCTCTGGTACTAGTTCAGATTCTAGTTCAAATTGTAGTTCAAATTATAGTTCAGATTCTAGTTCAAATTAAAGTTCAGATTCAATTCTAGTTCAGATTTAAGTTCATATTCTAGTTCAGATTCTAGATCAAATTATAGTCAGATTCTAGTTCAGATTCTTGTTAAGTTTCTAGTTCAGCTCAAATTCAGTTTAAGTTTAGTTCATGTCCAGTTCAAGTTTAGTACAAGTTCAGTTCTAGTTCAGTTCAAGTTCAATTTAAGTTTAGTTAAAGTTCAGTTCAAGTTCAGTTCTAGTTCAATTCAAGTTCAGTTCAAGTTTAGTACAAGTTCAGTTATAGTTCAGTTCTAGTTCAGTTCAAGTTCAGTTCAAGTTCAGTTCAAGTCCAGTTCAAGTTTAATACAAGTTCAGTTCTAGTTCAGTTTAAGTTCAGTTCAAGTTTAGTTCATGTCCAGTTCAGTTCAAGTCCAGTTCAAGTTCAGTTCAAGTCCAGTTCAAGTTCAGTTCAAGTTTAGTACAAGTTCAGTTCTAGTTCAGTTCAAGTTCAGTTCTAGTTCAGTTCAATATTTATATATTTCATCCTGTTTAATAAATGTGTTGTGTATCGATCAAAACTGATCGTAATGCGAATGAACAAGATCTGGGCTTTTTTACAAAAGGTTACTGAAAAATTATGGCTTCGTAACTGACCGAATATTTAGTAGTATTTCAACTCTTCAGTATAGTTCCCTTTTCAAATTTTGACTGGATTTAAAGACCTCATCATATAAAACATCCATCAGATCTCATAAAATACAGAGCTTTACCAAGTTCAGTTCAAGTCCAGTTCAAGTTCAGTTCAAGTTCAGTTCAAGTTCAGTTCAAGTTTAGTTCAAGTTCAGTTCTAGTTCAAATTCAGTTCTAGTTCAAAGTATGATCAGATCCTAATTCAATTTAATTTCAGATTCTAGTTCGGAATCTGGTTCATCTTCTAGTTTAGATTCTTGTTTAGTTTTAGTTCAGTGCTCTTATAATCATAATGGGACAAATTTTTCGTTGTTGTAGTTTTTTGCCGTAAATAGAACAATGTCAAAGTTGCTTGTGTTTCGAGCAGCGATTTTTAGAGTAAATTTTATTATATCATTTCTTCCAAAGAGGTAGAATTTATATATAAATACGATATATAAGTCATATGTAAATGAGAAATAGTTACTTGGGTTTCAAACAATACTGTATATGTGTGTGTAAGTATTTGGGTTGTATGTGTACAAGGCAATTTAACATACTTTTGTTTAGAAAAACATAAATTATAATAAAATTTAAAAAACTTGTTTGAAATATATAAAATATTTTCAAAAAAAAATATTAGAAAGATTCAAATTGAGGAGAATAAATTAATAAATGTGATGAAAACACTCTCTTACTTTAATTTACACTCTCTCGCAACCGCTCTCTTATTAAAGATCAAGTTTGTTTCCTAAGTTTTTCGTTTTAAGCCCTTCAGTTCAATTAATTATGGGAGGTTTTTTATTGTTTTTTTAAATTAGTTTTTTAATTATTTTTTGTACTTATTTTAAGCATTTTATTTCAAAAAAATATCTCAGTTTATTTTTCTGTGTAATTTGTTATTTGATTGGTAATAAATAAAAACATATTTTTGTTTTAACAAATTTTGTTTTTCAATACCTTCATAAAATATGTAAATATTTTTTTGTTGTTTGTGTTAAAGACTTTTTATGAATGTATATACATTTTTCAGTTCATGTGTTTGTATATAATAAAATATAAATTTCTTGTACAAAATAATTTGCTCTTGACCTTGTTTATGGAACACAAAACAAAAAAAACTGAGGGAAGAGGAAATAATAATAACACAACAAAAGTAACAACAACAACAGCAACAAAAAAATCAAAAGTAGAATAAATGATACAAAACAAATCAACTCCACTCATACTTAAGAAAGTTATAGTCAACACATATACTCTTACACAGAGATACATATACCTACACATACACTTAAAAAACAAAACAATCATATGAAAAATAAAAATTACAATAAAAAAAATCATAAATATTTTTTCTACACCCGCTGAGTATTAAAATATGTACATACACACATACTTATATGCATTGTTAAATATATATGTATAAATATATGATATCATATACACACTTTCTCATACATACAAGGGGATAAAAGGGTAATTCATGTAAAGGAAAACAAACAAATAATACAAACCGATTTCACAGAAGTCGCCAGTCGCCCTCATGTGTGACGAATTCCCATAAATTCTTTTTATTGTATGAATGAAATTGTTGTTTTTTATTTTATTTTTATTTTCTTGCTTTAAGCCAAAAAACAAAATCTTATTGTAATTAAATGAACCAAATATTTTTCATAGTAACGAAACGTTTACCCAACAACAATAATAAAAAGCAAAGAAAAACCTGTTAAAGTCCTTTAAAACGAATCTGAAATACTCTCCAACACAGTATAATCCAAACAACAAATTAATAAAATTAATTTAAGTCCCAAACATGTCTTTCTGGCAGCACTTGAATTTTTGAAGTAAAAATTTAATCAAGCAGATTTCTCAGATTTCAATTCTGAAATGAAGAAAATTCTGTATTGACAGAAGTAAAGAGTCAAAATTTCCCAAAGAATTTTCAGCTGATTTCATAGCATGTGGACCAGCTTTTCCAAAATGAAAGGTTACTGTCTTGTGTTTAATAAGAAACCTTCTTCATCGACAAAAAATAGTAGTCAGAAGGATTTATATTTGATTCCTTCTAAAATGAAGTGTTTCCTTGTAAATATGTTCTGCATTGACTAAAACAAATGGTTATCAAAAGGGATAAAGTCTTTGCAAGTGATGCAGGACTTATCAAACACTCTTTTCCAATTTTACTACATGTTTCCGAGCTTTTTCATAATGAAAAATTAAAGCTTGTGCTCATCGACTAGTAGTCAAGAACGCAAATTATAGGCTTTAAATTGGGTGAACCAAAACCTCTCGTTCTCCACAAAATTTCTGACCGATCTTACATTATGTGACCGATCGTTGACATGATGCAAGATTATGATCTCGTAACTGATCGAATATTCTGATCATATTTCTTTGATTGCTTTCTTTAAATAAATCAAGTGTTATCGAAGCTGATTTCAATTACCCATAAAACAAAATACCCTTCTGCTCCCATCAAATGCTTTGCGTCATATTCTGCTTCACTGTTCATTTCTGATGCCATCACAGTATAAAACTATTAGGTATACAAGTTTCTGGTACCATATAAATTACTCGCTAAAGAAACTGCACTAATTTGAGATACAAAATTAATGAATTCAATCTCTGTTATCCTGTTCAGAGGAGAGAAGCGTATTTCAAAGAAAGTGATCTTCATTGTTCCAAACAAAGGGTCTAAGTTGCATGGTCGGTGGATCTTACTTACACCGGTTTAGACAAGTCTTGATATGATGGATAGTTATGACATCGTATTGTGTCGAACATTCTGTCCTTTTTCTTGGATTGCTCTTTTCAGGTTCTCTGACCCAATTTGAACAGCTCATAATGCAAGAGACTCTTCTGATCCCACTCAGTACACAGCAATACTTTGACGTCAAAGATATAAGGTTTCGCAATTGAATTATTATATTTTTAGCAAGATTATTATTCATCATATTGCGGATGAGCCCACCTACTGT
Source organism: Cochliomyia hominivorax (assembly GCA_004302925.2). Classification (NCBI taxonomy): domain Eukaryota; kingdom Metazoa; phylum Arthropoda; class Insecta; order Diptera; family Calliphoridae; genus Cochliomyia; species Cochliomyia hominivorax. The sequence goes on along the minus strand of PYHX02000495.1, from coordinate 54,039,639 downwards.
TTCCCATACAGTTTTGACCGATCTTGTAACATGTGGTCGACAGGATAAAGTAAAAAACAAAGACCTTTAAATGAATTAGTTCCATTTGGTACAAATGCCCAATTTCAATGAATCAGTTACAAAATACAAATCAGATCCTATCAAATATATACCATTGACTTGGCGTGATGTTCGGATAATCCATTGTTTACCAACAAATTAAGAATCGGTCGCACAACTTATTCATGATTACGAATTATAGAATTAATTGCCATCAGTACAAATCATGTTCAATTGCATGACCCTGTTCCAACATCTCTTATTACAAAACGCACTTCCGGTCCACTGCTATATGGTTAAGAGATGTTTGGTAAAGAATATATAAAAATATTCTGATAGTTTGTTCAGTAGGAGTGTTCTTAATCGACCGCACATAATTGCTATTAACTGATCTTGAATCATGTGATTGAATGTTTGCCACAATGGATGATTATGACCCCGTAGCTGCCCGAAAATTTAATATATGCGTTGTGTATCGATCGAAACTGATCGTAATGCGAATGGACAAGATGTGGGCTTTTTACAAAAGGTTACTGAAAAATTATGGTATCGTAACTGACCGAATATTTGGTAGTATTTCAACTCTTCACAATAGTTCCCCTTTCAAATTCTGACCGGATTTAAAGACCTCATCATATAAAACACCCATCAGATCTCATAAAATACAGAGCTTTACCAAGAGATCGTTCATATTCGTCTTCGGATGATTATCATTATCTATATACTTCATGACTACTTCCATTTATGAGGTGACCATAATCTTACTTATCATTTAAAATGGTGTAGGGTATTTGAATGCATATATATATTTCTAGACATGCCAAATTTGCTAATAAATTGTTGATATAAAAAAATATGTTCTTTTGAAATTAATATGAAAAATCATTTGTAACAAACATAAATTCACGCAATTTTCTATACTGAATTTTTTGCCTTTAAATATGAAAAATAATAAATTATTTATTTTTCGTTATATATTTTTTATATTTATTATTACCCTACAGGTGATATTGACGTAATTTAGTTGAAATTGCAAAGTTGAAAACACACGCCCCATAATGTTAATGGATGTGAAAAAAATACTTTTTTATTGAAATCGATTTATATGTGGACCATAAATTTGGTTTAAATCACTTTATATCGAAATGTAACCATATTTTATTGGTCCTTCGAAGCGGGTTATTTACATAGAAACAAGGAGAGCGATGATCGGATGATAACAATCAATATGTCGTTTTGGTGTATGAAATTGTTATGTGCCAATTATAACAAATATAGTAATTTGAAGATCTTAAACCCTGTCATTATCATTCTAAATGTGGATACACAAATCTCTTCTAATCGCTAAAATAATGTTGAATTTTTTGCCTCAAATTGATGTATAAAGAGGTATCTTGTGACCTTCTTTTTGTAAAGAAACATCATGTGAAACTTATCGATTGGTAGCAGAAGCTTAGAGTCAATCTGAACTGTAGGTGCCACAAAAGTGGCGGGATTTCCGACAAATAATATAAAGAGAAAACCTGGTTTTAAAGTGGAATTAAAGGTATTACTCAACAAAGATTGTTATCAAATCCAAAAGGAACTAGTATTGTTATTGGAAGTCATATTATCTGCCTTAAAAGCTTTGAAATTCATTTAAATGCAACGAAATGTTGTACCAATTAATCGAATCCGACAGATGTTAAAATGTCGTATATAATGCTTGGACGCTAGATGGGAAAATACTACTGTATCGATACACCCATATATATCTCCACTCGGTGGTCATTAAGATCTATGTGCCCTTCGTTCCAGTTAGA
>PYHX02000495.1:54014609-54037698 GCA_004302925.2 Cochliomyia hominivorax | reverse complement strand
CAGTTTCAACAATATACGATATTTAGCGTACTCCTGTCCAAAAAGCTAATGAATGGTTTCTTTAGAATACACATTCAAAATTTTCATTTTTTGGAGATTGCCAGACTATATAATTTGTTAATCTGAACGATCTGCTTTGAACAACAATAAATGTTCAGGCCAATTTTTATTTGCTAACGATAGATAGACAGTCAGTCAGATAAATTTTTTGCACACAATTTATTGGTTTTATATCTTAAGAATTCACTCCTTTACATCTTTCCACATTCCTAACACCGTCTGCAGTTTTCTCATAAAAAAATAAACTTAAAAATCAATTCCGGGATTTCTTCAACTCTTTGCAGAGATTTAGTAGCATCGTTAAAAAAAATATCACACAAAGGTGTGTGTAATTTCAAGACAGTAAGTGTGAACGTGGCTTTTCAAAAAAACCCTTAAAAATAGCGTATTTTTATAGCTTTAAACAAGAACAGTTAAAAGTTGAAGGCACAAGAAACTCCTACAAAAAAGACACGTAAAGTTTTAAGAAATTCTTTTAAAAATCTCGTTTAAAGAAAAAAACCAAAATTCATTCAAAAATCTGGGAATTATTTTATTATTTTCTTATTGTGTCATAAATTCAACTTTAATACCAAAATTTATTTTGTTCCCGTGTGTCTTTTTTATACCCTCCACCACCACAAGTGTTGAAGTGGGTATATTTATTTTGTCATTTCATGTGTAACGGCAATAAGGAATCATCTTAGATCCCATAATGTATATATAATCTTGTAACAAATCAAATTTTAATTAGATTTTGCAATGTCCGTCTGTCTGTTCGTATGTCTGTCAGTCTGTTTGTTGTTGGCACGTTCACACCCACAATAATTCACAGGTCTCAAGGAAAATTGGCTTGAGTATTTGTTATTTTCTGTTTAAAATTAGCAAAACCGATTCAGTTTATCAAAAGATATAGACCGATATCTGAGGCAACCTTTAAGTTCAAGAGAGAAAGTTGTCAATTATAAATCGACAAATTAAAATGTCACAATCGATTCACATTATTAAAAGATATAGACCAGGGGTTATCACAAAGAATTGTTTCACGAATCCTTTGTGAGATCGTTGTGGAAACGCGCACCCCATTTATATACGTAATCGATATTTTGTTGTAATAGATAAAAGAGCTAAAAAGCTGGTATCACAAAGATATATTTTAGTAAAAACTGTACTTAGAATTTCATCGCTTCTGAGTCAACAAGCGAATACGTTTTATAATATTTAAGCTAAAATATTTCCAAATCTGTATATTCAAAATCAAATTTAGCACACGAGTTACAACATTTTAGCTCAATTGATTTTTCATTAAATAATTCAGGCATGTTATCAACATAGGCAATAAAAGGAATCCTGCATTTGTCAGGATTCAGTATTCGTTTACCGTTGTCCAGGGTTGTATGCATTTACCGCATGCACTCGATTTTTACTGGAATTAAACTGTCAAAGACCATAAAATATTTGGAATTTACAAAAGTCCCTCCTTCCTATATGAAGGCATAGTTCGTGATTTGGAGTAACCGTAATTATCATATTGGTATTGGTCTTTATTACGGGCAAATTTTTATTGAGCTCTGTAAATTTTTGTGGTTGTATACGCATCAATAACAGACAAAACTTAATTGACTCTGGTTTTGATTTGATGCAAGAACATATATATTCATTATGGAGTCTGAGATGAGACAAAGTTAAAATACCCTCTTCAGCACTGCTGGTGGGTATAAAAATATCTAGAATATCAGAAAAATTAAAAAAGTTTTTAACTTATCTGCGGGCCTCCTAGAAACTTTCACCGATCCCCTGTTGATATGGACCGATATCTGAGCAACGTCGACATTATGCCATTATATCAAGCTTCTTCATTACCATTTCAAATATTATTAAAATCGGATCAGTAAAAAAGAAGTTATAGCCTAATTTTATGAGTGATTAAGGGTTCCATTGTTATGTAGGTATGTATGTATGTATGTATGTATGTATGTATGTATGTATGTATGTATGTATGAAACTTAATGTATTTACTTCACTCGCATTTGGAGTGAAGGGTATTGAAGATTCGGCAGAGACGAATATAAAATTCTTACCCGTTTCTTCTTTGTTTTATAAATATTCAAAGGTCTCAGTTTTTTTGTTTTCTTGTTTTTAAATCTTTTGAAAAATATTTTGTTTTGACTTCTTGTTTTCATTAAAAATTTTTATTTTCAACAAAATTATTAATATTTAAAATCAATTTACTATAATTTTTAGCTAAAGATTTTTATTTAAATTTTGTCGGTCTTTTTCTCTGTTTTGTGGTTAAATTTTGAGGAGACTTTTTTTGAATTTTTTGTTTGTTAAATTTATGTAAATTATGTGATCGTTTAGTTTTATATATATTTTTTTGTTTTTTTATTTATTAAAATTAATATTCTTCAGCAGAATATAGTTTATTGAGAAATTCATATCGTATAATTTTTTGTCATTAATTCATTTAAATTATGGCAAAATGTTAATGGAGGGAATATTAAACATAAATTTTTTAATTTGAAAATCTAAAATAAAATATTTAATTTCAACACATCGTCGTTGCTTAATTTGACAAATTGAATTGAATTGAAATCAATTTGTTTGAAATGAATGATTTTATTGCTAAATTTTATTTTATAATTTTTATTTAATTTGCATTTTAATTTATACAAGCTTTTGCCCGAAAATGAGTTTATAAATCGCGACGTGTATTAAAAAATCATGCAATGGAGATTTAATTAAATTGGAAGAATTTCGCCGCAATAGTTCTCTAGATATTCGATTACTTATTCCGACTTTGAACAGAAAGTACATTTCCGCCCTGATTCCGTCCGTTCCGATATTGTCTAGTTAAACCGTTTAATAGGAAAGTGACAAAATTTGGAAACTCTAGATGAGATAATTCGATTACTTATTTCGACTTTGAAGACAGAAACTCTGGATGAGATAATTTTTAGATTTTTGATTATAAACATTATGTCTAATTCTGCTTTTCCTTGTATGGTAGCTACTTTTCCCCTGATCCTATTAACCTCTCAGTTTCTTACGCAAGAAAATGTTTATTAGCTTTGTATGGGGATACCTGTCCCCATGATTCTCTCCCCCCTATAGGGGACCAAATTTTTTTAAATTTAAATATTTGCTTTGTATGGGGGCTCCGCTTGGATGTTATATCTGTCCTAGATTTAGTCCAGTAAAAATTCTTCTCCTTAAAACATAAATTGAAGTGAAATCTTCATACTCTCACTTCTAATTCTTTAGATATTCGATAATTAAAATTTGCTTTCTATGTTTACAACCTCTTTACCTGATTCTGGTTCGTCCTAGACTTTGTCCAGTAAATCTTTTTCCCTGAGAAAGTAAGTGGTAAAATTTTCACTTCTCTCAATATTTTTTAGATAATCGATATTTAACATAGGATTTGTATGGGGGATAACTCCCCCCTGATCCTATCTGTCCTTCATTTGTTTCCAGTAAACAGTTCCTTTCGCTCTGATAGTTTTATTAACGCCAGCAGATAATCAATATTGTGATTTACAACTTATAGTCTTTTGGCTATTAAAATATATAAAATCTCGTCACAAAAAAATTCAAGTTTCTCGCTTCTAAACAAGTTCTATCGAAAGAAAACAAGTTTATAGTCTCTCGACTTTAAAGAAGTTTATCGTCTTATAACTCTAAACAATTTTATTATCTGCTGAGTTTAAACATGTCTGTCGTCTGGTAACTCTAAACAAGTTTATAGTCTGCTGACTTAAAACGAGCTTAAGCGAATATAAGCAACTTTATAGTATCTGGACTCTAAACGAGTATATAAGTAAACTTCCGATTCTAAACAAATTTAAAAGCTCTCAATTTAAAACAAGTTTTTAATCTCTTGAATCCAATAAGTTCCAAACAAATTTATAGTTGTTGGACTGTAAAAAAGTCCTTTTCTTAACAAGTTTATAGTCCATCGACTTTAAGAAAGTTTACAGCCTCTCGACCCTAAACAAGTTTATAGCCCCTAGACTTTATGCAAGTTCATAATCTCTCGATTCTAAACAAATATCTAATCTATATATTCAGTTCTATTCCATTCTATTCTATTATAGATCCTTTATTATAAACTTTCGACCAATGTGAATATTAAACATGGAAATTGAAGAAAATTAACATGGAATTGAAAATGTACTTAATTATCGATCGAGGTTTGAATCAAGGTCTAATATTTCATTCTAAAACCATTTCCTACTTATCTTTTGAAGTTAAAGAAGTGCAGGGAGCACCATATAATGAGAAGAAATTTCCCTCTTTATTGCATTAGAACGATTCTGAATGCCTAAAACATGCCAATGGCTTATTGAAATCCAAAGCAGCATCTTCAAGGATTAACGTCATAGGAAACTTGATATTTTTTTTCTTTTGCGATTATTATACCCCTAACGACTCAGAGTCCCTCAAATGTTATTCAAGAATAAATGGATGAAAAATTTAATATTTATTTGATTTTCGTTTTCGGAGATCGTATATTTAAATGACCCTGGCAACGTTATCTCTATTCCTCAGATATTATTTCTTGGCCTATTAAATCCTATATAAAATTTACTAAAATAATTAATCCGAAAATTACAAAAAAACCCGAAGCACTATGTCACAAAATGAAGGATCGATGGATCACCAATTCAATATGTTAAAGTTTATATATTCTATCATCAAATCAATTTGTTCATATTGTTGGTAATTGCTGCCTTGAGAAAGTTATTTATTCAGCAAAATCGGTTCAATAGAAATAAATCTTGCCACCCACTACCATGATTTCCAGCATTATTCAAATCTAGACTTATAGTAGGGTCTAGATTCGATTCGTTTTAATTTCATTTACTACTTATTTTTTCAATTTTTCCTTTAGCATCCATTTGCGACTTTACTTTTTTCTTCCCATCATAATGATACCACATTCAGCATCCCTAAAACTCCAATGACTGAAAATTAATACTGATTTTATTTCTCTTAATTTCTAAATTATTATCCTGATTATTTAATAAAATACTAAACGAACACGCACTTGTCAAATGGAGAGAAATAAACTCAGGGATAAATTTACAATTTAATAATGAAGTCAACTAGAAACAAAAATAACCAACAGAAAATCGATTCTTCTCATATATCCTGATGACGAGCCATATGTTAAGAAATGCCAAGAAGAAAAAAGCCTTCCAAAATGTAAAAAAAAGAAATAATAAGGCGACTTAAATTCTACGAAACCATATGCCTTCATTTTAATTTAAAACGATTTTTTTGGCACATAATATTCCCATTGTGATGAGTAGAGGGGGAAGAGTAGATTGAGTAGAGAGCTAAAGAAAATATGATACCGATGACCAGGCTTTAAACAGCAGCAGCAACAATAAGAGAATAACAATAACAAAAAATCATTTAAATTCATTAAAACCAGCAGTTAAGGAGAAAAAATGCTAAGAAACTGGACTCATGAACTAATAATGATACATTTGGTTATAGCGAATCTTTGATATCCTCTATCACAATACACGTATGAAATTATAAGTTCTGTGTTTGGACCTAACGATTTCCAGTTCTAGAGGTCCTAAATATACATCCTTTATACCTTAATCGATTTTAAAGATTTTCGTCGAATAGATTATAATTTGTAGTTTAAGAGATATTTTGATTACTTTTCGAAATACAGCGTAAAAAAAACATTGGTCTTGGTACTCTAATTACAGTTAAAAATTTTATCAATTTAAGCGTTTTTTTTAATTTAATTTATTTTGCAAATATTTTAATAATTTATTTCTAATACATAAAAGAAAAATAAGGAAAACTTTCTTTTAAGTCTATGTTTTGAACTGTAAAAGTGTAGGTACCCTTAAATAATTCTTGAAAACTCATTGGCAACTTCGCAGTTTTTATAAAAGTTGATAACGGCAAATTAAAAAGGGGCTTCAAAGCGTTTATTGATGAGATAAGAGGATAAGCTAATTTTTCCAAAACAAAAAACGAATGGATGTACTTTAGTGTATAGAAAAATATGAGGGGACGTATGACGGCATATGGTATCAAGACGTTCTATTTAAAACTTTCTAAGAACAACTTCAACCAAAGTGTCGGAAAATTTGGAAATCTTAATGATTATTACTCCAAACAGCAGAATGATCCTAAAAATTCTGCTATTTATGTGAAGACTAGGCTTGTGTTCAATACTCCCCACACCGTAATATTCCTCCACAAAGTCCCGATATGAACCGTATTGAACATTTGAGCAAGTAGTCTATGACCAAATTTCTGTGCACCTAAATGCACTCCTCTTTTAACAAGATCCCAATATCTTTCAACTGGCTGTAGCTCTGCGGAATTTGAAGGATTTGCTTCCAAAATAATTCGAGCATGGAACTTTATAAAAATAATTTTAACTTTTTTGCTTGAAAAATATATGATCTCAACGGACAAGTTCTCCCGATACTGCTTAATAGCATTGAAAGCATTTTGACAGAAGACCTTTGAATCCTTGGCCAACTTTTCGTAGGACCAAAATAGTTTTTATTGAAAATAACATCATCAGGAATGTGTGAAGAGTTTTTCGAACTCACTCCTTTACATTCGCTTTGGGAGGGTACTTCATATTTTGTTCAGTAAACTCTTTTTTATGGAAGTGATTGGAACCAAATTCTAAGACTCTTTAAAGTTTGGTTCCTAAGATAATAACTTTGGTGTGTGTGTGGTGGGGAAGGGGGAGGGATTGATCCTTCTCCCTCTGAAGCAATCCGTTCGGTAAGACAGTTCTTTGAGCAAGTGATTGGGAACAAAATTTAAGACTCAAAGCTATGATTCCAAAGACATTTAATAATTAAAATTGGTTTTGTGATCCTATTTATCCTTCATTTTGTCCAGTTTGTTCCTTGAAATAGTAGTTAGGACCAAAATTAAAAATTGTCGCTATAATATTTCTTTATATAATTTGCAATAATAATTCTTTTGAAAATCAAAATGTCATTAGTCTTTGACATGTAAAAATCGGTTCAGATTTATTTATTCCACTATTACATAAATTTCATGGACTTCTAAATGATTCCTTCTTGGCGTTACTCTCAAAATGACAATCTCAACATACCGTCATACCACTCATGATAGTGGAGCGTATAAAAAACATGGGAATTTTAATATTTATAAACCCAAACTTTAATGAAGCGTGTGTGGATCTGAAAGTGTGTATGTGTTTGTGTGTGTGAAAGGATGAACCTTTTATTAAATATTTTCTGTTGAAAAGAATTGAAATAAATTTAAACAAATTATAAAAATACAAAAAAGCAAAAAAGAAATAAAGTGAATTTTGCTTCGTATCAAAATATTATTATAGAATAAAATGTGTTTGGGTGCGTGTGTATTCAATTCCTTATTCTGACTTACGCCATTGTGTATTGTGTGGAAGGTGCGGCCATAGAGGTTTGTTTTTTTTTCCTCAGTGTGTTGGCGGTGATAATTTGTCTGTCATGTGGCAGGTGCTGCTACCATTAGGCATCATTAACATTTTATCTTTGACACTTTAGACGAAACGTTGTTTCATTTCATTTCGGAACAAAACAGAAAATGGAATAAATATTTTTGCAAAAATGAAACACAATTTAAAAAAAAGTTTTTTTCAATAAAATATAAATTTAACCAAAAATTTAAAATGACTTTCTTGTTGTTTTTGCTGCCGCTGATTCTCAGAATGAAATATGAAACAATGGTTGGGTTCACTTGGGTTGGTCGAATTAATGATTATTTTTGTTTTTGTACACATTTATTCCAAAAAAAAAGAAGAAGAATTTTACTCAGAAGCTTTGAAATTCTTATTTTGTTTATTTAGCAACATTGTAACACACAAAAATTTAACATAAATAACAAAACATTTAAGTTGTTCTTTTTTTAACAAGCGGAAATAATTCTTAAAATATAACAAAAATACCGCAGCTTCTTTAAAGGTGAAAAAAGCTATATTTATGAACCATGAATTTAAAATACCCTTCTTTTTATGATCAATGTGTACTTTTACAAGAGTGATTGTACTTTGTGTATCTCCGATCACGATAAGACCCTCCATTGACATCAATAAAAAAGCTTACATTTCGAAACATTTTCATAGTGAAAACCAATATTGTTACGTCTCTGATTTCAGGCAGAATTCGGATATAGGATGTATATATAGAATCTATTGATCCTATAATAAAGACACAATTCCGTTTATCTTCCTCATGTTAGTTTCAAATTCCTCAACACTTGACATTTTTTAAAAAAAGAATATTTTTCAAAATTATATATTTCCCATTCCTCTGAATCTGAATGTAAAGGGTACATTTCTAGAATCTATTGAGGTAAGACTGTACCTGCTTATCTGATTTATATCTATTGCAATTCTCTTTTGAAGTCACTAATAATGTCAATATTGTCATATATTTTCTTTGTTCAAAACCTCATTTTTAAAAGTAAAATATCTCTAATGATACGATTAACCTGAATATAGGGAATACATGTTCGAGAATTACAGTGTTTGGACTACAGTAACCATTCCGCTAACTAAATTATGTCCTCACCAAATGCTCATTGAAGAAGAAATAATTTTTTTTTCAATCTGCATTTTGACATGGAAACTATAAAACTAAAAACTTCAATTCTGGAACTTGGAATGACCCTTTAATATTGATATACTGATTGCCGGAATCAAAGTTATTGAAAAACCAAATTTTTGGATATTTTCACAATAATAGTTATCTTGTAGTTACCTAAATTTGTGGGTCTAAATTTGAGCATACAAAATAGTATTTAACGAAAGTGCAAGTTTCCCATTTCATTCAGCTTAATGATTAAGATTAGATCCGTTCACAATATCCACAGAAGCCTTTTTGGAAAGCTTAAAATTTTATATCTATATTTCTTCTTAAAATTATATATATCAGGACTTGGAAGAAACTATCTTGTATTTGCTTTGTACGTAGCGGTACCCCGCAATTCGTTCACTGCTAAATTGCTTCATGAAAAAAAATTTTCATAAATTCAAAGTTCACTATGTTTCTCTTTGCAGAAAGATCTTTCACACGAACCATTTCAAGTACAACTTGCTTTGGAGACTTTCTAAAGTTTTAAAGTTTATTTCTTTTAACACATATTCCTTTTAAAATGCGTAGAAAGATCTTCTTTGCAGCTATTTACACCTGTGCTTAAAGAGATCCAATCTCGTTTAACTGTCTTGTATCATTTTCGTCTCTTTGTTTCGATTTCTAAAACTCGTTTGATTTTCCTTTTCTTAGACAAATGATTAGACATGTCCTTAGTGACAGCATTTCAAGTTTCAAACTCTTACATTAACATGCAAGATGATAACTTTTGTAACCGATAGATAATTTCTCAATGAGATTTCAACGGCCTTATGTTAAGCATGCATTTCGCAAATGATTTTTTAAATATCCTCAAACCATTCCCCATTCTTAGATGTGATGTTTCCAATAAGGTTTAGAAGCGAGTTCAGAAAAGCTGTCAGCTGATCAACAAATGTTGTCTGTTTCATTGTTGGGCCTTGCAATTCTCTGACGAAACCTTTGCCATTATCGAGGATGTTTCGAACAATTTCGTTTCAAAGACTCTTCCAAAATAAATTGAATCCAGTTAATTTCGTTAATGGTCGATTGTTTGCGTCTAAATCCTGCTCTTGTTTGCCTTCTGTGCTTTTCATGAAAGAAAGATGATTGGCCTCTTTCAGATCCAATAGGCTCTTATACAGAATTGGTAAAAATATACTTCTTTACAAGAAAGGAATACACCCGACAAAGCATCGGAGTGACATAGTGCCAATAATTTAGATCGTTGGCATTATTTCCATTTTGTGTGCAAATCCAAATTAATGTCCATTATTTCAGATGGTTGATTCTAGTTAATTAAATATCTTTTTCATTGGATACTCACACTCAAACAATAAAGAAAAACTAATGAGTATCTAACGGTAAGTTAAACAACGCCAGTGGAATATCTGGACAATATACAAGCCGTAATGAATCAATAAAATTTCTGAAAACTTGTTCTGAAGCAAAGCGAAAAAGCGTTCAGCATTGAACCCCAAAAATGATAGACTGAAGGCGTAAAATCATGCTAAATGACTAAAGCCTAATATCAGGTCGGATATTTTGGACGTTTTACATTGATTTATCTTTTGCAAAGATATGGACAGACTTTACATATAACTTCGCATTAGGGTTATAGCAATATGTCCAGCTTTCATGAATGAATGATTGAATCAATACCATTTCTGAAACTTTGTTCTGAAGCGAAGTCAAAAGGGATTCTACACTGTTCCACTCAAATGATAGACCGAAGCCTCGTATCTGATCGGATATTTTGGACACTTTACATTGATTTTTCTTTTCAAAGAAGTAAAAGTTTCTCGCATGGGTTAGATTAAAATACAAGTCAAATCCAAACCGGGCTTTACTCATAATGACCCCATAAATTAACAATATTTGATCCAATTTTCATCGACAGTAAAATTAAAAAGCAAAAATTGCCTACTTTTTATAACGTTGAATAGTGCCAAATTTTGAAAAATCACAAACTTAATAACAAGTCTCTACATTCCCTTGTTAATCTTCCGAAGATGAAGGGTACGGTAAAAATCACTGAATGGAAATTATGTTAATCATTTAACATTTTGTTTTACAAAATTCCGATAAAAATTCTGTCATTAAAAAAAATTGCTTTAAATTTTTTAACAAAATATTCACTAAAAACAAAAAATACTTTTTTGGTAACATTATTTTAAATTTGTTGCTTTTTCTGGCTCTCTCTATCTCTCTTGATGGATGGCGGTATTGGTCAATTCACTGTTGCCAGATTTGACGATTTATCGTCGTTTTGACGACTTGACGATTTATGATCCATATTTGACGATTTTTCAAAAGCATCAAATTTTATATTTGTTATCCAAAAAATTCTTACACCAAAACCTGAACTAAATGGAAATCTTCTGATCGCCTCTAATAAACTCAATTCAATAAAAATGACTCAAAGTCCTTATAGTAATGAATTTGGTGTAAAATCGCTAAAATTGTTTCACAAACAATCGTCTTAAGACGCCAAAAAAGTGTTGCAACATACTTTTCAAAGAAAGTTAACAAATTTAAAAATATATATTTGGAAAATAACTTTAATTCATCTTAAAGACTGAAGTAAAACAAGACTAGTTCGTTTCTTCAGAAAGTCTTGGAGAGAATCTTCAAAGTGTTTATAATTGTGCCTTCCTAATTCATATAAAAGGATTGTAAATCGTATATTAACTTTATGAAATGAAGATCAATCACTTCAAATAGCGAAGTAGGAACGAGTTATCTAAAAATTTGTTGGATTGTGTTTGAGGCAAAACTCTTTAATTTTTTTTTAAATTGTGTAAATATAATCCTTTTTGAGAAAACAACTATATTAATAAGTCATTTTTAATGTTGACGATTTTGAAAAGTAAATTTGACTATATGACGATTTTTCCAAAATGATATGGCAACTATGGTCAATCTCTGTTTCCTACAGATTTAATTCTTGTTATTTAATGCTGATTTATAACTTCACAAATAAAGCCATTATTATATATTTACAATGTAAGAGTGAGTATAAGCTTATTACATTTATAATCACAATAAATTTGTATAAAAAAGGCTTAACACACTTTTTCATAAGATTTTCGTTTTTAAAACAATAAAAATTTGTAATAAATCATTTACACTTTTATTCACATGTCATAATACACATTTGCGTCTTTTACTCTTTTTTAATGTTTCTTTTATTTTCTTCTGTAAATTTGTTGTTAATGCTTTTACATGTACTTGAATAAAGAAGTGAATGAATGAAATTGAATTGAATTGAAAAGACCACCATGAGTTAAGCAAATGGACTGGGTTATATGTATATATGTATATGTGTATATAATATGTGTGTGTGTAAATTACACATTAACTCATTCAATTTACCATGTTTTAAGTTAGAAACGTTATTACAATATTGATTGTTGCTTACAGGAGGTGCGATCGAAAAGTTTGTTAAATACGTCTATTACACACATTTGTACTGTTGTCCATATTATGTAGAACAGTATAGGTGTTTAAGGCGCTTAACGACCATAATAAAGTTATTGGACTAACATGAATATGGTTGTGGACAACCTTATCATTTATTGTGCGCTTTTTTTTAGATTCCTTCGATTCTTCCACAAGAACTATTAAATCTCATACTTAACTTCCCTCCTTTTTAAGAAATATCTCCATGATCTGCTTTATTTGGTATATAGAACTCAACATTACAACTTTAAGTCAGCCAACCATCTCTGTTCATCTGTTTTGTTTGTTAGAATTAGGATCCATATTGCGTAGACTTTTTCGAGTGTAAGAACCAGTCGCTGGAAATAAATTATCAGTTCCTTCTTTTTTCATGGCGGTTCAAAGGATCTGTTCTCCTCCACCTCTTTTTGTAAATCAAACGAAGGATCAACTGACTTTTTGTCTTAAGACTTGCAATAAAATAATGTTCCAACCGTTTGCGTATCTGCTACGCATGTGAAATGCCACATTTTATTTGTACGTATAAGATAAGTCCAATATAATTAGGTTAGCCACTGCATTCCTAAGAATCAATCCGTTGTCCACTATTAAGGAAAGTACCTACCTGAGCTTGACTGTTTCGGACACTGCGGCTGACACAGAGTCATCCTTTGGTGCTCAACTAGATACTTCGGAGTCTTCGGAAGTGTATTTTAATACAACAACTTTGGTTAACTGTTTACACTCTGCAGCTTAAAATATCTGCTTCAACACAACAACTTCTTGACTGTTTCAAAATAGCGAGTTTACTTCCAAGGCTTCTGATCAGATGTTCAAGAATTGTTTCATGCAATCATATGGAGGCAATCCTACATGAGTACTTGTATGAATCACATATCAAGGCTGTTCTAAGCTTTAAAGCCCATAAACCCATTATTAAGTCAATGAATTCGAAAAAGGTTATCAATATTATTCCAATCAGAATTGAAAATATGATCTTATGCAGGAAATTCTACATGATTATTTGTATGAAAGTCAAATAATCCATTATAAAATCAAAAAGTTCGAAAAGGCTTTTAGAAGCTAAAGTTTGGTGGATTTTCAATTCCGATTAATGTATTAATTAATTGTTATCAGAAAAATTTTCAGCAAACCTGAATCAGATGACAAAAATGTCTTCTTTTAAAGATAAAAACGTTCTCCTTCAATTCTGACATGATCAATTTCTAAACATCGTGCCACAAGATTGAATTAGAGGACATTCTTCGACATTGCAACATCATCAGATTTATGTAATCCATAACAAGCGTTAAAGCAGATTCTGATATGTTTATGTTGTGTAATTCAAATCATCTCAGCTCCCTTACTATATTGAAATAAAGCATGGTAAGCGACATCTTTGCAAAGCAAATGGGTTTTCGGAAATCTTTCTTATTATAATTTTGCACAATCTCTTGGTCAGAGATTAAATTATAAGGCTGAGCACTGGATCACAACAAACATCTTCTTAAAGTTGAAACCTCTAAGAGGTTGTTCTCCACTCAAACCAATATTCGGCCTTTAAGAGCAAGCTCACTTCTTTTTTCTCAACATCATCTTATTCCAAGGATTCTATGCAAAACTGTATTAAACAGAAGATATTAAAGGACAGATCTTCCTGAAGCAAATGTCATGACTTTACAGTTAACAGACCCCAAGTGATGAACGACATTCTCCTCCAAGTCATAATATCGCTTATTTTATCCTTGATATTAAAATCAAACAAGGGATCCGTTCTTTAGTTATTCTCATTGAAATGATGAAGTATCTAATAATGTTGGACTAACCAATCCTTATCGAAAGAATATCTGGAATGCCATTTGATGCATTTTGAATCTTAAAATAAACCATATGACCCGATATCTTTTGACAGTCTTGATGTTGGAGAATTCTAATAATGAACTATTATAGCATCGACCTGATTTAGTATTCTTTGTGGTTTTTCATACATCGCACAATTCCCGAATTTTATAGATTATAATTCAAATAAACCCTTTTGATGTTACATGGCTCTCGGCTTTAGCTCATATCAGACCAAATTTTTTAGCTTTTTGATATAGTCTAATGAGTTACAACGTAGCGAGTGTGACTCTCAATCTTGCAGGATTAATACTTGAAATTCTTCTTCTCTCAACAGACGAGAACACATCTCTCTTTATCGCTGCAGTGTGACTGTAAGCTTCCGTTAACATTTTCTTTCAGACATTGATATATATGAACCCTCTAATATCCTTTATTTGTTTCCATTGAGACAAAATACATGCGACAGTTATGTCCAATTTCTGAAATCTAGTTCTTCCGAAATTTCTAAAACATTCCTCGTTTGTGTAGGAAGTTAATGGCTAAAAAAAACATTTTCATTTTACTCTTATTTTGCGGAAAGAAAATGTCACACTTAATAAAACTCTTTTTAGTTGTCATGATTTAAAAAGCCTTTCCAAATGTGTGACCACTTTACGAAAACTATAATCGACATTCTAAGCAAACACAAAAAGACTTTCAACATGAATTTATTAATTTCTAAAACAAATCTTTTCTTTTATCGGACTTTAGAAATCATATTTTGGTGTAAAGAATGTAATTTCCATACACTTCCTTTGGAAACGATTTTCAACACTATTGTTAGTAATTCCCCCCCTCAAATTGCTCTTCTTTGACACTTCATGGTGAGTTAACAGAAATACTTTTTTTTTAAATTATTTTCTCATAAGTTGCATGCCTCTCTACTTTCACAAATATTTTCTCTTGGGGTTTTTTTATTGAAAAATAATCATCGTATTGACCGTTTCGTACATAAATTAGTCGCTTCACTGATAACGTTTACAAAAGCAACATAATTTTTAATATTTTTGTTGGAAAAAAAGAAATGTTGTATTTGTTGTTGTTTATTTTTCAACTTGCGCCATTTCACTTCGTTTATTGAATATTTGTTATTTAAACATTGAATGACAAAAAATGCTGCCGTTGCTGTTGTTGTTGCAACAAGTAATCATGTCTGGATATCAGTTGTTCTCTTTTGTAAATTTTAAATGAAAAAATTTTAAAAAATTGGAAAAATTAAAGGAAAAGAACATAACAAACAATATTTTAAAGTAAATAAAATTGGTCAGAGAGTGAAAGGAATAGAATGATCTATAGTCTAGCTAATGGGATGAATGATCTGTAAATGAGTATATAGAATGAACTATAGACTGGTCCATAGAATGATCTATAGAAAAGGTCTTTTCTCGGGATTCCATCGAAGTCAACAGGAGGCGGATAGCTAAACGACCTTCAGATGTAAAGGTAGGCTGCGATGGATAAGCAGTCCCTGAGCATGAACAGTGGAATCCGAGGGCGTACAAAAATGGGTATATAAGTCTTAGGACGATTATGCGAGGTGGCGATATGGTATGGTACGTTCACTCATTGTGCGAAGCGTCCGTCTCATTGAGCGGCACACCAGTCAGCGTTTGCTTCCCATCTTGGGGCAGCTGTGGTACGATTTCCTGACATAAAGGATAAAACGCTACAGGTATAATACCGAGAAAGATCGGAAACTTACGGTACAGGAAGTAATGACCCCAGTATTGGCGGCAATGCGTAGAGAGTGGCGAAAATAGAGAGAATAAACATAAAAACGACAAAACTGAGAACTTGGCTAAATAGCCTGCACCAAAGAGAACAAAGAGTCCTAACATCTTAAGGGAATAATTTTCTCATCTAAAGGCAAAGCGTCATATGAGGATATCCTAAGGAAAATCGAACAGATCCTCAACTAAAAGAACTAGAGAAAGAAGTTAGCAAAAGGACCAGAAGTCAGATACCAATAACGTACCTAAAGGTTTAATGAGTTAATTGGAACTTCAGTGGAAGTTAAAATAAGGGACCGCAGAGAAGAATTACGAATACCAGAGAATTACAAATACCTGATATTAAGTTTATATAGAAGACTTTCGCAGGACGCCCGCGATTCGCAGACTTTAGAACTGAAGTAGAGCGTTATGTTGGAATGAATATCAGGATGACCAACATAATAAACAATGGAAACTTTATCTAGGATAAAAATAAAAATTTATGTAAACTTAAAACAACACAACATTGGTCTGCAACGGGGATTTCCTCCCCGCAAAGTAGTACCAGGCAGCATTTACGCGGTGGAACGTAAAGGGATGTGGTTTAGATGTAGGGCCTTCGTAGAATCGACATATTTTCCAATGCAGAATGATCTAAAGACTTGTCTATAAAATGGTCCATAGACTAGTCTATAGAATGATCCATAGACTAGTCTATAGAATGATCCATAGACTAGTCTATAGAATGATCCATAGACTAGTCTATAGTATGATCCATAGACTAGTCTATAGAATGATCTATAGACTAGTCTATAGAATGATCCATAGACTAGTCTATAGAATGATCCATAGACTAGTCTATAGAATGATCCATAGACTAGTCTATAGAATGATCCATAGACTAGTCTACAGAATGATCTAACATGTCTATAGAATGATCTATGGACTACTTTATATAATGATCTTTAGACTTGTCTAAAGAATAATCTAAAATCCAGATTATAGAATGATCTACAGACGAGTCAATAGAGTGATCTGTGGATGAGTCAATAACATGATCTATGGACAAGTCAATAGAATGATCGATAGGCGAATTCCTAGAATGATCTATAGACGAGTCTATGATCTAAAGACGAATGTATAGAATGATCTATACACAAGTCCGTGACCTATAGAATGATCTAAAGTCTATGATCGATTATTAAAGAAAATTTTTCATTCCTTTCAATAACTGTTCTTTTGAGTGAGTGAGTGTGTGAATAATTTTTGTTTGTGGTATTTGTCACTTCAATATTTAATTCAATTTACTTTTGTGTCATTGTCGTCTTCTTGTCGTTATTGTTGTTTCATTGTGTTATCACCAACATGTTTGTTTATAATTTTTTCATGTTCGTCGTTGTTGTCATTGTATTTGTTTGTACGTTACTATAAGAGACAAAGTGAGTGAATAAGTGCATGTATGTCTGTGTTATTTTGCTGATAAGAAATCCATTTGTTAAATGAAGAACAAAACCAAAAAAAAACTTTATTTTTATAATAAACAACAACATTCGCTTAAATAACATTTTGTTTTCTGAAAAAAGGCTTTAAGTGTTTACTAAAGTGGCATTACTAATTGGTTGTAAAGTGTTGACGCGCTAGCAGCCACAAAGAGGAAAACAACTCTAAAGCAAAGATACGAATGCGATATGAAATGAAACCAATTTTTTTTTCATATATAATATGCTCCTCCATTGTGTATATGTATGTGCATATTCATATATATATATATGTGACAATCTTTGAGTGAAGTATAATAATTTAAATATAAATAAAACTTGTTCCCTTTCCCATTTAAGATTTTTTAAGATCTTCTTCTTCTTTTTGTTATTTTTAGAAATCTGTCACACGGTTATACTTTTAGCAGTCAACTGCCAATGAATTTCCAATAAACCATAAAAGTGTGGAAAGAAAATTGTTTAATTAACCATAATCTTGACAGCCAGAAAAACGTCACACTTTGTCATGGAAATTTCAAAAATTTGTTTAAGAAAAAAATGAAAACAAATTAAAAACATTAACCTCAAACTGTCAACGTGGGTAAGAAGAAGAGGAAGGAAGGAAGAGAACTACATTCACTATTAAAAGTGACTATTTTGTTTCGTTAATCGGTTTATGTAATTCTTGAAAATTATAAGTTTTCCAAATGTTATTAAACTTTTTTGTAATTATTTTAGGATAATAAATATTTATTAGTTTTCAAAATATGACTTTTTTTATGAAGTTAGTAATTATTTTTTAATTATTCATCAAGTAATTTGTTTAACAACTGTTATTTAAATTTTAAAACTGTTAATTAGTTTTTATTACTGATGGAAAAATAAAAAAATTCGGCTTAAGGGAGACAAATTTGTTGGAAAAATATTTCAATCAACGAAAACTAAACTTCTTACAAATGACATAACTATCATATATGGTTTGTGTCCATAATAAATATGGTATTTTGAAGGGTAAACAAATGTCATCATCATTCGATATTGCATAGTCGTCATAGTTAACTATATGAAAAATCGTTTAATTAAATCGATTTTCCCTCTCTAAAAGTGTTTAAAATATTAAAATCGCCTTAGAAGATGGTACTTAACCTCATGATATCGTTCTCTCTCTTTCTCTCTTGACAGAAACAAGAAAGAAAGTGGCAACTCCACAGATCGCCTCAACCCAAATGTAAGCTGAGAAAATATTAGAAAAAGCTACGTGAGCTCTTGAAGGAACGAAGAAAGTCTGAATCCAGTGTCAAGTCCACAGACCTCAACTCAAATAAAAGCTAAAAAAATATAAGAAAAAGCTATGAGAGCTCTTGAAGAATCGAAGAAACATGGTTTCCATTATTGAAAAGTGTTGATTGCAGAACAGAAAGCAGGGTTCTGGTTATATTTATTGGAAAAACATTATTGAATTCTTTTAACATTGAAAACCACACAATAACGAATTTTCACTATTTTAAAGAGCTTTCGCAATCAAGGAAATTGGATCCCTTCAAAACGAAAGCATATTTACATCTCATTATTACTGGTGATGAAAAATGACTTTACAGCGATTAAAAGTGCAAAAAGTCGTTGTTAGGTCCTTCTTACCATCAAAATAATCAAAATAATCCATTATTCCGAGTATCCTTTTATTTTTAAATCTATTAAAATCGGGTACAACAATTACAGATGACCTGCCAAATTAACACTGAAACCAAATATCTACGACCACAAGATAATGCATATTGTCTGGTGACTTAAGAAGTGTGTTTTGTATTTTAAAAGTCCTGAGAGAAAACCTCACAAGTGACAAGCGAAATCAACACGAAAAGTAAATATCTGTAACCCTTAGATAGTACCCTATATTTGGTGAGATCTAAATAGTCTTATGTACTTTCATCACGAGAACGTAGAACCACATGTTGCAAGACCTCTAAAAAGCTGTTTGGAAAACAGTGGATAAGTTCTTTGATTCCGCTTCTTAACATTGACCATTTTGAGTGCCATTTGTCTCGATTAGTAAACGGCGCCATTACTAGAACTCGTTTCATTTCAGAACAGAACCCATTAAAAAATGATCAGCAGTTTTTTTACTTTAGGTAAAATCCTTCGAAATTATACCGGAAATAAATAATTTTATTTCTTAAATGTCAGATTTAGAATGATCTATTTCGAATCTCTTTCGATAACTGAACAAAACGAAGAATCTTAATATATAACCGCAGGTCAAACTTTTACCTCCTTTACGAGAAATTTTTATAAAAGTTTTTATTTTTTGGAAGTTTTTCAGATCCCAGAATAAAGCGAAGAAACTTAACGGAGAAGTTTTTCAATATTTCTCAGAATTAGTGCACAGTGTTACGGAGTAACTCAAGACATTAATCTATAATCTATCTGATTACAAACTATGGTCTGTGTTAGTCAGTTCTAATGATTCGCTTAGACGCGCACATGAAAACTACAAATTGACAGATCGACACTTTCAAATAATTTAATTTAAAATATGTTTTTCTTCAAAACATGTTACGTGTTAAATACCTTACGAAACTAAGAAAAACCCCTTCCAAATGTGACCTTTAATCACAAAAGCCTGAATTTTAAAACATAATGTAAGTTCGAAAACCTTTATTATCATCTACTAGAAGACCTTCAAAATAATTTTACTCAAGAGATCCAAAAACTAGATTTTTAGGATTTTTCTTCATATATTTGGTAATACAGGGAATAAAGGGAAATCTGATCAAGATTTTCTGAAATTTTAGCCAGAAATCTTTAGTATTAAATATTTGAGTGTGCATTCATGGTGGTGGAGGTAACAAAATGCTGAAAATTAACGAGATTCGACATCAGAAAGTCGGCTTGCCACTCCATACAATTCCCTTCGGAAGTCGGTTTTTATCGATCTGAACATATGATGCAGGTGCTTTGATTGTAGCTTAAAAAATGAAAAAAGTGCCGCTTAACTTGCATATAACTTTCCGTATTTAGAGTTACAAGTTACAAATTGTTTATTAAGTTAAGAAATTAAAGTCGTTTACAAATTTTAATAAAATAATTGTGACTCCCAATTTCCAACAGTTATCACCAGCTTTATTTATAAATAAGCTTAAAACCATATTCTTGCAAAGGGATGGATGCCCTGCACCACGATACATGGTTGAGATATTATGCGTTGTGCAGAAGTTCGTAACGAACAGGAAAAATATTACAATCACTACTTTAAAGTCGGTTTTACATGTCTGGCTGGCTGGATGACTGGCTGTCCATATAATCTTGTGAACAAAATGCAGATCATAATTTTAGAGATATCTGTATGAAATTTAGCATGACTTACTATTTTGGCTCAAGGGAAAGGAAATGAAGGTTTAAAGTCATAAAATATAAAGCGATTTCAATGAAATTTGACACAAATAAGGTTTATAATAATCTACAAAAATGTGTCAAATTATACAAGGATCGGTCCATTATTTCTCATAGGTCTCATATAACCTCCCTTCCAAATATCACTTTGAAGGGCTTAAATCTTACATATACATTGATATCGATTTAGATCGCTACGATTTATTCAATCTCATCAAAATTTTCTCTTTTTAAATAATTAAAATCTAAACTTTAAACAGGTGTCAATAACTCGAATTCCAGAAATACACACAAAAAACAAAAAATGCCCTTATTCCATATGTTTTACCTTTAACAGTGAGAAAAACTCATTAAATACCATTTTTATTTATCGCTCCAAATCGTCCAGCTGTTTATAAAACGATTCAAAAGTCTTTTATTACACAAAAAAACAAAAAAAAAATGTAATAAAATTGAAAAATAAAATTGTCATCATAAAAATTTGTATCTAATTGTAATGCAAATATTTGGTTTAGACAAACAAATTAAAAATAAATTTGTAGAAAAATCGTTTACAACGAACAACAACAACAACAAACATGTAAACGACGATATTATAAAATATTTAGATATTGAAAACCAAATATTTATTAATAAATGTAATAAAAATAAAAAAAAATAAATAAAATTTGATATTAATTTTATGTTTATTTAAAATTGTTATTGTTGTTATTGGAGCGGTCTGATAATGGGAAATTAATTATACCCTACACCAACAGAGGTGGTGGGGGTGTTATGAGATGTTTGTAACGGACAGGAAATTTGTTCTATCACCACTTTTAAGCACACCGTTCGACTCAATATCACTTCATGAATCGATTTAAACATGCGCGTCCCTTCGGCTGGCTGTCAGTGTAAACCTTGCACTTTTATTTTGACCCAAGGATGATGCCAATTGAAACTGGTTATGTTGGTCCATTATTCCATATAGGCCCGATACAAGTTTTGCGAAAATAAGTCTTATTATATTCTAAAGTGATATGCCAAATTATAAGAGGATCGGTCCACTATTTCTAATAGCTCCCATACAACCACCCTTCAAATATCACTTTCACTTAACCCATTAATCGTACAAATGTAAAATATGGATAAAACATAATTAAAATAAATATAACCCGAAAGTGCTGTGGGAAATTATACGAGGGTCGGTTCATTAATTTGACTAACTCCCATATAATTCTAAAGAAAAAAAAATTTTTTTTAAATGTATAAATTTCACATAACTAACGGTATCATTAAATCGATTGCACACATAAGCATAAATAAGAAAAGCAAATTATACGAGGACAGTTCATAAATTTTTCGTAGCAATCATTTACAACCAACAATGTGGTATAGGGTATTTTATAGTAGGTTTTGACCGACTATAACATTTTTACTTATTTTTTAATGGGAATTATGGTTTTGATATTGAATGCGACACATATTGCTGAGATGATAAAAGAAAGGGTGTTTAAATTAGAGTGTTTTTTCTAAAAGTTTTCAAAATAAACTTAAAAAATTTTCAAGATTGAAATAATATTTTATTGGGAAATAATTCTGCAACTTTTGAACCGTTAGAAATATTTTAGGGAAATTTCACATGTTTAAAACAGAGGTTAGAGGCGTAGACGGTAAACCTCCAAAGTTGACTCTCTCATGTATGTTGATGTTTTATTTAAATTCGCTTTTATGAGTTGAGACAAATGACATTTTATATTTAGAAAATCTTTGTTAAAGTACAAGTACATGTGTTGGTTAAGGTCTAATATGGGTTAAAGATTTATTTCAACTGAACATCTCTGACACTATTTATTCAAGTTGAAATGGAATTTTAACTTACTATAAGTCCAAATTTAAAAAAAGTGTTCCAAATTCTAAAAGAATATTGCTGATATAAATATATAAATGTATGAATCCATTAAAATATTATATTAATCTGAAATTGGAATTTTGAAAGGAGTCGAATTTTTTTGGATTATTTCCAAAAAGGTGGCAACATTTAATCAATAATAAAATATTTTTTTCTAATCTGATATTTATAATTTCTTTATTGCTTCATATCGAAGTTTTTAAGGGGAACATGTGAACAAAATTTTAATGACCTCAGGAAAGGATCTGCCCCACAAACCATATCCAAAATTGGTAAGTTTTTAAACAAAATGTATTAATACCTTGAATCGACATACTTTCGTCTTCATCTTACTAATTTGTGTGTCCTTTGGAATAAGTTCTAATACATTTTCACCATGCAAATGAGTAAAATCGAAAACCATTAAACTTACAGTTTCAGTTTTCGAAGACTCTTCTTCTACCTTCCTTCTATCACTTTCGTTCGTCCAACATCTCCGTTTAAAATCTACAACAACAATGGACACCTTTTTTGGGCTCTTTCACACGTTTTATAACAGGACCTCATTATCTCTCATTTTGGGCTTAGTTTCGGGCAGTTGGAGGATTTGGCTCTTTTGGTTCAAATACCACATTACAGTTTCTTGTACAAGGACTGGTTTAC
>PYHX02000495.1:52380215-52786711 GCA_004302925.2 Cochliomyia hominivorax | reverse complement strand
TTATTATTTGATAAAATATATGTGGCAAATGGAAAAAATAATTTTAATAATTTTTAAATATGATGAATAATATTTTATTATTTTTTAGTTTATAAAAATAATAAATAAAAAAATTATTATTTTTTTAGGAATAAATATTTAAAAAGAAATTTATCATAAATTAAATAAATTACAATGTTTGCACATGATTAATTTAAAACAAAATTTAAAAACTGATAGCGGGGGCAGTAGGAAAGAGATAAAACTTCTCATTTTTTGGTACAAATGACACTTTTCCAATTTTGGAGATTCTATAAGTGTTTTAAAATTAGGGGTTTTCTTTTCCAGGGTTCTTTTAAGTCCTGGGAATTGAAAAAAAATCTAAGATTCCCCGGAATATCAAATATTCTATAATACTAAGATTATCGTAGTTTCTAGTGAAAAAATTAATAAAAATTGGTCTGGTTGTTAGAGTGCGCTTTCGGGGAATTTCGTGCTGACTGGGGATTAAACCAAATTACAGGAGTTATGCAACTAATGTGCTTTTGCAATGTAAGAGAAGTCACCAAAAAGAGTGATAGGACATTGGATAGCTGCAATCCCCAAGCAAAATACAAGCGGAATATCCTCCAGTCAATTATGATTCCATA
Organism: Cochliomyia hominivorax; assembly: GCA_004302925.2. Lineage (NCBI taxonomy): Eukaryota > Metazoa > Arthropoda > Insecta > Diptera > Calliphoridae > Cochliomyia > Cochliomyia hominivorax. The sequence continues at coordinate 52,786,082 of PYHX02000495.1, read as the reverse complement.
TTTCTGAAATTCTGAATTATTTCCGGATTTTTTTAAATTCTTTAATTTTAAGTAATTTTTTTTTGAAAATTTGAATTTGAAACTGATATTCCGGAATAACTTTTTCATATGGAAGCTATAGGGAATATGAATTGATATTCGTAAACTTATTTTAGCTGGACTATATGAACCATGGTCTAATACTAACCGATATTCATGAAATTATATTTAAGACATTTAGAAAAAAATTATGCTGAACTTTGAATGGAATTATATTGCACTGAAGGGTTTTAAAGAACTGAATCCCCTTTCTCGGTATGGAAATGTGGTTCTAATGTGGGACCTATAATAAAATATAAAATTAATTACATTGAGAAAAATAATTTTGAAAAATTTAAATGTAACTGTTTCATATGCTACAAAGTTTATTCCGAATAATGTGCATGAATTGGAGTTAAATCAAACCACCATTTTGTTTGATTTTATACTTTTTAGTTAAATAAATGTATGAGGTAAAAATCAGAAAATAATCTTTCAAAATGCGATATATATTACACACCGATATTCTTTTAAATATAGTTAAAACCAGATTCAGATATCAAGTTATAACTATTTTTCTATTAGAGCGATGTAGCAATTACTTAGAACAATAACAAACCATCTGACCAAATTTCTTTGAATTCTTAGATGATTTCTTCTGGAGCCTTTACTTAAATTGATTCTCGAAAATTCTCCGGAATGTTTTCCCATGGGGGAAACCCTTGTTAAAATCTTTAAGGCGAATTTTTACAGATTTAAAATTATTTCCTAAAGTGACGATGTTGAACTTCATATTTCGGCAATCTTGATAGATTCGGCATAAAAGTATACATTCCAAATTTTGGAATCTGTTTTATAAAGTTCAATTGTATATTTATGGGGTTTCAAATGATTTTCTTATTATCGGATCATCTTATTTAACACCTGTTAAGGTAAACGAAATATAAAATGGTTAAACCAACTATGTTATCATGGATGTAATACATATTGGAACGTTCATATAAATCGTTCCAAAAAGGCGTCCTAGTACTTGATACGGATAATTGAACTTGATTCGATTGAAATAAAGGCCAACTGTGCATGCGTTATGTCTGAAAGGTTGGATTATTTAGTTCGTAGATGGAATTTGAAGCAATTGATCATCAAGAATGATAAATGCTATGCCAGAAGTTGAACATCAGATTCTACAACTACATTTGGACTCAATGATTGAAAACATCTCAACACTGCCAGAGTTTTAATTTAGATCTTTTAGCAGCGCAACCCTGAACTCATAATATCCAGAACACTCCCGATATCCACATATTGGACAGTTAATTGCTGGGAACCTTCGAGTTTTGGTTTAAATTCATGGCATAGAGAATGGATTAATGTTATGATGGGATGTTGTGCCAAACACCCCTCGGTTTTGTCATATTAGCCAGCTAAATTCTAAGTCCTTACTGTTTATAGTAGAGAGTCTAGTGTAGAGAGCGTAGAGAGAAGATTTCTGAAAACCTGGAGCTTTGGAAGTGAAGCTGCCAATTCATAAGTCTGAGAGGATTTTATATTCAGACTTTTAAAATGTGAAAATTGCAAATGTCTCATAATTTATTACTGAGGGATCCTTCAAGAATTTCTAAATTCCGTTATTTGATCATCTTTAAGCCTCCTGGAAGATAATCATGTTGTCATTAATTCATTGGAATCCATTTCATACTAATTCTGGAAACAATTCTTGTTGGAAAATGCACATATTAATGTAAAAAATTTTGCGAAAAAAGATTACAAGATCACAATTATTTGAATTTCACTTTTTTTAAATTTTGAAAATTTCACATTTTTCAAAATTTTTGGATTTTTTTTGTGTTGTTAAATTTAAATGTCATAAAAACCACTTTTAAATAAAAAAAAAATATCAGGATTTGTTTTCAAGTAAATATGGAGCTTTTTCTTAAATCTCTCGATTAAATAATTTGCATTTCAATTTGACGCCGGCAGTTAAGATTTTTGTATTCAAAACATTTCTTTCCAACAACAATAAAATATTAAATTATGATTTATTAACTTTTTTTCTATTATTTAATCTTTTGTTTAATAGGAAAAAATTATATTTAAATTATTTTCTTTAGAATTCAAAATTTCTAAAGACGATTTTTTGAAACTTGAAACTTAAACACTGAAAAACGATAATGATGATCATGATGATGATAGTGACAATGATGATAATGCAGGCAGATCATGATCAACCTCACAACCAACCTGTTTATATTGCTCTATGCTGGAATTACACAATAAAACTTGTACCATTTTGGAAACTCTTTGTTTTAATAATAAATTCTTTTTTTAAAGATCTTTTTTATTTATTTAACTTTAATTTTAATACTGTTTTAAATATATTTAATATTTTTTAAAATAAACTTTAAATAATTTATTTTTATTTATTTAAAATTTATAAATTTTCTTTTTGTTTTAAATCACAAAAAAGGTCACTATAAAATTTTTTCTTCGTTTAAAAAATTGTTGATATTCGTTTTTGTTACAACGATCTTGTAAACGTCAGAGAGAGAGAAATAAATGTTTACGTGTTTTACTAAACCCGTTCGCGTTTGATTCATAACTGAATTTGAAAATTTTAACTTCACACTTTTGGTGATCAGTTTGTATTTTTCAAACGGCCAACAACAACAGCAACAACAACCACGAAGTCTATCGATGTCGCTGTTTATTTTTTACTTGCTGTTGTTGTGGTGGTTTGTTAACGATCATCAATTTTAAAATAAGTCCCCCCTCACAATAACAAGAAATGGGAGAGAGAGAGAGAAATAAAATTAATCGATAAAAAAGTAATTTTCTAAGAATTTCAATTAAATAAGAAAATAAAGTTGTTTTAACGAAAACCCAAATAAAAACAGTCCATAAACAAAAAGTGAGTGTTAATAACAAGTCAGACTTAAGATCACTTTAGGGTTGAAGTTGCCGCCACTAAACAGTGTTTAAAAATGAATTGATTGACTAAACAGTAGCACCCCTCTACTCTTCTCCACTGCTAATGAAGGGGGTTTTCTTTATCGTTTTTAAAATGCAATAATTTCAATTCTAAGAACTTAAACAAATAAAAGACTTAAATTCAAACCGCCATTAAGATCAAGATGCTCAATATGTTTTAGACATTTTCAGACTGTATGACGATCGTTTGTTTTAGTTTCAAAAGTTAATCGAATAAATAAAAGATCATCTGCTTAAAAGATCTTGAAATACTCTCAGTAGAGAGTAAAAGAGTAAGATGGAATTTTTCGATAAATTTCCTAATTAAAGGACATTTACGAAAAATTTCCAATTCTAGGAAATTTGCCATAAATTGTTTATTAAGTGTAATTTGAGATAAATTTCCTAAATAATAAATTTCTCAAAATAAGGAAATTTCCGATAAATTTCCCAAATAAAGGAAATTTGCAATATAATAGAAGAGAAAATTTTCGATAAATCTCTCAATTAGAGAAAATTTTCGATAAATCTCTCAATTAGAGAAAATTTTCGATAAATCTCTCAATTAGAGAAAATTTTCGATAAATCTCTCATTTAGAGAAAATTTTCGATAAATCTCTCATTTAGAGAAAATTTTCGATAAATCTCTCATTTAGAGAAAATTTTCGATAAATCTCTCATTTAGAGAAAATTTTCGATAAATCTCTCATTTAGAGAAAATTTTCGATAAATCTCTCATTTAGAGAAAATTTTCGATAAATCTCTCATTTAGAGAAAATTTTCGATAAATCTCTCATTTAGAGAAAATTTTCGATAAATCTCTCATTTAGAGAAAACTTTCGATAAATCTCTCATTTAGAGAAAATTTTCGATAAATCTCTCATTTAGAGAAAATTTTCGATAAATCTCTCATTTAGAGAAAATTTTCGATAAATCACCAATTTAGAGAAAATTTTCGATAAATCTCCAATTTAGAGAAAACTTTCTATAAATCTCCAATTTAAAGAAAACTTTCGATAAATCTCCAATTTAGAGAAAATTTTCGATAAATCTTCAATTTAGAGAAAATTTTCGTTAAATCTTCAATTTAGAGAAAATTTTCGATAAATCTCTCATTTAGAGAAATTTTCGATAAATCTCTCAATTAGAGAAAATTTTCGATAAATCTCTCAATTAGAGAAAATTCTCGATAAATCTTCAATTTAGAGAAAATTTTCGATAAATCCCATATTTAGAGATCATTTCAGATAAATCTCTTTTTTGGAGCGCATTTTCAACAAATCTCGTATTACTGTAATTTTCTTGTTCACATTATGTAACTAATCGTATTAACATTTTATCGATCTCACCCCTTTTATGTCAAATTAATTCATTGTATTTTAATTTTTATTCCCCCTCCTTTTTTAAGCAAACTCACTGCGAGGAACAGCAGCAGTCATGACTTGTCATGTCTCACATATTTTAACCCTCTTTACTCATAACTTATGTCCCCCCACTGTTGTCATACGAGTTGTTACCAATTATCTACATCGAATACCTTAAATTTGAGTCATTCCTTCATTTAGATTTTTAATATGAATTTAAACAAATTTAAATATTTCATTTTTTATTTTATTTTATGATTTTTTTGTCAAAAATAAAACAAATAAAATCTTAACAAAAACAACAAACAAAAAAATTCAGTCAACACAAAAAAGTCGGTTGGTAATAGTGATTTTTAAAAAGTTGACGTTTGTCAACTATTATGTCTATATTGATGTTGTTGTTGACATTTTGGTGTTGTTGCTATTAAACATCTCATAGTATAATTTTGCAAAGTGGCGTCATTAGTTTTTAATGAAAATATACTCGTCATTCATTCATTTTTTAGTCCGTGAAGATGGGAGGGGTGGAGGCGGGTCATTTCAGTCTATTATGTTGTTGTTGTCTTTTTTTTTGCGGGGTGATGATATGAATGAGTATGATTTAACTGAAAATTAATTGATGTAGGTAAGTTTTTCAAAACTCATTCACATGTACATAGATACACACACCAACACTAATACACAAATTAAATAATTTTTTAAAATAGAGTTTTACTCTCTCTTACGCTCTTACTGTGTCAGTGTGTGATAAATGCAAACGACGTGAAATAGATTGAAAACATAAGCGATAAAAATTTAACGATTTAATTCAAAATAGAAAATAGACTGTAATTTAGGCTTTGGGACTACAGGCTCTAGTCTAGATTGTAGGCCTAGATTTTAGTCCAGATTGTAGACTAGGACTATAGTCTAGTTTATAGACTAGACTGTAGTATAGCTTACAGACTAGACTGTAATCTAGCTTACAGGACTAGACTATAGTTTAGTTTACAGACTAGACTGTAGTCTAGCTTACAGACTAGACTGGTAGTCTAGCTTACAGACTAGACTGTAGTCTAGTTTACAGACTAGACTGTAGTCTAGTTTACAGACTAGACTGTAGTCTAGTTTACAGACTAGACTGTAGTCTAGTTTACAGACTAGACTGTAGTCTAGTTTACAGACTAGACTGTAGTCTAGTTTACAGGACTAGACTGTAGTCTAGTTTACAGACTAGACTGTAGTCTAGTTTACAGACTAGACTGTAGTCTAGTTTACAGACTAGACTGTAGTCTAGTTTACAGACTAGACTGTAGTCTAGTTTACAGACTAGACTGTAGTCTAGTTTACAGACTAGACTGTAGTCTAGTTTACAGACTAGACTGTAGTCTAGTTTACAGACTAGACTGTAGTCTAGTTTACAGACTAGACTGTAGTCTAGTTTACAGACTAGACTGTAGTCTAGTTTACAGACTAGACTGTAGTCTAGTTACAGACTAGACTATAGTCTAGTTTACAGACTAGACTGTAGTCTAGTTTACAGACTAGACTGTAGTCTAGTTTACAGACTAGACTGTAGTCTAGTTTACAGACTAGACTGTAGTCTAGTTTACAGACTAGACTGTAGTCTAGTTTACAGACTAGGACTGTAGTCTAGTTTACAGACTAGACTATAGTCTAGTTTACAGACTAGACTGTAGTCTAGTTTACAGACTAGACTGTAGTCTAGTTTACAGACTAGACTGTAGTCTAGTTTACAGACTAGACTGTAGTCTAGTTTACAGACTAGACTATAGTCTAGTTTACAGACTAGACTGTAGTCTAGTTTACAGACTAGACTGTAGTCTAGTTTACAGACTAGACTATAGTCTAGTTTACAGACTAGACTGTAGTCTAGTTTACAGACTAGACTGTAGTCTAGTTTACAGACTAGACTGTAGTCTAGTTTACAGACTAGACTGTAGTCTAGTTTACAGACTAGACTGTAGTCTAGTTTACAGACTAGACTGTAGTCTAGTTTACAGACTAGACTGTAGTCTAGTTTACAGACTAGACTGTAGTCTAGTTTACAGGACTAGACTGGTAGTCTAGTTTTACAGACTAGACTGTAGTCTAGTTTACAGACTAGACTGTAGTCTAGTTTACAGACTAGACTGTAGTCTAGTTTACAGACTAGACTGTAGTCTAGTTTACAGACTAGACGGTAGTCTAGTTTACAGACTAGACGGTAGTCTAGTTTACAGACTAGACGGTAGTCTAGTTTACAGACTAGACGGTAGTCTAGTTTACAGACTAGACGGTTAGTTCTAGTTTTACAGACTAGACGGTAGTCCTAGTTTACAGACTAGACGGTAGTCTAGTTTACAGACTAGACGGAGTCTAGTTTACTAGTTTTACAGACTAGACGGTAGTCTAGTTTACAGACTAGACGGTAGTCTAGTTTACAGACTAGACGGTAGTCTAGTTTACAGACTAGACGGTAGTCTAGTTTACAGACTAGACTGTAGTCTAGTTTACAGACTAGACTGTAGTCTAGTTTACAGACTAGACGGTAGTCTTGTTTACAGACTAGATTATAGTCTAGTCTATAAAGTACATACTAGACTATAGTCTAATTAACAGGCTTGGACTATAGTTTACAGAGTAGACTATAGTGTACTCTACAGACTGGACTATATACTGTTACAATTTTATTGCCTTAATTGTATTATCTCACTAACCTTATTAAAAAGAAATAAAAGATAAAGTCCAAATTTAAATAAATGAGTAATTAAAAGAAAGTTTGTTTTTAAAACTTCAAAATTACTTAATTTAATGTAAAAAAAAACGAATTTCAAGACTCTTGACATTAATCGCCTTAATTGTAATTTATTAAGCAGAAACTGAAGTCATATTAAAGGCAAAACGGAAATAATGTCTGTTAAAAATTGTGTAATTTGTAGAAAATTGTTTATCTTACTAAAATTTTTATCAGTCTGTGTAAATGTCAAGGCACACAGACACACATTCACTCACTCACTCACTCACTTAGTCTACCAAATAGCAGATGTATTCCTTTTGAAGTCTTGTACATTAAACAAAAATTTATAACCAAGTTAATAGTCTCAGGAGAGAGGGAGAGGGTGAAACAGGGAGAGAGAAGAGAATGTAATATGTGACTTTTTGCTCGTGCTAAAGAAACTCTTCTCATATTTTTATTTGAATAATTTTTATAAAATTTTGTATCTGGCGTCAAGTTTTTGTTATTTTCTTTCTTCAGATAAAGTATATAATGCGTCATACGATTTCCATTTTATTGGCTTAAAAATAAATTCTTCGAATCGAAAGCCGAAAGAAGAATTATCATTTATTAATTTCTTTTTTATTTTAAATTTCTGTTTTATTCACATTTTAGTGTGTAAAAAAAGAGAAATAACGAACAAGAAATATAAACATCCTTAGTTTTCGATACTTGGAATTTTGTTTTCAACCTACCGCACACTATGGGCCGGGTCTTTGCTTTCGTATTTTTAGCAATAAAAAATAATAATTGCAAAATTAGTTGTTGCTTTAGACCAAAGATGAGGTGTGATGATAATAATAAAATGACATTTAATATTCTTTGGAAATTTTCAAAATTTGTTTCGTTTTCAATGAATCAATTAGAATCAATAGAAAATTGTAGGTGTTTCAAAGGAAGAAATTAAAATTAAAATTAAAATTAAAAAGAATTTCAAAAACAATTTAAATGACATTAATCACACAATTAATGTGAATTTAGTAAATTTAGTTAAATAAAAAAATATAACAAACGTTAAGTATTAACTAGAATAGACAAATATAGACAAAGTCAATACAGTCAAGACAAGCAACCATACTATAGTCGATAGTCAATAATATCGACCATATTATTGTCGATAGTGAATACAATCGACCATACTATAGTCGATAGTCAAGACAATCGACTATAATATAGTCGATGGTCAAGACAATCGACCATACTATAGTCGATGGTCAAGACAATCGACCATACTATAGTCGATGGTCAAGACAATCGACCATACTATAGTCGGTGGTCAAGACAATCGACCATACTATAGTCGATGGTCAAGACAATCGACCATACTATAGTCGGTGGTCAAAACAATCAACCATACTATAGTCTATGGTCAAGACTATCGACCATACTGTAGTCGATAGTCAAGACTATCGACCATACTGTAGTCGATAGTCAAGACTATCGACCATACTGTAGTCGATAGTCAAGACTATCGACCATACTGTAGTCGATAGTCAAGACTATCGACCATACTGTAGTCGATAGTCAAGACTATCGACCATACTGTAGTCGATAGTCAAGACAAGCGACCATACTATAGTCGATGGTCAAGAGAATCGACTATACTATAATCGATGGTCAAGAGAATCGACTATACTATATGTATGTGTATGGAATAACTTATAGTCTGCAGACTATGTTATTGTCTCGTCCTAAGTCTAGACTAAGAATTTCTAAAGTAACAAAAAAAAACAACTTTGATTTAAATAAAGTTACATTTTAAAATAATTTACACGTCGCTGTTGTTGCTCTGCTTCGTTTATTTAATTGGAAAAATTCAATCACAATTTTAATTTGTTTCATTTTTTCTTTCTTTTCGATTTCAAAGAAATTGTAACAACAACACAATTGAGTTTAATTGCACTATAAAAATATATAAAACAAATATCTTCTCAAACACACACACACACACATCGATACAATGGAATCAATATATTTTATTCCCTTTTGTTTTATTTTATTTACATTCCCATTTATTCCTCTGGATGACAGACTTTAGGAAACGGATGTACACAATATTGTTACTGTTGCAACTACTGCTGCTGCCCCTGCTAAGGCTGATGATGATTACCTCCTCAATTGTTTTTGTAGGCATATACATATACATATACATATACATATACATATACATATACATATACATATACATATACATATACATATACATATACATAATTTATTGTCTGTATACGAAATTGTTTATAACATATCCTCCTTTTTTATTGTATTTAAATGTTTTTGTAAGTTTTTTTTTTTTTTTTTTTTTTTTTTTTTGCATACAACAAAAATATTGTAAACTTAACTAGTTTGTCATTATTATTGTTATAAAAAAATAAAATAATTTATAAAAAATGAAAAGAAAATATTATGAATATTTAAGACCAACGACCTTTTTTTCCTCTCTAACATCTGTTCAGTTGTTGTAACGGCAGATAATAAAGTTTGATTTCCGTTTGAAAAGAACGGAAGCAGGAAAACATCTTTACAAGGGACAAACATTTCGAAATTGTTGTAAAACTTCTTTTTGTTAAAAGAAAAATTACATAAATCTGTAACATTTTGTTTAAATAAATATTTTAAATTCTTGTTATTTAATATTCAAGTTTATTTTTTGATTAACTTGAAAATTATATCAAATCATTTTATATGATCTTTTACTGTTATTTCTTTGTTTTTTATTCTTCCAATTTCATAATATTCTTTTGTTTTAATGCAAAATATATATACGATACGATATTTATAATGGTTTTTACCTTTTTTCTTTTCATTCTCAGTTTCTTTTTTCTTTCCTTTTTTTTTTGTTCTTATTGTTATTTAACATTAATTCTGGTACAATCAAACAATGTCATCTTTTATTTTCTACTCTTTTATTTCCTTGTTTTTTTCTTTTTCTTTCTCAACGACGATTTTCTTGAAATTTTGCAATCAAATATTGTGCAATATTCTTGTAAAGAGAGCGCTACAGTATTATGAATGGGTATACGAGGCTCTACGAAGAATATGTGCAAACTATTTTTTGAGAAAACTATTCTTATCTCTGAAGTTAGGACTACACTACAACACTATAGTTTAGCTCATAATCTGAATTATAGAGTCTGAACTATAGTTCAGTCTATAGTTTAGCTCATAGTCTGAACTATAGTTCAGTCTATAGTTTAGCTCATAGTCTGAACTACAGTTCAGTCTATAGTTTAGTCTAGATTCTAGACTATAGTTTACTCTATATTGTAGACTATAGTTTAGTCTATATTTTAGACTATAGTTTAGTCTAGAGCTTAGACTATAGTTTAGTATGGATCCTAGACTAAAGTTTAGTCTAGATCCTAGACTAAAGTTTAGTCTAGGTTTTAGACTATAGTTTAGTCTATATTCTAGACTATAGTATAGTCAAGTGTCTAGGTTCTAGACTATAGTTTAGTCTAGATTCTAGACTATAGTTTAGTCTAGATTCTAGACAATAGTTTAGTCTAGATTCTAGACTATAGTTTAGTCTAGAGTCTACACTGTAGTTTAGTCAAGATTCTAAACTATAGTTTAGTCAAGAGTCTAGGTTCTAGACTATAGTTTAGTCTAGATTCTAGACTATAGTTTAGTCTAGGTTCTAGACTAGAGTTTAGTCTATATTCTAGACTATAGTTTAGTCAAGAGTCTAGGTTCTAGACTATAGTTTAGTATAGATTCTAGACTATAGTTTAGTCTAGATTCTAGACTATAGTTTAGTCTAGATTCTAGACTATAGTTTAGTCTAGATTTTATACTATAATTTAGTCCTATCAAAGCAAAGGAGGTGACAATTTTTTGATTTTAATCTGTTTTTTGGACAACGAAGTTGGAGCGTTGTTGGCTGAGAAATAACTCTTCCATGTGATTTTCAGCCTGTAGATTCAAGAGCTGAACAACTGCCTAAAGTCATAGTCTGAATCAATGTTTTTAATAGCGACTGTTCGCCCACCATCTTATTTTGAAATCCATCAATATGTCAGTACATAACCTCCAAATTGTTATAGTTCACTAAAATTTCTTTGTAATACATTATTTTGATCTCTTCATAGAATTTCCTCTATATTTTTCCAATATTTCATTTTACGATAAACAAAATAGTTTTGCGGTTTTCTTTTTTGTTTTTGTCATCAGAGTCAACAATCGCGAAATTCCGTTTAAAAGGAAAAAAGAAACAAAAAACATGTGAAATTTAGCCCGATATCAGTTCATAATAAATCATGATTCTGGTAAATAAATTGATGTTCAAATATGAAAAAATTCATAATAATTTAATAATTAAATAAATTTATATAAAAATTTTTCTTTCAAATTATTAAGGGAAGAACAATAATAAATGCATTATTATAGGGGGCGCTGTCTTTAACAAGAATTTTAAAGAAATGTTATCTAAATTCTCAATACTTCTAATTTATTTTCAATTAAATAGTTTTTTATTTTAATTTTTATTTTTATTTCTACTATAATTATAAAGAATTTATTTTTATTTATATTTTTTTGAAACGCAAATTAAAATTAACAGAATTTCATCATTTCTCTAGAATTCCTCTCGTACGATTTATTGTAAAAATAAAAACTTTCCCTTTTATTGAATGGAATGTTGTTAATTAAAAAAAATGTTAATGAAATATTTTTTCTCGAAATTCCTGTGAAAACAATTTTTAAACACGAGTGATTTATAATTTGATTTTAAATAATTTTATTAATTAATGACACAAAATCTTTTCGCAAAAAAAATTACACATTTCACACGTGAATTGTGTCACGCTCGTTAAAATGTCTTCATATTTATTAATATCGTAAATATTTCCGTTTTATAAGAAAAATTCTGATTTGTGATTTATTTTGTAAAAAAGGTATGTTTATGATCTTAACAAGATTAATAAAAAAATATTTAATGCAGTTTTATTTTACCATATATGCTGTATGGTATATAGATTAGTCCATAATCCAAAAATTAGTCAATAGTCTAGGCTATAGATCAGTCTATAGTCTGGACTATAGATCAATCTATAGTCTGGACAATAGATCAATCTATAGTCTGGACTATAGATCAGTCTATAGTCTGGACTATAGATCAATCTATAGTCTGGACTATAGATCAATCTATAGTCTGGACTATAGATCAATCTATAGTCTGGACTATAGATCAATCTATAGTCTGGACTATAGATCAATCTATAGTCTGGACTATAGATCAATCTATAGTCTGGACTATAGATCAATCTATAGTCTGGACTATAGATCAATCTATAGTCTGGACTATAGATCAATCTATAGTCTGGACTATAGATCAATCTATAGTCTGGACTATAGATCAATCTATAGTCTGGACTATAGATCAATCTATAGTCTGGACTATAGATCAATCTATAGTCTGGACTATAGATCAATCTATAGTCTGGACTATAGATCAATCTATAGTCTGGACTATAGATCAATCTATAGTCTGGACTATAGATCAATCTATAGTCTGGACTATAGATCAATCTATAGTCTGGACTATAGATCAATCTATAGTCTGGACTATAGATCAATCTATAGTCTGGACTATAGATCAATCTATAGTCTGGACTATAGATCAATCTATAGTCTGGACTATAGATCAATCTATAGTCTGGACTATAGATCAATCTATAGTCTGGACTATAGATCAATCTATAGTCTGGACTATAGATCAATCTATAATCTGGACTATAGATCAGTCTATAGTCTGAACTTAAGTTTAATTTATAGTCTGAATTTTACATTTCAGTACATAATATGGTCTTTAGTTTAATTTGGACTATAATTTAGTCCAAAAGTATCCTTTTGACTTCAACATATTTTAGTCATTATAAAATTTTTCACAAAAAAATTTTCGAATTCGCTCCTATTTAATTCTCTACTCTTGTGTTCAGTCTTCCTTCATTAAACAAAGAATAATTAATCATTCGATCAGACCCTTGTAATTTTATCAACATGTACAGATATACAATCTGATAAAAAAAACAACAACAGTATTCAAGTGTTTTATCGACAAAACAATAACAACAACACAAACTCATAAAAATATTAGTTGGATTTTTGCCATCATCAAGCAAAAACCAAAGAATTAACAGACTCTCACAGACTGACTGATAATGTGTATGTATGTGTGTGTGTTTTTTTATTCGCTTCCGGATTAGCAAGAATTGCATATATAAACAATTCACATATAAAGTGAAATTGCACAACTACACATACATCATATATATATGTGTGAGTTATATAGAAACAATAATTTTATTATAAGAACCCATCACATCAGAATAAAGCAAATCCATAATAACACTTGTTAATGACGCTACAAGTGTTTCTTTCTTCTGTTTTTCACCCTTTTTTTTTTGCGCTTCTTTCTTTATACATTAACTGCATTAAAACAAACTAAACTAAACTTAAACATTATTAATATTAATTTTACTTTTTTTCTTCTTCATTTTTTGCTAATTTATATAGCAGTCATCGTGACATCATATAGAAAGAAAAAAAACGTTAAAAGAACTAGACAAAGAAGTTAATTCCATCAGCTTAATCACGTATTTGTCTCTGGTTTAGTGCGTTTAGGCCGTGGATTATGCCACTTACGGGTATTTAATATCACTTGATGGCAAAAAAAATGTTAAATTAATGTCGGCACAATATATCGGAAACTAATACTTAAATAATACACATAGCGATGGCAGAATGTTTATTATCGCATACAGTGGGATTGAAAGGAGGATTAAATTAACAGAAAATAAATGTGGGGACACAAAAATCAATAAAAATGGAAAAAAAGTAAAAATATCAGAAAATTTAAATCGTTTAAAATAAGAATAAACTAGAGTTTAAAAATTAATATTCTACAAATTCTATAGTTAAGACTACAGTCTAGACTATAGTTAAGACTACAGTCTAGACTATAGTTAAGACTACAGTCTAGACTATAGTTAAGACTACAGTCTAGACTATAGTTAAGACTACAGTCTAGACTATAGTTAAGACTACAGTCTAGACTATAGTTAAGACTACAGTCTGGACTATAGTTAAGACAACAGTCTGGACCATAGTTAAGACTACAGTCTGGACAATAGTTAAGACTACAGTCTGGACTATAGTTAAGACTACAGTCTAGACTATAGTTAAGACTACAGTCTGGACTATAGTTAAGACTACAGTCTGGACTATAGTTAAGACTACAGTCTGGACTATAGTTAAGACTACAGTCTGGACTATAGTTAAGACTACAGTCTGGACTATAGTTAAGACTACAGTCTAGACTATAGTTAAGACTACAGTCTGGACTATAGTTAAGACTACAGTCTGGACTATAGTTAAGACTACAGTCTGGACTATAGTTAAGACTACAGTCTGGACTATAATTAAGACTACAGTCTGGACTATAGTTAAGACTACAGTCTGGACTATAGTTAAAACTCCAGTCTGGACTACAGTTAAGACTACAGTCTGGACTATAGTTTAGAGTATAGTCTGGAGTATAATTAAGAGTGTAGTCTGGACTATAATTTAGGCTACAGTCAGGACTACAGTCTAGTCTTTATTTTGTATTTTATATTTTCGATAAATCTCATTTCGAGAAAATTTTCGAAAAATCTCTTCATTTAGAGAAAATTTTCGAAAAGTCTCTTCATTTAGAGAAAATTTTCGAAAAGTCTCTTCATTTAGAGAAAATTTTCGAAAATCTCTTCATTTCGAGAAAATTATCGATAAATCTCTTCATTTAGAGAAAATTTGCGAAAAGTCTCTTCATTTAGAGAAAATTTTCGAAAATCTCTTCATTTCGAGAAAATTATCGATAAATCTCTCGATTTAGAGAAATTTTTCGATAAATCTCTCGATTTAGAGAAATTTTTCGATAAAACTCTCGATAAGAGAAAATTTCGATAAATCTTTTATTTACAAAATCTTCTGATAAAATTATTATTAAAAAAAATCGATATCTTGAGAAAACTTTCGATTTCAGTATGAATTATTTTCTTTCCCACTATTCGATTCTACACAAAAGCAAATAAATCATGATTATAACACTTTTATTTCTTTCCGTCTTCCAAATCAAGCAAATAAAAAATATCGAGAAAAAATTGCAATTTTAATAGAATTAAAATACAAATTGTTAAATCTCATTTACACTCGATGATACTGACTAAATGACTGTCTGAATAATTGACTTAAATGCTGGACAAGAACCATACTCGTACATGTCTGTGTGTGTAAGTGTGCTTCTTCTATATTTCTATATTTTACATTCAGACATCAGGAGTAGAATTTATTCATTGAACTTGTTGTCTGTCGACTTCCTATGAAACTGAATATTTATTTATTTATTTATTTGTTTGATTACATGGGAATTGTCATTTATTCATTTACTCAAGTTGACAGAAAAAAAAAACAATTAAAAAATTTTATGTTTTATAACAAACACGTTTTTACCTGAAATTAGCAGATCTTTTGTGTGTGTCATTATTTTAGTAGCAGAGTTTATTTTAGTTAGTTTTAATTCTACGATAATGTTGTCATTAAGGTGAGAAAGCTTTAATCTTGTTGTTGGTGTGTGTTAAATGGACTTTAGAGTTTAAGGTTTCAAATTACAATGTCAGCGATAAGAAGTCCTTGTAATAATGACTTTTTGGATTAAATAATTTAATTAAAATTGTTTTATAAGAATTTTTGAAAAATAATTAAATTTATCGAAAATTTTCTCTAAATATGAGATTTATCGAAAATTTTCTCTAAATATGAGATTTATCGAAAATTTTCTCTAAATATGAGATTTATCGAAAATTTTCTCTAAATATGAGATTTATCGAAAATTTTCTCTAAATATGAGATTTATCGAAAATTTTCTCTAAATATGAGATTTATCGAAAATTTTCTCTAAATATGAGATTTATCGAAAATTTTCTCTAAATATGAGATTTATCGAAAATTTTCTCTAAATTGGAGATTTATCGAAAATTTTCTCTAAATATGAGATTTATCGAAAATTTTCTCTAAATTGGAGATTTATCGAAAATTTTCTCTAAATATGAGATTTATCGAAAATTTTCTCTAAATATGAGATTTATCGAAAATTTTCTCTAAATATGAGATTTATCGAAAATTTTCTCTAATATATGAGATTTATCGAAAATTTTCTCTAAATATGAGATTTATCGAAAATTTTCTCTAAATATGAGATTTATCGAAAATTTTCTCTAAATATGAGATTTATCGAAAATTTTCTCTAAATATGAGATTTATCGAAAATTTTCTCTAAATATGAGATTTATCGAAAATTTTCTCTAAATATGAGATTTATCGAAAATTTTCTCTAAATATGAGAATTATCGAAAATTTTCTCTAAATATGAGATTTATCGACAATTTTCTCTAAATATGGGATTTATCGAAAATTTTCTCTAAGTATTGGATTTATCGAAAATTTTCTCTAAATATGGGATTTATCGAATATTTTCTCTAAATATGGGATTTATCGAATATTTTCTCTAAATATGAGATTTATCGAAAATTTCCTCAAAATATGGGATTTATTGAAAATTTTCTCTAAATATGAGATTTATCGAAAATTTCCTCTAAATATGAGATTTATCGAAAATTTCCTCTAAATATGAGATTTATCGAAAATGTTCTCTAAATATGAGATTTATCGAAAATGTTCTCTAAATATGAGATTTATCGAAAATTTCCTCTAAATATGAGATTTATCGAAAATTTTCTCTAAATATGAGATTTATCGAAATTTCCTCTAAATATGAGATTTATCGAAAATTTCCTCAAAATATGGGATTTATTGAAAATTTCCTCTAAATATGAGATTTATCGAAAATTTTCTCTAAATATGAGATTTATCGAAAATTTTGGGATTTATCGAAAATTTGCTCTAAATATGGGATTTATCGATAATTTTCGCTATCGAAAATTTTCTCTAAATATGGGAGTTATCGAATACATTGAAAATTTTCTCTAAATATGGGAGTTATCGAAAAATTTCTCTAAATATGCGGTTAACCGAAAATTTTCTTTATTAAGGAAATTTATCGATTTTACTGTAAATTCCCATTATTTAGGAAATTTTTAGCAAATTTATTTTTTTTAAATAAAGGAAATTTATCGCAAATTTAATTTATTTAGAAAATTTATCGTAAATTTCCTTTATTTTGGGAAATTTATTGTTATTTTCTTTAATTAAGGAATTTTTATTTAGCAAATTTCCTTTATTTAGAAAAATGCCTTTCAAATGGGAAATTAATAAATTTGAAAGAAATTTATGATTAAGAAATTAATGATAAATTGCTTTAAAATTTACCCTCAAAGACCATTTTAGGGTTAAATTTATAGAAAAAAGTAAAATTATGTTAAAGAAAAAACTTGAATTACGAGAGAATAATAAAAATCTGAAAATGAACGAGAAGACGATAAGAGACCAACCTTGATAATTTTAAGAAATACCTTGCGGTGACAATTATCCTTACAATCCTCAATCATAATGATAATTATGTGTGAGTGAGTGTTGGTTGTTTATAAAACTATAGAAGAGAACTGCCTGTTGGCGTTCCAGGGATGGGGACTTGATGTTATTCCAATTTAAATAATTATTGTAATTTTTATTGTTGTTGTTTTGGATTAATATTAATTAAAATTATACTTAAATCGAAGGAAAAAGGGAAATTTTTGAAAGTTTTGCTTGAATCACATTTTGTTTTATTAATTTGAATTTTTTTTAATTTTGATTTTTATTTAAAAATTTTTCAAATGCACTTTTTTGTTTTAATTAGGAAATGATTTTCATATAAAAAATGAAAGTTCTTTTTATTAAAAATTTTATTTATTTATTTTTTTAGACAAACGATTTCTCTGTTAATTTTTAAGAAGCTTTTTTGTTGATTTATTTTTCTTCTTTTCTCATATAATTTTTTTTAAACACAAAAATTCAATTTTAATTTAAAAAAACAAGAAAAAATTAAATTTCTTTTAACACTTTTTTTACAACAAAAACAATCAAAATGTCACACATTAAAGTTAAACAAAAAATAAATTTTGTTGTTTTAATTTTATTTCAAAAAAATAACCACGAGATTTTTTATTGTACGAAAAAGAAAAGAAGAAGCAGAAATACGAAAAATTTTTATTTTTTTAAACTCCAACAGCTTCCGCAACTGTAACCGTACGTTTCGTTTGCGTTAAATGCCACAATAGACTCTGATGGCTGAATCAACAAACAAACAAACAGACTAGACAGCAGAGTCGGACTCTAACCGACAAACAAGCTCTTCTGCCTCTGCCTCAAAATCCAACTAAAAAAAGTTAAGTCGAATCAGAAGAAAAAATGCGCGCCGCCGTCGTAACATTCAAAATAAAAAATTTAACAACAAAAAAAGTACAACAAGAAAGAAAGAAAAGTACAACAAATAATAAAACAACAAATATACATTTGCCAAACACACAATCATACGCACATTATCATCATCACCATCATCATCATTATTATCATCATCGTCATTAAAAAAACTATAAAAAACATTAAAAACCATAACAAAAAAAAGCAACAACAACACTAAAAAACGATAACTAAAAAGAGAAGTAGAAAAAAGTATTTACATTAATTTTTATTTTTTTTATCGATTATCTTTATAACTATTTGTCTGTCCGTCGGTCTGACTGTCCCCCCTCTCCAACTCTCTATCGCACAATTCCAACTATAATTATGATGATAATAATCATGAGAGAAATGTAAATATGGAGAAAAATCATTAAGAAGCAGCAAATAAAATAAATTAAAGAGAAATGAGAGCAAAAGAAAAACTGCACTCGTTTAAAGTCAGAATTGGGTAATTATGATCAAAATAACGAAAATACAAGATCCATAATAATGAAAACAAATAAAAGTTTTTTAAACTTTATTTTTGTAACGCATTTTTTAAAACAGAGCTCTCAAAGTGTGAAGTCTTGAAAATGAACTAAAGAAATATAATTCTCTTGTGAGTATATATGACAAGTCCAAACGCGATAGCACTATATACCGATAATAAATGTACTACGTAAGTCAATAAACATTTAACTTGAATATAAGTCAAGTGCATCTAACTAAGTTCTTCTCTAATCAAAAATGTCCCAAATGATCTTTGGATGTAAACTATGGATCCAAATATGATAGTACTATATACCGATAATAAAATCCAAATATTATTCTTGCAATATGTCGTTTATAGTCTCCACATAGATCCAACGGAATCATGTACACGGCAAATTTCACATATAGAATATTTTTTAATGAAAGGATCAAAATGGACCCCAACGAATCCCAAATATATCATATGGATTACGCTCCACACTTGATTAAATTTTAAGATCGAATATCGTCTCTTCTATAACCCTAAAAATTTAGAACACATAACTATTGGTTAACCTGATTTCCAGTTATCGTCTATTCTATTGGAATAACCTATATAACCTTCTGCATTTCAATTTTTAATAACCCCATCGAAATGAAACGGTATTTCCCGTGATTTATGTTAAATTTTCTGGACAAGAGCTTAAGATCAAGTGTCCTTTGACCATAACTCCCACCTTTTTATAAAGCAAATTTCTGTGATTTTGCTTTTATTATCTCTATCCGACAAAACGTTATTTCCCCGGATATATTTAAAGTTTGCGCAAGAAGACTTTTTCTTCTTGAAACCAAGTCCAAACTTTATTTCCACAAAATAACTTAAGTTTGTGAAGCAGTCAAAAATTCAACTGGAGCTAAATCTAACAAATAATGGATATTTTTGTTAAAATATTTATGAAATCATTATAGAGAATCTGACCCCGTGAAAACGCGCCTTATAGTGATAAAAACAAGGATTGTTTTTTCCTAACTCCTTAACTTTATTCCGCTAGATTACAGTGATTTTATTATCTCTAACCGGTCAAAGCAATTAAATAATTTTGAAGAATCTTTGCCCTGAGTAAAAGCACTTTACAGTGATAATGAACAAGGGCTACTTTCCCAAAACTCCGACATTTTATTCCACAGGTTTTGGGAGATTAAGTTTTAAATAACTCTATCAAGTAGTAGTGATATTGTCAGAGCCATTACACGAAATGAAATGGAATATTATGATGATAAAAAGAAGAATTGGTTTTCAATAACTCCAAACTGATTCCATAAACCATAACCCAACACATAAAATTTAATATCGGCATCATATATGCTTCGTATTATTTCATCATGGTTTATTCTCCACGTAATATTCTCCCGATAAATGGGACTTGTATGAGTTCAAAGCGTACATCTATATTCAACGTAGCCATTTTGTTGCTTTACGAGTAATCAACACTCGTTGAATTTTTAAAATTCCAAAGTTTGGATTTTGTAGAAAACTATTTAGTTCAAATCCTAAAAAAAACTTAATTTCGTGCTATAACAGATCCAGTTATGAAACCCTTCCATTGCATGAGATTAAAGTCAAACTTTAAAAAGTAGGATTTTATATAACAATTCCCAGTCCAAATCTGATTCCTAATATATAAAAATAGTATATATTTCTTTTTCGATTTTTTATTTCTCTTCTTTTTAATATTCAAAATTTAAGAAATAATTCTTTTAAGCTTCTGTCTTCCATTAAACACTTAACAACACTCTGACACAGGGTTGGCAGAATTGATACAATTGTACTTTTTGTTGGTACAATTCACACTTCAAAAAGTACAGTGGTGCACCAAAGACCTATTTGTTACAATTTAAAGGTTTTGCCAAATTTGCATATTATATACCGTCCACCACCAAAAGACTTTAAGATGGTATATTGACTTTATCATTCTGTGTGTAACGCTAAGAAGAAATAATCTATGACCCAATAATGTATATATATTCTGGCATCAAATCAAAATCTAAGTCGATATAGCTATATCCGTCTATCTGTCTGTCAGACACAATAAGGGACAAAGCTTAATGAAATTTGGTTTCAGTTTTTTATGGTCCTAAGAAGTTTCCTTTTCCAAACCAGTAAAAACGGTTCAGTATATTAAAAATGCTCAAAATCGGTTCAGAAAAAAAGTTATAGCCAAAAATATTAGGAATGTTATGACTCATTAAGTGTTTCGATGTTATTTTTAAGAAAAACTTTTATGTTTTTGTGAGTGTATTTGTACTTGCTTCACACGCACTTGTGGTGGAGGCTAAAGAAGGTTCAGCATAGCTGATTATGGCATCCTTACTGCTTTTTGA
The DNA here is from genome assembly GCA_004302925.2 of Cochliomyia hominivorax. NCBI lineage: Eukaryota > Metazoa > Arthropoda > Insecta > Diptera > Calliphoridae > Cochliomyia > Cochliomyia hominivorax. The sequence continues at coordinate 52,764,704 of PYHX02000495.1, read as the reverse complement.
TTGGTAACTAATGTTGGCTGTTATTTTATTGTGAATATTTAATGGATGCCATGAAATTGGTTCTGAGAGCGGCCCTGAAAATAATTGTAAAACTCCCTGACATTAACATTAAACAATTGTTGAGAGCAGTCTTTGCAGCCTGTGACAGACAGACTCACTGCAAGTCGGAACTGTGCGTCATGTGGAAAATTATGATCAAAAATAGTACAATTTGAAGTGGCGATTTGTACAATTTCAAAATGTCATTTGCCAACCCTGCTCTGACAGGAAACACCTCAAAGAGAATTGAAGAAAATGTAAAAAAAAACATTGAGTATTAAATAAAAAAATCTTAAACCAGAACTAAAATGCATTAATAAATAATCAAAAAATAGTAGAAAAAGAACAAAAGAAGAGAAAAAGAAATAACAATAATAATAAAAGTAGTGAGAAAAAAACATACAACTACAAAATCCCCTCCCTTCCTATGCGTATCCAGAAAACACAACAAATAGCTAAAGGCTAAAATAATGATCCAATCATTTGGGCTCCACAAATAAATCTGACAAGAAAAAACATATATTTTCTATTTTTAAAAACAAAAACTACAACAACAATCATACAAAAAACAAAAGAAATATTGAAATGAAAGCTAGAAGAAGAAGAAAAATAAAATAATAATGATGGATCACCTTAATTTATCCAACTAACAATCCATCTTTACAATCTTCTTCTTACTTCTTAGTTTTTCCTTTCTTTCGTCTTTTACTATCTTTCTTGTTTAATAAACTTCTAAATGGCCAGAGTTAATCTTAACAAATGTAGGAAAGAGATTAAGCAAAAGCAGAACTCTTAACGCAAAAAAAAAAAAATTCTGGCAAAAAAAGGGTTTTTCTAAAAAAAAAGCACAATAATAAACCCAGAAAAGAAACTCTTTATTTCGCCATAAACAACAACTCGTAAAGTTTTGCAGACTAGAGAAATAACTACTTGAAGTAATAATGATCTTCATTTTAAATTTAAATTTCTGTAAATACATGAAGTTGACTGAGTTGAGTGTGTTTTTCTATAAAACTGTCAGTCAAAGACGTGAAAATGTAAAGTTTATTCATTGTTGTTCGTTTGCAATGTAAACAGAGCGAAACAAAGAAAGTGTAGTGAAAGAAAAAATCTTTCTATAATTGCCAAAGAAAACTATCTTAAGAGTTTTTTCCGAAGACAAACATGTAAAATTAAAAAAGAGCACATTTTTTTCACAGAAAAATTAAAAAGGGCAACTTTTTCTGTAGTAAAACTAAAAAAGTGCAACTTATTCTGCAGTCAATTTGGAAAAGGGCTATTTTTTCTGCAATCAATTTGAGAAAGGGCAACTTTTTCTGCAGTCAATTTGGAAAAGGGCTACTTTTTCTGCAATCAATTTGAAAAAGGGCAACTTTTTCTGCAGTCAATTTGAGAAAGGGCAACTTTTTCTGCAGTAAATTTGAAAAGTGCAACTTTTTCTGCAGTAAATTTGGAAAAGGGCTACTTTTTCTGCAATCAATTTGAAAAAGGGCAACTTTTTCTGCAGTCAATTTGGAAAAGGGCTACTTTTTCTGCAATAAATTTGAAAAAGGGCAACTTTTTCTGCAGTCAATTTGAGAAAGGGCAACTTTTTCTGCAGTAAATTTGAAAAAGGGCAACTGTTTCTACAAAACAGTAAAAAGAGGCAACATTTTCCAAAGAATAACTAAAAAGGGCAACATTCCCAATAAAATTACTAAAAAAGGGCACTTTTTTCACAAAATAATAAAAAAGAGCTAAATTAAAAAAGACGACTTTTTATAGAAAAAAACTAGAAATGAGCAACTTTTTCTATATGAATATAGAAAAAGGGGAACTTTTTCTATATGAATATAGAAAAAGGGGAACTTTTTCTATATGAATATAGAAAAAGGGGAACTTTTTCTATTTAAAAATAAAAAAGGCATTTTTTCTATAAAAAATATGAAAAAGGGGAATTTTTCTATAAAATTATAAAAGGGGAAATTTTTCTACTAAAAAGGACACATTTTTTTAATAGGAAAATCTAAAAAGTGCAACTACTTTTTAAAGAAAAGTTTCACATTTTGAGATTAATTTTTTGTAGTGAATTTTCTATAGAAAATATTGCCCATTTTATGAATTTCTAATTAATCTATATAAAAATATTGGTCTTCTGGATGTAAAACGTTGCCCTTTTTGTTGAATGCAAATTTTTATGTAGAAAGATTCTCTTCAAAAACAAATTGCCCATTTTAAATTTTAAATAAGAAAATTTTACCCTTTTTAAATTTATCTTAAGAAAAATCTACCTTTTTACATTTTCCTAAAAAACATATTTTTCTAAAAATCTGCCTTTCTAAATTTTTTATTAAGAAAATTGCCCTCTTTTAATTTTTCTTAAAAAAAATGTGCCCTCTTTAAATTTATATTCATAAAAAGTTCCCTTCTTATTTTCTTCTTAAGAAAATCTTCCTATTTACATATTTTTTAAGAAAATTTTGCCTTTTTTAAATCTTTCTTTAGAAAAATTTGCCCGTTTTGAATTTTTAGAAAAATTGCCCGTTTTATTTTTTTTTTAGAAAAACTTGCCTTTTTTAATTATTATTAAAAAAACTTTCCCCTTTTAGAGTCTGTCTTTCTTAAAAAATTTTGCCCTTTTTGAATTTTTCTTAAGAATAATTTCTCCTTCTGCATTTTTTAAACTAAATTTGACCTTTTTAAAAAAAATTTGCCATTTTTATTTTTTTCTTAGGGAAAAATTGCCCTTTTTAATTTTTTCTTATGAAAAATTTGGTCTTTTGAAAATTTTCGTAAGAAAGTGTTGCCCTTTTTACAACTTTCTTGAATATTTTTCTTAAAAAATATATTTTTTCTGAGTGTAACGCATGTCAATCTTTTGTGTGTAATTCTGATGGGTTTTAAGCCTTCATAGAAGTGGAAGTAAAAGTTCGTTAAACTGACAATGGGTTTTTCATTGGACGTTCTTTACAACACCACTAACAACAAACAACTACAACAACTACTTACTAGTAAAACAAGCTTTACAAAAAAAAAACATTTTATAGTTTTATAAAAGACAACAACAAAACAAAAACTTCGTACTTACAACAAAACTACAACAATAAAACAAAACTTAAAGCAAGATTAAAAATTACAATAAAAAAGGCAGAAAATAAGACAACAACTACAACAAAATTGCACTCTTTTCAGCAAAAGTAAATATTGGCAAACAAAAGTTGCCCGCAAGTTTTTTTGAATTAAAGGGAAACAAAACTCATAAAAAATAACATTTTTTATGATTAAGAAAATCTTTAAAGGAAGAATAGAGAATTAAATATACATTCACACACACGCTTACACTCAAGGTAACTGATATTGAAAAATAAAAAGAGAGAAAAAAATTAATACGAAGGAGAAGGTTAATTCAAGTGTGTGCGTGTGTATATGTTGGAGTTAATTAAGTTAAATATAAAATATAGAAAAAAGGCAAAAAGAAATAAAAATATTAAATTTATTTAAAAGAAATTAAAAAAACATATGAAGAAGACGAGAAAAAAAAAACAAAAAAGTTAAAAATAAACTTGAAAACCACAAAAGTTAATGATAATGATCATCAACATGATTATTATTATGATATGAAAATGATCATATTTATGCCCCGATTACAAATGATAGACGAAAGTACATACTGAAACGGATGAGTAGCACAGTGGGTATAAATGAAGAATAAAGCTTAATTTGCTTAAAGTGGTTTCCCTTAAAACGGCTTTCGCTCTTTCGTTTTTATCCAAAACAATAAATGTCCTCTTCAAATTTTTCTAAAGAAAAACAAATCCTTTCGTAACAGTTCTACAGAAAACCATGCTCTTTTGCAAATTCTCTTTAAAAAATTTGGCCCTAAGGCATATTTTCTATAGAAAAAGTGGCCCCTTGCCCTTTTGCAAAAATCTTACTCTTTTATAACTTTTCCATATATAAAAATTTACAGTTTTGAAATTTTTCTATAGCAATTTCTATAGAAAACGTTGCCCTTTAGCAAATTTTCTATAGAAAATGTTGCCCTTTAGCAAAATTTTCTATAGAAAATGTTGCCCTTTAGCAAAATTTTCTATAGAAAATGTTGCCCTTTAGCAAAATTTTCTATAGAAAATGTTGCCCTTTAGCAAAATTTTCTATAGAAAATGTTGCCCTTTAGCAAAATTTTCTATAGAAAATGTTGCCCTTTAGCAAAATTTTCTATAGAAAATGTTGCCCTTTAGCAAAATTTTCTATAGAAAATGTTGCCCTTTAGCAAAATTTTCTATAGAAAATGTTGCCCTTTAGCAAAATTTTCTATAGAAAATGTTGCCCTTTAGCAAAATTTTCTATAGAAAATGTTGCCCTTTAGCAAAATTTTCTATAGAAAATGTTGCCCTTTAGCAAAATTTTCTATAGAAAATGTTGCCCTTTAGCAAAATTTTCTATAGAAAATGTTGCCCTTTAGCAAATTTCCTATAGAAAATTATGCCCTTTAGCAATTTTTCTATAGAAAATGTTGCTCTTTAGCAACTTTTCAATAGAAAATGTTGCCCTTTAGCATTTCTTTTATAGAAAAATATATCCTTTGCAATTTTTTTTATTTTTTTAATTTTTTTTATAATGTCACTTTTGCAATTTTCTCTAAAAAAGTTGCCCTTTTGCATTTTTTCTTTATAAAAAGTTGCCCGTTTATCATTTTTCCATGAAAATATTTCTTCTTTTATAGTTTTAATCGAAAAATTTGCTCTTTCATAAATATTTATATTTACATTTTTTTGTTATTGATCTCGAAGAAATCTTACAAGATTTTATTTTCACTTTTCCTTTTTAACTACTGTAATGTGCAAGTAAAATTAAAAGTTTTAAAATTATACTTTTTATATCTTTGTTAATCAAATAAATATTAAAAAAGAGTAATAAAAAATTGTAATGTGAAAAAATAAAAATAAAAATTTCACTATTCATTATTATAAAAAAAAAACTTTTCTGAAAAAATAACTTAAAATAAATGAAAAAATTTCTCTGCCAAAATTCGTTACAGCCTGGTATTATTGAGAGTTAGGGATTCTCGTCTAAGGGGACATGTGTGTATTTCATAGAGTTTATAATTTAATATAAATACAATTTTTGGTGGACCTAATTAACCCTTAAGAGAGACAGAGAGAGATTAAAAGGAAAGTTTTCAATCTCTTTATGCCTCTAAAATTGTTTTCTTAAGACATAGAACTCCACACAGTATCTAGACCTCAACACGTGGTCAAGTACATTTAATTATTATAAAAATTATTAATCATCAACTAGCGAGAGTTCTTGTTTTTGTAACATTATAATACCCTCCACCACCACAAATGGTGAAGACGGTTTATGATTTCATGTGTAACGCTAAGAAGGAAACATCTCAGACCCTATAATGAATGATATATTTTTGCATCCAATCAAGTCGATTTAGATATGTCTGTCCGTCTGTCTGTGGTTGACACGCTCACATTTACAATAAATGACAGAACTCTTTGAAATTTTACCTGAATATTTGCTAAAGTCCTGGAAAGTTTCCTATGTACAGCCAGAAAAATTGGTTCAGTATATTAAAAGATAAAACTTGCCCTTTTATATTTTTTTCTACAGAAAAAGTTGCCCTTAAGGAAATTTTGAATAGAAAAAGTTGCCCTATAGCAATTTTTTGATAGAAAAAGTTGTTCCTTCACTAGATAGAAAAAAGTTGACCTTTAACATTTTTTCTTTATGAAAGATTTCCCTTTACCATTTTTCTACAGAAAAAATTGCCCTTTACAATTTTTTCTACAGAAAAAATTGCCCTTTACAATTTTTTCTATAGAAAAGATTGCCCTTTACAATTTTTTCTATAGAAAAGATTGCCCTTAACAATTTTTTCTATAGAAAAGATTGCCCTTAACAATTTTTTCTATAGAAAAGATTGCCCTTAACAATTTTTTCTATAGAAAAGATTGCCCTTAACAATTTTTTCTATAGAAAAGATTGCCCTTAACAATTTTTTCTATAGAAAAGATTGCCCTTTACAATTTTTTCTATAGAAAAGATTGCCCTTTACAATTTTTTCTATAGAAAAGATTGCCCTTTACAATTTTTTCTATAGAAAAGATTGCCCTTTACAATTTTTTCTATAGAAAAGATTGCCCTTTACAATTTTTTCTATAGAAAAGATTGCCCTTTACAATTTTTTCTATAGAAAAGATTGCCCTTTACAATTTTTTCTATAGAAAAGATTGCCCTTTACAATTTTTTCTATAGAAAAGATTGCCCTTTACAATTTTTTCTATAGAAAAGATTGTCCTTTACAATTTTTTCTATAGATAAGATTGTCCTTTACAATTTTTTCTATAGATAAGATTGCCCTTTACAATTTTTTCTATGGAAAATATTACACTTTACCATTTTTTCTATAGAAAAATATTACCCTTTATCATTTTTTCTATAGAAAATATTGCCAAAAATATAACTGATTTTATGACCCATTAAGTTCTCCAGTATTATTTACAAAACTGTTATATGCGTTTGTAAATGTTCGTGTGAGTGTGTATTGACGAAACATAACGTATTTACTTCACACAAATTTGTGGTGGAGGATATTAAAGATTCGTCATGACTGAATATAGCATTCTTGCTTATTTTTGTAATATTATCATTTCGTCAAAGTCATGTCACACCACCATACACTTCTTTTCTACTCATTCACAGTTCATCAACCGGCAAAATATTTATAAACGACTAAAAGATATTAAAAAAACAAAATACAACACCCAACAACAACAACAACAACATCAACTGTAAAAAGATACGAATAACAAAATAAAAACGATAATTTATGAATTTATTGTTACGTAGCAAATGACAACAACACAAAACCTACGAAGGGGGGAGGGATGGCAACAACAACAATAAATGATACTCATATTTAAATATATTTGTTTAACAATTGATAAGAACACAAAACACAAAACACACTTAACAAACAATTGCGACGAATGAACAAACAAAAACTACAACGAAAAGACGGACAGACAGACATATGAGTCGCGTGTTATTTGAGTTTTATAGTTTAGGATTAATGTTGGATGACTGACTGACTAACTGAGTGACTGAATGACTGACTGACTGCATTAACAATGAAAATATTAAAAATGTTGCAAATCTCTCTTTTTATTCTTAAGAATTAATGTTTCGGAATTAATGCAACAAATCCTGCAATGACAACAATTTACAAAAGACAACAAAAAAAGTTCTTTTTTCTTTTATAGGCCCATCTTCATCTCTTTGGTTAAATACACTTTTTATTTTCACTCTAAATAAATGAACAACAACAGCAACAACATCATCATCATCATCAGATGATAATGATGTTGTTGCTGGAGTGATGGCACTTTAACTGAACAATTTTCCAAATGACTCTGTTGACACAAAAAAAAAAAAAAAAACGTATAAACATAACAACGCAACAAAGGAAGTTGTTTATGTTAATGTGTGTATGTGTGTTTTTTACATTTCCATTTTCATCTTTTTCTTCTTTAGTAAACAATCTTTTGTTAAATGTTAAATATTTAATGCCAGCAAATATTTAAAAACAAAACTTTTTTTATTTATCTTTGATGAGAAATAATTTAGTTGGTAAATATTTAATATTTGAAATTAAAATAACATTTTAAAATGCATACAATGAGTTTAAAAAAGGCAAAAAACCATAAAAGGGCAAATTCTTTTTACGAAATATTGCAAAAAGGCAATTTTTTCTATAGAAAAATTAAAAGAAGATGAAATTTTCTTCAGAAAATTTAAATAGGGCAAGTTTTTTAGAATTAATTAAAAAAATTAAAAAAGGCAATTTTTTCTTTAGTATATCTGTAAAAGGGAATTTTTTTGCGTACAATAATTTAAAAAATGCAAAATTGTCTTTAGAAAATTAAAGAAAGGCAAATTTTTCATAGAACTAATTTCAAAATGGGAAATTTTTTCCATAGAAAATTGAAAATATGAAGTTTTTCTTATTCAAAATTAAAAAGGGCAACTTTTTCTTAGGAAAATAAAAGAAATACAAATTTTGCTTAATAAAAAAACTTTTATTTTAGGAATTTTCTTAGAAAAGATAATTTTTTTAAGAGAAAAATTAATTCAAAAAGCACATGTTTTGCTTGAAAAAGCGTATTTTGCTTTAGAGAAAAAAGTGTATTTTTCTTTAGAGAAAAATTGCTTGAAAAGCGTATTTTTCTTAGAGAAAAATTGCTTTAAAAGCATATTTTTCTTAAGATAAAAATTGCTTGAAAAGCATATTTTTCTTAAGAGAGACATTGCTTGAAAAGCATATTTTTCTTAAGAGAGACATTGCTTGAAAAGCATATTTTTCTTAAGAGAAAAATTTCTTGAAAAGCATATTTTTCTTAAGAGAAAAATTGCTTGAAAAGCATATTTTTCTTAAGAGAAAAATTGCTTGAAAAGCATATTTTTCTTAAGAGAAAAATTGCTTGAAAAACATATTTTTCTTAAGAGAAAAATTGCTTGAAAAGCATATTTTTCTTAAGAGAAAAATTGCTTGAAAAGCATATTTTTCTTAAGAGAAAAATTGCTTGAAAAGCATATTTTTCTTAAGAGAAAAATTGCTTGAAAAGCATATTTTTCTTAAGAGAAAAATTGCTTGAAAAGCATATTTTTCTTTAGAGAAAAATTGCTTGAAAAGCATATTTTTCTTTAGAGAAAAATTGCTTAAAAGCACATTTTTCTTTAGAGAAAAATTGCTTTAAAGCACATTTTTCTTTAGAGAAAAATTGCTTAAAAGCACATTTTTCTTTAGAGAAAAATTGCTTAAAAGCACATTTTTCTTTAGAGAAAAATTGCTTAAAAGCAAATTTTTCTTTAGAGAAAAATTGCTTGAAAAAGCGTACTTTTCTTTAGAGAAAAATTGCTTGAAAAAGCGTATTTTTCTTTAGAGAAAAATCGCTTAAAAGCACATTTTTCTTTAGAGAAAAATTGCTTAAAAGTACATTTTTCTTTAGAGAAAAATTGCTTAAAAGTACATTTTTCTTTAGAGAAAAATTGCTTAAAAGTACATTTTTCTTTAGAGAAAAATTGCTTAAAAGCAACTTTTTTCCTTAGAGAAAAATTGCTTAAACAAGCAAGAGAAAAACTGCTCAAAAAATACAGTTTTCTTAAAGCACTTTTTCTTTAGAGAAAATTTTTTTAAAAGCACATTTTTCTTTAGAGAAAAATTGCTTGAAAAAAATTTTTCTTTAGAAAAAATATATTTTCTCTAAAGAAAATAGGAAAAACTTGGCGTATTGTATATTTTCTATAGAAAAACTTTGCATTTTCTTCAATAGAATAACACTTACCCTTTTGTATTTTTTATAGAAAAATCTTTCCTTTAGCAATTTTTCCATAGAAAAAATTTCCCTTTGGAAATTTTCCGATAGAAAAAGTTGCCCTTTTTGATAGAAAAAGTTGCCCTTTGGCAATTTTTCGAAGGAAAAAGTTGCCCTTTTGTATTTTTTCTATAGAAAAATCTTTCCTTTATCAATTTTTCGATAGAAAAAGTTGCCCTTTTTAAATTTTTCAATAGAAAAAGTTGGTCTTTAGCATTTTTTCTATAGAAAAGGTTTCCCTTTAGCCTAATTTCTGTAAAAAGTGGAAACCATTAGAAAATCTTCTTTTCAAGAAAAGAAAAGTATGATGTTACAAAAAAGTATGCTCTGTCTACAAAATTAAAAACCGCTTGAATATTAAAATTAATTATGATCATAAATTTAATAAATTTGCTTTCTAAATAACATGTAACAGTAAATTTTTTACAAATCTCTTAATTAGACAACTAAATCTTTTAAATATTTTTTGTAAGACTTTAACAAAAACCGCAAAAAACGAAAAAATCTCTAAATAATCTGTAGTAAAACAGAAGCAACAGAAAGAGAAAACAAGAATGTGTAAAAAAAAAACTAAAATGTTAAAAAAATTGATAAATATCTAGATCTGTTGTGTTCTGATTAAAAGACATCATACACACACAGATACTTAACCAGTGTATCTGTTTGTTGTTGGCTTAAGGCCGACAAACCGAAAACATTTCTTTTTAAACCCTCCATCACCACAAGTGGTGGAAAGGGTATATTAACATTGTCATTTTGTGTGTAACGCAAAGAAGGAATAATCTCACATGCCATATTGTATACATATATTCATACATCAAATCAAAATCAGAGTCGATTAAGATATGTCTGTCCATCTGTTTCTCTGTTGTTGGCACGCTCACATCCACAATGTTTAACAGAGCTCAATGAAATTTGGCCTGAGTATTTGTTATAGTCATGAGAAGATTCCTATCTAAAACCAGCAACATCGGTTCAGTATATAAAAAGATAAAGACCGATATCCGGTCTAAGTTCGCAAAATTGTCAGTTAGAAATCTACAAAAAAGTAGAAAAAAAGTAAGAGCCTAAGTTTTCACGGGACAACTTGCATATATTGTATATGTTTGTGTGTATAAGCATTTGTGGTGGAGGGTATTGATGATTCGGCATATAACGTTCTTACTTGTTTTCATTTTAATTATTATTGTTGCAAATATATACATTTTTTAAGTTACTTAATATGACAAATAAGAAGAAGAATCACATTTAACTAAACTGGGTTTATAATCACAATTATAGTTTTTTGTTCTTGTTTTTGTTGTTTGTTTTAAACCATTTTTTTGGCATTAACTTTTAATAGGTTTTTGAACTAAATAATCAAAAAAATATCGGTCAAACACATCAAAAAATTCGGTCATGGAATTATGATTCTTTTACTACAACTGCTGTTGGTTGTTTGTTCTTTTCCTGGTTGGTGGTTTATATGTTTTTCTTAATGGATTTCTGTATTTTATGTTTTGTTTCTATTTATGATTTATTATTGTTGTTGTTGCTTTTGTTTTAGAAACTGTCATAACCAAGAAATGTCATGTAAAACATAAACTCTACTTTATCATAAATTAAAAATCTAAAAAACAGTTTCCTCAGTTTCATTTACATTTTTTATTTAACATAAATTAGAAACAACAACTACATGTTAAAATCTTTTCAGACAAATATTCATACATAAATTCTAATAAGAGCAGCAACAACAAATAAATCATAATAATCTGATTTACATATGTCAGAATTAAACTCAACTAATATTTCAAAAATCCTCTAAAAAATTAAAATATTTTTTAAAATTTTTAAGGAGTTACCAGCTTTCAAAATTAACTCCCAAGAAGATAAATTATAATTCTTTTATTTTGAAAATTAAAAATCAATGAAAATTATAATATAAATAGTTAATAAATTAAATTAACATTTCTATAAAAATGTTTATTTATAATTTCTAAAGAAAAATTGCTAAAGGGCAACTTTTTCTATAGAAAACTTGCTAAAGGGCAAGTTTTTCTATAGAAAACTTGCTAAAGGGCAAGTTTTTCTATAGAAAACTTGCTAAAGGGCAAGTTTTTCTATAGAAAACTTGCTAAAGGGCAAGTTTTTCTATAGAAAACTTGCTAAAGGGCAAGTTTTTCTATAGAAAACTTGCTAAAGGGCAAGTTTTTCTATAGAAAACTTGCTAAAGGGCAAGTTTTTCTATAGAAAACTTGCTAAAGGGCAAGTTTTTCTATAGAAAACTTGCTAAAGGGCAAGTTTTTCTATAGAAACTTGCTAAAGGGCAAGTTTTTCTATAGAAAACTTGCTAAAGGGCAAGTTTTTCTATAGAAAACTTGCTAAAGGGCAAGTTTTTCTATAGAAAACTTGCTAAAGGGCAAGTTTTTCTATAGAAAACTTGCTAAAGGGCAAGTTTTTCTATAGAAAACTTGCTAAAGGGCAAGTTTTTCTATAGAAAACTTGCTAAAGGGCAAGTTTTTCTATAGAAAACTTGCTAAAGGGCAAGTTTTTCTATAGAAAACTTGCTAAAGGGCAAGTTTTTCTATAGAAAACTTGCTAAAGGGCAAGTTTTTCTATAGAAAACTTGCTAAAGGGCAAGTTTTTCTATAGAAAACTTGCTAAAGGGCAAGTTTTTCTATAGAAAACTTGCTAAAGGGCAAGTTTTCTATAGAAAAATTGCTAAAGGGCAAGTTTTTCTATAGAAAATTTGCTAAAGGGCAAGTTTTTCTATAGAAAAATTGCTAAAGGGCAAGTTTTTCTAATAGAAAAATTGCTAAAGGGCAAGTTTTTCTATAGAAAAATTGCAATATAATTAGAAGCAAGATTTATTACTATAGAAAAATGGCTAAAGGGCAAGTATTTTTCTATTATAACATGCCAATTAAAATTTCTAGAATTTTATCGTTTCTCCACATCAATAATAAATAAAAAAAAATATATTAACATAGAAGACATAAATAAAATGTGTATTTACTTTTTACTTGTATCATGCCATTGTCATCACAAAATGGCCCAACCAGATAAAATAAATATGTATTTGTCCATCAAATGCCTAAAGCCTGCACCAACCACTCACTCACCCATTATTCAAGCTTAGAGGTTCTATGAAAATTGTAATTGTTAAGCTTGTTGTATTCAAAAAGTACAAAATTAGTTGCCATGTGCATTTTCTCATTTATTCATTCAATCCAGTATTTCATTCATTCATTCATTTCGCTTCACTAAATCATACAGTTTTTCCAAAATGTTATCCGGACTTCTTGATTGCTAGAATTTTTTATACGCTCCACCAGTTACGAGTAGTGATGAGGGTATATTAACTTTATCATTCCGTTTGTAATGCTAAGAAGGAATCACATCATAATTTTGTATCAAATCAAAATCTGAGTTGATTTAGCTAAGTCTGTCTGTCTATCTGTCCGTATATCTGGGTTCTGTCTGCCTGTCTATCTCTTGTTGGCACGCTCACATCCACAACAATTGACGGAGCTCAATGAAATCTGGCCTGAGTATTTGTTACACTCCTAAGAAGTTACCTATTTAAGCAAAATCGGTTCAGTAAAACATAAAGATATAGAGCGATATCTAAGACAAAGTCGAAGTTCAAGCAAACAACTTTCGTAAAATTATCAATAGGAAGTCTGAAATTCAATTTTGTTGATTGCCATAATATGAGAATATATATACTTCATTATCATTCCAAAAATGATTAAAATCGGTTCAGTGGAAAAAGTTATAGCCAAAAATATAACAGATTTTATGACTCATTAAGTGTTCCAATGTCATATTTATAAAAACCTGTTATATGCGTTTGTGTTTATGTGAGTATGTATGTACTATGAAACATAACGTATTTACTTCACACGCATTTCTGGTGGAGGGTATTGAAGATTCGGCATAACCGAATATAACATTCTCACTTGTTTTCATTCACTATTATTTGCTGATAATGAAAATTTATGTTGTTTTATTTTTATCCACAAATAACAGCATAACAGAAAAAAAACTCTTTACTCTCTTTGGTATTTTGGATTGAAAATTGGAATTACACACTCAATCACTCACAAACACACACACACTCACTTCAAACTAACATTTTGATTTATTTTCATATCCCCAGCATTTGTGGGGGAAAATGAAAATTATTCTATTAAAGTTGTTTCCCAATTTCATTGTTGAGAATTAAATGAAATTGATAAATTTCAATAAATTCTAGAATTTACTTTATGTGGTTGTAGTTGTTGTTGTAGTTGTAAAATGAATAAATAAATAAATTTTACTTTTCGGGATTTTTTGTTGGTGGCAATAACATTTCAATTTTAATTGATTTTAGGATAAGAGATCATAAATTTAAAATTTTTATTATTTAAACAGAAAATTTTACGAAAAAATAACAGATAAACAATTTCAAAGAATAATTAAATAAATAATTTATGAAACATTTATTGCCATCGAAATGTTGCTAAACATTTTAGAAAAAAAAATATAGAAATATTTTGAATAGTTTTCGAACTAAAAATTAATAAAAAGAAGAATTAAATAAATTATGAAACATTTAATGTAACCGAAATGTTGCTAAACATTTTAGCAATTATAAAAAAAAAACAGTAATAAGAATATGACAAATCTTCAATATGCTCCACCACAAATCCTTGTGAATTAATTACTTTATGTTACGTACATACACACTCACATATGCACTAACACACGTATACAATATATAAACGTTTTTTATACTTTATTTGTTATATTTTTTAGCTACAACTTTGTTCTACTGGACCGATTTTGATATTTTTTGGAATGTCAATGAAATACATATAATTTTATTTTTTTTTAATGCAAAATTTCGATTTGGAAATGAAAATTTTACCAAAGATATTTGATTGAATTTAGAGGTCAGATATCGGTCTATATCATTTAATATACTGAACCGATTTCGCTAGTTCCAAATAGGAAACTTCTCGAGACTATAACAATTATTCAATTATTTTAGATGTGAGCGTGCCAAAAACAAAAAGACAGATGGACATAGCTAAATCGACTCATTTTGTGTTGCTAAACATTTTATAGAAAAATATAACAACATAGTTTTAAAACATTTTTCAACAACATTTTTAAACTATAAATTGTATTGAATCTTTTTAACAAATAATATCCATCATTTAAAAAATCCAAAGCAACATATGTATACAACATACTAAAATTCTCTGCAACATCTTACCAGTATATATCCCTTCATTCCAGCAACATTTAATTTTAATCAAAATTTTATTAAATACTTAGTTTAAACAAAAATCAATATAAAGCTAAAGTAACCGATAAGTTGCTATACATTTTACAAAAAAAAATGTATCATTGTTTCAAAAATACTTCCAGCAACATTTTTGAAGATTTAGTTGTAATGATTATTATTAACAATTAATACCCGACATAATCATAAATTTTTAACTAAAAACATTCCTAAATCCTGTTCAACATTTCATGTTCAACAGCATACCAGAATTCTCTGCAACATATTGCAGATATTGTATATCCCTTAATTCCAGCAAACATTTTTTAAACAATATTTTGTTATAAAAAATTAATAAAATAAAAATTAATTTTGCATATTAAAAATGTTTAGCAACATGTATAAAATTTTATGAAAATCTATCATCATGTTTTCTCCTAAATTGAAAAGATGCTTAAGAGCAATAAATGCCCAACATAATCATAATTATGTTGGGCATTAATTGATTTTATAAATCATTGTATTCAAAAAACATTTACAGCAACATTTTTGAAGATTTAGTTGTAATGATTATTATTAACAATTAATACCCGACATAATCATAAATTTTTAACTAAAAACATTCCTAAATCCGTTCAACATTTCATGTTCAACAGCATGTTAAACTTCTCTGCAACATATTGCAGATATTATATATCCCTTAATTCCAGCAAACATTTTTTAAACAATATTTTGTTATTAAAAATTAATAAAATAAAAATTAATTTTGCATATTAAAAATGTTTAGCAACATGTATAAAATTTTATGAAAATCTATCATTATTTTTAAAATATGTCCAGCAACATGTTTTCTTCTTAATTGAAAAGATGCTTATGAGCAATTATTGCCCAACATAATCATAATTATAAACATTTATTAATTAACAGAACTTAAAAGTAATAGACATGTTGCGAAACATTTTATAAATCATTGTATTCAAAAAACATTTACAGCAACATTTTTGAACTGTAAGTTGTAAAGTTTCTCATTAAAAATTAACGCCCAAAATAATCATAAATGTTTAATTGCAAACCTTCATAAATACTGAGCAACATTTGTATCCACCCATACAAAAATTCTTTGCAACATTTGGCAAAAATATTAACATGAAATTTAATAAAACAATTAAACACTTATTCATTAAGTAAAGATATTTATCAGCAAGTAGTTTTTAGCTTAAATGTAAATTTCCTGCAACATTTTTATACACTAGACACAAATTTTTTAGCAACATTTAGGGGGTTTATTTTCTAGATTAAAAAAATTTAAACAATCATAAGTAAAAATGAAATACTAGTTTTAAATGTTTTAGAAAGTAATTATGTCTTATTTCTAGCAACAATAATTAGCATGATAAACATGTTTGTCCTTTATTAAAACATATTTCCAGCAACATATTTTTAAATTAAGTTGTAAAGATACTAATCAAAAATTAATACTGCACTTTAATAATAATTTTAAATTAGAAATATTTTTCAATTCTTTGCAACATTTCACTATACACTGGACTTAATTATTTAACAACATTTTTTGGTTTTATGATTTATTTCTCAAAAATTATAAGAAATATTGAAGCAACATGTTTAACACATTTTTCTTTTTTTATTCTAACCTCAAAATAATGCAGTTATATTGAAATTTTTTATCAAATAAATTAAAAGTTTTTATTTATCATAAATTTCCGAAAGTAAAGAAATTTTTCAACTTAACCTCAAATTTATTTTCTGTAATTTAAATTTTTTAATAAAAATTTTAATGTAAATTTATTTGTTTTAATTAAAAATAATAATTGACAGTTTTTTTAATTTAATAATAACGTTATATTTAACATTTTTTCATTCTAACCTCAAATTTATTTTCCTTAATTTTTGATTTATTTGAAAATATTTTAAACCTATTTTATTATTTTTAATTATCGAATTCATGGCAAGTTATTATTTTGTAAAAATTTGCAAAAATATAGAAGTTTTTCATTCTAACCTCAAATTTATTTTCTATAATTTGCCGAATATTAAAAAAATTTGAATGCTTTATTGTTGGATTTTATTAAAGAATCAATATTGAGTTTTATTTCCTTATAAATTGTTTATAATAAAGAATTTTTTCAACCTAACCTCAATTGGAGTTTCTAAAATTTTCAAGTTTTATGAAGAATTTTGAAGCTACTTCATCGATTTTAATCATAGAATTAATTGTAAGTTTAAATTTTTTAAAAATTTGCTTTAATAAGGAATTTTTCAATCTAACCTCAAATGAATTTTCTATAATTTTGAATCATTTACAAATTTGTTTTAATATTTTTAATAATAAAATTATGGTTAACATGGCATGCTAATTTTGTTATGATATTTTATGGCAAATTACTCAGATTAATGTCTTTTTCAGTTTGTCACTCAAATAAAGGAAAAAAATATGTTTTAATATTCTTTTTTTATTGTCAGGAAGTTATAAATCCTCATTGACATGAAAAAGAAAGTTTTGCAAATAAAAGTTAAAAAAATCAACAACAAAATTCACTATTTAACTAGACTAACTGACTGACTGACATACCCACATACATACACACACACAATGATTCTTAATACAACAAAACGAGTCAACACTTTATATGATTTACGCCAACACGCAATAACAACAACAACACTCCTCTTCTTTTTCTTGTGGTTTCTAGATGTTTGTCTGTTTGTTAAATGTGAACAAACATTTCTACAAACATATTTTTTTGTGAATTAAAAGAAGAGAAAAAAACACTCACAATTGGAGTCTCAATGTCTGGATACAAGAAATCTAAATAAATTCAAAGACTTTTATTGTGTTGGGGCTGCTGTTGTTGTCTACTGCTTACAGCCTGTTACCGCCAACAAACATTTTATTATGGATTATGATGTTGGCAGAGCCGACAATGAAGGCGAAAACGCACTGACCCACTTAAGTTGTTTGAAATGTGCGAAAGTTATAGAAAAACATTTTTTTCATAATATTTATCGTTTTTATACCCTTCAACACCACACTAGTGGTGAAGGGGGTATATTAATGTTATTATTCCATGTGTAACGCTTAGAAGGAATCATCTTACAACCCATAATGTATATATATTCTTGCATCAAATCAAAATCTGAATCGATTTAGCTGCTCACATCCACAATAATTGACAGATCTCAATGAAATTTTCTTATAGTTCTGAGAAGTTTATTTTTCAAAAATATCAAAATCGGTTCAGAAGAAAAAAAGCTATATATAATTTTATGGCTCATTAAGGTATGCGCACAGTGTGTCCAAATCGTTTTTAGTTAATAATTCTGCAACTTTTGAACCGCTAGAGACATATTAATGAAAATTCACAGAGTCATAGCTGAGGTACTTTCGAGTTTATTAAGAAAAGCGCATGCCCCTATGTGATCAGGCGCGTAGTCAGTTACCCTCAAAAGTTGACCACCTCGGTTATGTTGTCGCAGAAATGTATAGAAAATAGTTAAATCTTACTAGAGGAAACCCAGTTTAGTGTGAATTTTTAAGCAAGACATCAACTTTTTACATATGTATTTGGTATCTATGAAAACGTCAGAACTTGCAGATTTACAGGAAAAGGAAATAGAATATCATTTGATATCAAAAATTTATGAAAAACATCAAATTAATATTTTTTTCTGTTTTTTTTTTTTTTCTTTTTTTTTTTTGAAAAATAAAATTCATATTCAAACATTAATAAAATTGAAATCAATAACGATATTTATTTGAAATTTCAATATGATTTTCAATAACTTATACATAATTCAGTAAATTAAAAAGATGCCCACTTTTCCATACGAAAATGCCCAAAATCTCAATCCGTAGAAATCAGTTACAAAAATTTTAGTCTTTTCACTTAAATGATCGCCTTGTTATTACAAGGGCCGTCCGGCAGAAAATTATGTTTGTGTGTTTACCTTACATATATACCTATATATGAAGGATAATTAAAAATTGATTCCAACTTTGCGATTTGAGAACCTAACAAAAAAAGTAAAATTTTTTCCAAAATTTATCAAATTTGGATAGGACTTGTAGGCATGCCTCCATCCCAATGAAGTCCGGATTTAGTTTACACATATTCCCATTAAGATTTCTTTATAAAAATTTATAAAACTCAGAACAAAATAAATTGTTTTTTAAGTGTATAAATATTGCCACATTTTTGTAAAAAATGTCCCAAAAAAGTATAATTTTTTTAAAGAACCATTTTCTGATTAATATAACTTTTAAAAGGATTTTTATCTGGCACATATCCTTCAAAAATTAAAGGACTTTTAATAAGTCCGCTCTCTTCAAAAAAACTAATAATAAAGAGGACTAAAATTGGGTTAAAAATTTATTTCGACATAAAAATCTCCAAAACTGTAAGAGATAACCCCAACATTTAAATGTATTTTGTATAAACATTTACAAGAATTTTCTATATACAAAATAAAATTTCTCTCAATTCATAAATGAATTTTTGACGAAATTTAAAAAAAATTAATATAACCGAGGTGGTCAATTTTAAAGGGACACTGTGTACGCCCTTGACCATATTGAGGCTTGCATTCCTCCAAATCAACTCAAAAACACCTCAGCTCTGACAATGTGAAATTTTATTAAAATATATCTAAAGGTTTAAAAATTACAGAATTATTTCTAAAAAAAATTGATTTGAGTATGTAAAACTGTATGTGAAGGGTATTGAAAATTCGGCATTGCCGACATTTCTATTTAATATTATTTTTTTGGCATTTTTTCTTGACTTATTGTTTTTTTTTGCGATCTACATGAAAAATTATTAATGTTAATGTAACATGAATGAGCAACAACAACAACAGTAACAACAATATAATTATTATTTACAAAATTATTCATATGAATTTTATTTAAAATGAGTTGTTGTTCTTGTTTTTAAAGTCTATTTATTTTAGAAATTTATAAAAATTTACGTATGTGTTTGTATACAATTTTTTGTTGTTGTTATTTTTTATTCTCTGATTGTTGATTTCACTTCCTGTGTGCAGTCGTAATAAGTCCACAATCAACACCAGAACACAGAAAAAAAATATTTTAAATTATAGAAAATTATTTTAAAATATTTGTAACGAACTAGTAATGCCCTCCCTTCATATAAAAACTTTCACTGTGCTAAAATATAGAATTTTTTTCAACTTAACCTCAAATTTATTTTCTACAAATTTACAGGTTTTGAGAAAATTTCATTTGAGTTTAATTTATTTTAATTACAGCATCAATTGTAATTTTTTAATTTTTGAAAATTTTCAGTATTAAAGAAGTTTTTCAACCTAACCTCAAATTGATTATCTATAATTTTCAATATTTTAGAAAAATTTTAACGGAGTTTCACTAATTTTTATTAAAGCAACAATTGTAAGCTTTTACTTTTTCAAACTTTGCCATAACAAAATCTTTTTTTCAACTTAACCTCAAATATATTTTCAATATTTTTTATTATTTTAAGAAAATTCTAACGTTGTTTTATTTATTTTAATTAAAGCATCTAATGTGAGCTTTTATTTTGCATAAGTTATCAATAATAAAAAACTTTTTCAGCCTAACCTCAAATTTTTTTCCTTTAATTTCAAGTTTATTTAAATATTTTATGCAGAATAATATTGTTTATTATAAAAAAATACTTTGTGAGTTTTTATTTATTTTTAATGTTCAATAAAAAAGATTTTATTCAACCTAACCTCAAATATATTTTCTATAAATTTGAATATTTTAAGAAAATTTTAACGAAGTTTAATTTATTTTCATTAAGGCATCTATTGTGAGTTTGATTTTTTTAAATTTGCTTAAATAATGAAATTTTTCAACCTAACCTCAAACTTACTTTCTGCAATTTTTAGTTTATTAGAAAAATGTTAATGCTTTAATATACCTTTTTAATATAAAATTATTTGTGAGAATTTATTTCTTAAAAAATTTGCTATAATAACGATTTTTTTAAACTAACCTCAAATTTAATTTCTATAATTTTAAATTTTTTAAGAAAATATTCATCGTGGTTTATTGATTTTATGGTAAAATGAATTGTGAGTTGGTATTTCTTAAAAAAATTAACTATAAAAAATATTTTTGCAACCTAACCTCAAATTTAGTTTCTCTAATAATGATTATTTTTTTAAAATTGCAATAGTATAAAATTGTATTTTAGTATAAAATTAATTATGAGTATTTATTTTTTCAAAATTTGACATAATAAAGATATTTTTCAAACTAACCTCAAATTTATTTTCTAGAATTCTAAATTTATTTAGAAATTTTCGAGACTCATAAATTAGCTGTGGTGCTATAAACCATAAGCGAATTTTTAGTTT
Source organism: Cochliomyia hominivorax (assembly GCA_004302925.2). Lineage (NCBI taxonomy): Eukaryota > Metazoa > Arthropoda > Insecta > Diptera > Calliphoridae > Cochliomyia > Cochliomyia hominivorax. The sequence continues at coordinate 52,743,665 of PYHX02000495.1, read as the reverse complement.
TAAATAATTCTCTAAAATTAAGAACTTGTTCATTCTAACCTGAAAATTTTAATTTTTTTCTTTTAGTGTAGGGTATTCAACGAATCTACATTATTCTCTATTATTTTTTCACATTAAAAAATTTATTTAAGAATTTAGCAACAGAAAAAAAATCATTTTAAATGTATTTCATGTTCATTCATTTAAAACAAAAATAATTTTTTGATTCTGCATATGAGCAACAACAACAACAACAATAAAATTTTCATAATATGACCGCTCGCATTAGAAAACCCCCTCCTCCCTCGTACTTATAATAACTACACGTTTCACACATTGTTAGTCGACAGCGTCAACAAGCTCAATAAAGAGCTGCTGATATTTGAAAATAGACAAAATTTCAATTTGAAATTCAAATTCAAATGAAAACGAAAAAAATGAAGAACCAACTAAGGAAAGGGAATTTATTAAAAATCAGAGCACCCATGGATGGCGTAATAATAGCACGTGTCTAGAAAAAGCAATTTTTTTTTCAAGCGTTGCTTTCAAGGGGAAGAGAATTCAAGTCAAATATATTTTAATAGAAAAAAATTTATGATAAAATTAAAAAGAAGTTCCTGATCTTAACCATTCAAAGAATTACACTTTATGGTCAGTTCCTAATTCTCCAAATAAATGCTAAATATTGAAAATTTAATTTAAGGTTAAGTTGAAATTTTTTATTATCATAAGAACTAAAGAAACAAGTAAGAATGCTTGTTTGTGAAGTAAATACCTTATGTTTCGTACATGTACACTCACACATACACTCGCAGGCGTTTAAAATATATAATAGTTTTTCTTAAATATAACAATAGACACCTGATGACTCATAAAATCAGTTATATTACTAAATATAACTTTTTATCAACTGAACTGATTTTGATCATTTTTAGAATTGTAATGAAGTACATACAGCATTATATTAATTCAAAATTTCTAATTTGTCAATCTTTAATTGAGAATTTTACACGAATTTTAACTTAAACTTAGAGATTGCCCCAGATATCGGTCTATATCTTTTAATATACTGAACCGATTTTTTCTGGTGTTAAATAGGACATTTTTCAAACAAACATTTTTTAATTAAACGAAAGTTTTTCAATTTCAATTGAAAAGTGATCTTTTTGGAGAAACATTTTTATAGATAAAGTTTGCTCTTTTTTAGAAAAAATTATATCAAGAGAAACTTTTTTGTAGAATAATCCTCTCTGAAGAAATTTAATGTTAAAAAAAGTTTCCTTATGAGAGAAACTCTTCCTAATTGAAAAGTTCTCTTCTAGCCAAAAGCTTGAAAAAAGTTCTCTTTTTTTGAAAAAAAATTACAGAGAAATTTCTCTTTTTGGAAACACTTTTTAAAAAATAATCTCTCTGGAGAAATTTTTTTATGGACAATGTTCTCTGTGAAGAATGTTTTTCGTATAAAATAATTTACTCATTTTAAATAAAAAAGTTTTTTTCAAATAGAAAAGTTTTGTCTTTATGTTGACATTTTTTATAGAGAAAATTCTGTCTTTGGAGAATCTTTTTTTAATGGAAAAACATCTCTCTTTTCATGCAAAATTTTCTATGTGGAAAATATTTTTTTCGTATAAAATTCTTGTTTTAAAAAGAAAATTTTTACTCTAGAGAGAAATTTGTTTTAAATAGAGAACTTCACTCACAAGAGACAAACTTGATTTTAATAAAAAAAATTCTCTCTCTAAAGCTTTAATTGATTTTTATATAAAAGTTATCTTTCTAGAGAAATATAGAAAAGTTCCCACTTTAGAGAAACTTTTTTTAATAGAACAGTTCTCACTTTATACAATTTTAATTCAAAAGTTCTACCTTTAGATAATCTTTTTTAAATTGGAAAATTCTCTCTCTCTATAGGGAAACTTGTTTTAATAGAAAAAATAAAATTTCTTATTAGAAAAATACTTTCTTTAGGGAAACTATTTCAGTTCTCTCTTTAGAGATAAACTTGTTTAAAAAGACAGATAAAATGTTTTTTCTCTTAGGAGAAATTTGTTTAAAATAGAAGTTTTTTCTCTCTTTATAGAAACTTCTTTATATAAATCCATTTTAAAGGTATTTTAAATATATTGACCTGATTCCTTTCTATAAGAAAAAGTTTTAAATTTTTTTAAAGTAAAAATTATTTATTAGAAAGTTCTCCCTCTATAAAAAAAGGAAATTTGATTTAAATAAAAAATCTAAGTTTAGAGAAAAACTTCTTTTTATAAAAAATATCCCTCTTTAGAGAAACTTCTTTTAATTGAAAGGTTCACTCTTTATAAAAAATGCTTTTATATAAATGAAAAGTTTTCTCTTTATATAGACTTTTTTAATGGGAAAAATTTTCTCTATAGAGAAACTTTTGTTAATAGAAATGTTCTCTTCAGTAATAATAATTTTATTTTAATATAAAAGTTTATTCTATAGAGAGAAACTTGTTTGAAAAAGAAAAGTTTTTTTTCCAGAGACATAAAAGCACTATATAGACACATTTTAAATACTCTCTTTAGAGAAATTTGTTTCGCTACAGAAAACCATTTTAGTTCTCTCTTCGTAAAAAATAAGAAGGCTCTTTAAATATAAATTTTTTTCATAGAAAGATACTCTCCCTCTCTCCCAAATAGAACAAGGTTGAAAAGTCTAAATTCCTTCCAGAGAGAAACTTTTTTAATGGAAAAGTTTATGCTCTAGTAAAACATTTTTTAAAGAAAAGTTCTCCCTGTAGAAGACACTTTTTAATAGAAAAGAGGGAAACATTGTTTAATAGAAAAGTTAACTCAAGTGAGATAAACTAATTTTACATAGAATAGTATTCTCTTTTTAGAGAATTTTTTTAATAGAAAAATTTACTGATAACTTTTTAAGAGCGATTCTCTCTCATTCTCTCCCTCTCTCTCATTCTCAACCTTTCTTTCTATCCCTCTCTCTCTCATTCTCTCCCTCTCTTTTTATCACTCTCTCTCATTCTCTTTCTCTTAGAGACCTTCTCTTGTTTCATTTAATTTTTTTTTACTTTAAATTAATTTAAAACTTTTTCTCATCAAAAAGAATCGGGTCAATATATTTAAAATGCCATTAATCACGTTTACCTAATTTGTTGTTTGCATTTCCACCTTTAATTACAATAGAATTTTTTTTATTTAAAATTTGTTTTTAAATATAATTACAAGTCAAAAGAAAAAAAAGAAACTCACTTTGAAGTGTAAAAAGAGACCCTTAACACAATTTTAACAAAATTATTGCATTTTAAGCGCCTCAAGCTATAAACAAATTGGAGCCACTTTAAGAGGGATTTTATATAGCAAACAGCAAAAAGTACAATGACCCATTGTTGTTAGTGTTATACTATGGATGTTGTTGTTGCTGTTGTTGTTGGTGCAATTGCTACTGCAATTTGATGGCAGGCAAACTGTATAGAAAAAACTAAATAAAACTCTCTGTACATGATGTATGAGGAAAAGGATCCGCAAAAAAAAACTGAACAGGAATGAAATAATTTACACTTTTCTAAAGTCTGTTTTTGAATACAACACAAAACAGGAACACAAACAAAACAAAACAGGATCTCCCTCTAACACACACGCACACACATATATATACTCACACATCATTGCATATTTTATAAAGGAAATGCAAAAAAAAAAAGGAAGAAAAAAAATAATGGAAATGAAAACAAGAAAATAAAATAATTTAATGTATGAGAAGAAAATGTTTTAAAGGAGTGAATGAAGCAAAAAAAAAAATAATAATAAACAAGGATGATTACAGAGAATAGATAATAATAAAGAAACTACAAAAAAGGAAAAGAAGAAATGGCGCTGAAATGTGTGATTTTTTTTTGTTTTGTCTGCAACTAAACATCACAATAGTTTTAGTTTGTTATGACTTTTTTTTGTTTAATAAAAAATGGATTCCTTTTTTTCCATTATTTTTATAAACCGAACAAAAAGCTTGTGGTATGGAAGAAAAGACCATCTTTTGCGATGAGAAAAATGAAAACAAATACCAAATAGGAAAAGAAAAACTCTCTATTTAGGTCAATAAAGCATCTGGAGAATAATAAAAATAATAAAAATGTTCCATTTCTATTCAACCCACAACTGATAAAAGAAAAATAAACTAGAAATAAAGTCGAAAGCTATTTATGTTGGCAAAAAGAAGTGATTTTCTAAACCTTCATAAAATTGTACAGGTGACCCTCGTATTTCCATTTATATACACACATTTTTGACGAGGGAGTTTTTATAACATAAAAAATGCTCTAAAGTTTCCCGATGAAGTTTTTATTGGTTCATTATTCAAACTTTATCACGAGATTGCATAATGGGACAGAATCAATTTTTTTTGCAATAATTTGTAACATTTTTTTTATAAAAATCGTTCTCTAGAAATATTTTTTTGTTAAAAAAATTCTCTCTGAGGAAACCATTTTGTAAGAAAGTTTTCTTTTGGAAGAAACTGAAAAAATTTCTCTCTTGAAAATCATGTATAAAATGTTCTTCCTTTATCACTTTTTAGAAATTTTTTTTAAAGTTTTCTTTTTTGTGTAAAACTCTTCTCTAGTGAAAATTTCATCTATAGAGAAAAAATAATCTGTTTCAATTAAAAAATAATCTCTCTAGAAAGAAACTTGTTTCTATAGAAAAGTTAGTAATAAAGTCGAAAACTACTGATGTACAAAGAAAAGGAAGTTTTTGTTTAACTCTTCCTTAAATTGTACAGATAACCCTCGTATTTCTATTTATATACATAATTTTGTCAAGGGAGTTTTTATGTTACAAAAATGCTCTTAAGTTTCACAATGAAGTTTTTATTGGTTTTTTATTAAAGCTTCATCACGAGATGGCACAGTGGGACAGAATTGATTTTTTTGGCAATGAATATGAAACTTTTTTTTATAAAAATCGTTCTCTAAAAGAATGTTTTTTATAGAAAAATTCTCTCTTAAGAAATATTTTTTGTAAAAATTGTTCTCTTTTGAAAGAAAACAATCGAAAGTTTTTTCAATAATTCTATCTGGAAAAAAATTTTTAAAAACAATCTTCCTTTCTCTCCTTTTTTGTAAAGAGTGTTTTTAAGTTTTCTCTGCAACTACTTTTTATAAAAAAAACTGTTCTCTACTAAAAAATGTTTTTTAATGGAAAGTTTTCTCTATAGAGAGAAATTTGTTTGAATTGAAAAGTACTCACTCTAGAAAGAAAACTGTTTTTATAGAAAAGTTCTATCTCTAGCAGTGTTGTCAATTTGGAGATTTTTTTTGCTGAATTTGACGATTTTGTAGTGCTCATCGCGGGAAGAAAAATAGTTTAAGAGTTTTAGCGGAAATTTAAGAAAATTTGTGCAAATAAGTAGTAGAATTCAAAAAAAAAAATTCAACATCCTTGTATGCAGCATGTTGTACTGTGGGACTAAAAATATATCTATAACTCATTAAATGTACCGATAGCAAAAAAGGAGAATTGGGAATTATAAAAAGGTGAACATTTTTTGAATTGGATAACAAACAAAATTTTCGAATTTTGACACACACTAAGGTGTTTAGCGTTTTTTTGGATGCTAAAACTACCTAAATTGACGATAATCGTTAGAGAAAAATTGGCAACACTGATTTCTAGAAAGAAAAATATTTTATATTGAAAATTTCTCTCTCTAAAGAGAAACTTGTTTTATCTAATTTTGGTACATTATTTTGACACATTCTTAAGAAAATTAATGACCGAGATACCCCATTTAGCACCCCTAAAACTCTACCATAAAGCTCTTATGGATTCCAAGCTTCCTAAGCTTTAATGCTTTATACCTGCTCTCAATGTATTCAATTTCATACAAATCCCACCGTTTTCGAAAAAAAATCGTTTCTGCCCCACTGTCGATTGTGGTTAAAATTGAAAGCTAAAAAATCATTGACATATTTTCACACAAAATTCCAAAGGAAAAAACTCCCTTTTGTTTTTATTGACTCTGTAAGGATTTCAATTTTATGAAATCTCCCATAAACGGTGATTCTAAACGCCTGATTTCACTTGAATATTTTTGCAATCATATCGAACATCATTCGCTTTATATTTGTTTTTAACTCAAGTCTCATAGAAAACCATTGATACCACAAACGAATAAAGGTTAAACATTAGATCTTCGATAGAACTGATTTCTAGTCACGTGCCTCAACAAAAAAATATATATAAACATTTTTTTCTGTTTTGTTTGCAATAAATCGCTATTAAAATTCTTTCACATATTTTGCGTTCTATTTTGTCTATTTTATTCGATTTTTTCTTTTTTATTTTTGTCTTTAATTCTTGGAAAACTATAAAAATTTTGTTTTGATATATTTTTTTCTTTAAATTTTGTTTATAAATATTTCAATCACTATAGTTTTTCGCGGAATTATGCCAAAATTCTGCGGAAAAAAAATTCAGAAAAAGTTCAAAAAAATCTCCAAACTTGTAAGCTTTCAGAGAGGAAATTTCTCATGACAGTTAATCAAAAAGCTTCTTGTAAGGACAATCCGATTAAAAAAAAATTTAAATATTTTACAAAAAAAAAAATAATAATTCTTTTCTTTTTAGAAAAATTTTCTATTGAAGAGCTTTAATCGAGAGCTTTTTGGCCATTGAAAAAAAAAAATATTAAAAAATCGTTTTGAGAACTCTTTTGATGGATTTTTCTTTTATAGACTTTTTCGTTTAAAAAAAGTTCTTCTAGAAAACTAATTAAAAAGCTTCCATTCGAAAACTTTTTTGAATAGCTTTTTTCGAGAACTTTTTCTTCAAAGAACAACACTGTAAAAAAGATTTCAACACAATTTTTGGACTAAAATTATTTCACTGAAGATTCTTTGTAATTATATCACACAAACTTGAAACAAATTATTAAAAAGCTTTTTATCAATAGCATTTTCTTCCAAAAAAAGTTTTTTCAGAAAAACTTGTTCAATTGAAAAAAAAAGATTCTTTTGAAAACTCTTTCGATGGAAAAAGCTTTTCTGAAGAGCTTCCTTACGATAAGCTTTTCTATTTAAAAAGAATATAGAAAAAATGTTTCTTTCTAGAAATTGTTATACTTAAGTTTACTTCTAAGAACTTTTTTCGATGAAAAGCTTTCCCGCGGAATCTTATTAACTATAGATTTTTTACAAGAATTCATTCTCTTAAAATCTATTAAGAAAAATTTCGGAAAATAAATTTTTTGGAGAACAAATTTTACTATTAAAAACAGAAATAACTCTTCTATTGGAAATAGATTCTCTATAGAGTTTTTTTTATAAAAAACTTTAGAGAACATTTCTATTTTCTCTAGAGAGAAACCTTTTCTATAAAGAGATCTTTTCTTTTTAAAAAGTATCTTCTATTAAAAACATTTCGCTCTATAGAAAAATATTCTTTGCTGAGATTAAAAGAGATTTTTATTAAAACAAGTTTATCTCCAGAGGTAAACTTTCTAATAAAAAATTATCCTGGGGATTTTTATTACTAAAAGTTTCTTCAATGAAGAGTTTTCTATAGGAAAAAGTTTATCTAAAAGATAAAAAAGATTCCATCAGAGAGAGAGAGAGATAGAGAGAGAGAAAGAGTGTGTGTGTATCTCCAGAGTTAAATATTTTAATGATATGTTTTTCTTCACAGTGAATTTTTCTTATAAAATATTTCTCCAGGGTGAATTTTTTTATTAAAAAGTTTCTCTTGAGAGAAAGTTTAGATTAAAATATTTATTCTTAATTGAGGATGCAAAAAAGGTTCACTAAAGAGAGAGAGAGTGTAACAGTATCTGTCCGGAGGTAAATTTTTTATTAAACTAAAATTTTTACGAAAAAATTTCTCAAGAAGAATTTTTTACAAAAATTAAAAAAATATATTTCTTAAGAGGAAAGTTTCTCTAAGTAGTGGATCAAAAAGGTTCCATCAAATGAAAGAGAGAGAGAAATGTTTAATTAAAATTTTTAATAAAAATTTCTCTAGAGTATTTTCTTTCTAAAAGTTTTTTCAAAGAGGAGTTTGCTAGAAAGGTTCCTCCAGAGAGATGGAGTCAGAAAGAGAGACAGAGCTTATCTGTAGCAGTAGCCGGCAAAATGACGAAAATTTTCGTTTTCTCCCTTAAATTTTTCACACATTTTCACATTTGGTCTGGCTTGAGCATTCATTGAAACCGGTAATGTTATTGGATAATTTTTAAAATACACTGAAAAAAAGTTTAGCAAAATATGGATGTATGATCTTCTAAATATTAATTTCACGCAGGAAATAATATTATTTTTGAGACAATGGTATTATTTCATTAAATAAACGTATTGTTTTTGCAATTCACCTAAAGTTAAAGTCATTATTTTGACCAAATTAGTAAACATTTTGTCTATGTACTTGAAGAGAAAATTACAAACAGTTCTCACAAACACTAAATGTGGAAATTATTTTTTTAATGAGATTTTCCACTCACTGTGATCTTTTCGAATAAGATTCACTTTTTTACTTACAAATTTCTTTAGAAAGAAGGTATCTATTTGGAAGTTTTTCTTAATAGATGATTAATAATATGAGAGAGAGAGAGAGAGAGAAAGAAAAAGTTTATGTCCAAAGGTAAATTATTCTGCGCAGACAAAATTTTTGTAATAAAAATTTGTTTAAGATATTTTTTTAATAAAATTTTCTCTAGAGAGGAGCTGTTTGTCAAGAAGTTTTCCTCATCAGAGCATTTAAAAAAAGTCTCACTAATGAGAGTTTATCACCAGAGAGATTTTGTGACTTAAATATTTATCTAGAAAGGATTTTTTTATTACAAAAATTCTCTAAATAGAGTTTCACTTGAGAGGAACAAAAATGCTCTTCTATTTGAACAAATTTCTCTAAAGGAGATTCTCCTTTCCCCTCTCTCTAACTTTATGCGAAAAAAATTCTATTATTTTTTCTAAATTAAAATGTTTCAAATATTTTACTTAAAAATCATGATAATTTTACATTAAAACTTAAAACAATTATTAACTTAATAATCGCTCCACCTTAGAACAAATGCTTTAGAATCTTTTGTGAAGTTCCCAAGAAACTTCAATGATAAATTAATTAAATATTTTATTTGATTTTATTTAACTTCTAGAAACTTATTTATTACATTTTTTTGTTGATTTTTATCTTTTTAATATTTATTATTTTTACAACAACAACAAGAAATATGAAATAATTATGTGAATTGAAATAATTAAAGTGGAAGCTCCTCATTGCTGTTTATACTCTACGCCACCACAAGTGGTAAATATCTGATTCGCCACTTGCAGGGGTGTAGGGTATAACTTTGTCATTCCATGTGTAACTCTAAGAAGGAATCATCTTAGACCCTATAATGTATATATATTCTTGCATCAAATCCAAATCTGAGTGGATTTAGCTACGTACATTTGTCTGTCTGTCCGTAAGTCTGTTGTTGGCATGCTCACATCCACAAAGCTTAATGATATTTGGTCTGAGTATTCGTTATAGTTTTGAGAAGTTTCCTCTTGAGTATAATAAAAGTTTCGCTTGAGTATAATAAAAGATATAGACCGATATCTGAGGCAGTCTTTATATTCAAGTAAAGAACTTTCATAAAATTGTCAATTATAAATCAAAAAATTAGAATAAAATAAGAATTAGAATTGCCATAACATAAAGCTACATGTACTTCATAGCCATTCCAATTATTATCAAAATCGGTTCAGTAGAAGTAAAGTTATAACCAAAAATATAACTAATTTTATGACTCATTAAGTGTTCCGTGTTATATTTCTGTTTGTATATGTATAAGTGTGTATGTAAGAAACATAATGTATTTACTTCACACGCAATTGTGGTGGAGGGTATTAAAGTACCGGCATAGCCGAATGTTTATAAATTTTTGTCTTTTTATTTGTTTAAAATAATAACGAAAAAAAAGCATATAACAACATGAATTAATTAGTGATAGCGTGTTTATAACATTAATTGTTTATTTCATTTTTATTTTGTTTATTTAACATTAAAATGCAAAAGATCATTTTCATTGTCATGTCGTTGCCTGCAAAGTAAAATATAAATAAAAATTGAGTCGTCATGTCTCTAAAATGAAGTTCATGAATTTGCTCTTTTAACACCTGCAATTTAGTTGTTTTAGTTGCAATTGAATTCATTTAATTTTTTTTATTTCTTACTCTTCACGTTTATTTCATTCATTATACCCTACACAACCATAGGTGGTTGGGGTAATATTATGCGTTTGTGCGAAAATTGTAACGGGCAGACCCCATAAAAATGTTCCTTCAAAGTGGAGATTTGAGCTCACTAAAACTCTAAACATAATGCGATTTTAATGAAATTTAGCACAAATTAGTTTTATAATATACTAAAACGATGGGCCAATCAATACAAAGATCGGTCCATTATTTCTCACCCATACAACCCCTTTTCCAAATATCACTTTTATGGTCTTAAATCTCACATATACGTTGGATTAGTAATAATTGATCAAATCAATGCAAATATAAGCAAAAATCAGTGTACAAAGTTTTACGAGGTTCGGTCCATAATTTTTTTAGACCCTATATAACGTCCACAGAAAACAACCTTTTAAAATTCACTCATTCCATATGGATTTTAGTACCAGTACGATATACTCTACTCTTAAGCATAAATTAACAAGTATTTTTATACGAGGGTGGTTCATAAATTTTTGGTAGCTACAATCAATAACCAACAATATGGTGTAGGGTATAAAATAGTCGGGCTAAGCCGACTGTAACTCTTACTTCTTTGGTTTGTTTATATTATGATATTTTTTCTTTCATTCATTCCTCTTTTGCTTTATCTTTCTATTTTTTTTTTTTTTTGTTTTAAGTTTTTATAATAAACAATTGATTTGTTTTATGAGGCAATTTGAGAAAATAAGATTCTTTTTCTGTTTATTGTTTATTGTTTAAATTAATTTTGCAAAAAAAAAATTATTTACGTTTTATTAAGTAGATTTTTATTGAATGAAATTCTTTAACAAACACGAATTATTCATTATAAAATTTTTTTGAAGAAGAAAAAATTTTAAATAATTTCAATTTCCGGTCTTATTTTATAATTTTAAAAAATAGGAAAAATTAAAAAATAAAAAATTTTTCCTAAAAGAAAATTTGTTGCTAAATTTCTCTAGTTACAAGATTTTTTAAAATTTTTTTCTAAAAAAGAATTGAAATTGAAAAATTCCTAACACACATTTTTCATTAAAACTTTTAATCAAGTTACCTTTGCGAAATATGTCAGGTATATTGTTAATATCAAGCAGATGAATATATGATTAATTTGATTATTATAAGTGAACAGAATATAGTACGTTCCATTATTAACCAACCTGGTCCTACAACAATTTGACCCACCATTTAAAGGTCTGACATCAAACTGTTTCAAATGTTATTAAATATTACGGGGAGAACCTCTCCATTTCAAAAGAGCTCCCAACACAATAAAAAAGCAGCCTGAATCTCAGTGCTCGGACTATTTGGTATGCAAAGTTCAAGCTCATACCGGTTTAAAAACATGCGCAATTTACAACGCTCCTGAAAGCAACTCTGAAAAAAATTCGGTGACCAAATTGAGATTTATCGAAAATTTTCTAAAAATACATGATTTATCGAAAATTTTCTCAAAATACGGGATTTATCGAAAATTTTCTCAAAATACGGGATTTATCGGAAATTTTCTCAAAATATGGGATTTATCGAAAATTTTCTCAAAATAGGGGATTTATCGGAAATTTTCTCAAAACATGGGATTTATCTTAATTTTCTCAAAATACGGGATTTATCGAAAATTTTCTCAAAGTATGGGATTTATCGAAAATTTTCTCAAAACACGGGATTTATCGAAAATGATCTCTAAATACAGCATTTTTCTCAAAATACAGGATTCATCGAAAATTTTCTCAAAATATAAGATTTATCGAAAATTTTCTCAAAATATAAGATTTATCGAAAATTTTCTCTAAATACAGGATCTATCGAAAATTTTCTTAAAATACGAGATTTATCGAAAATGTTCTCAAAATACGGCATTTGTTGAAAATTTTCTCAAAATACGGGATTTATCGAATATTTTCTCAAAATACAGGATTTATCGAATACTTTCTCAAAATACAGGATTTATCGAAAATTTTCTTAAAATACGGGATTTATCGAAAATTTTCTCAAAACACGGGATTTATCGAAAATGATCTCTAAATACAGCATTTTTCTCAAAATACAGGATTCATCGAATATTTTCCCAAAATACAGGATTTATCGAATATTTTCTCAAAATACAGGATTTATCGAAAATTTTCTCAAAATACGGGATTTATCGAAAATTTTCTCAAAATATGGGATTTATCGAAAATTTTCTCAAAATATGGGATTTATCGAAAATTTTCTCAAAATATGGGATTTATCGAAAATTTTCTCAAAATATGGGATTTATCGAAAATTTTCTCAAAATATGGGATTTATCGAAAATTTTCTCAAAATATGGGATTTATCGAAAATTTTCTCAAAATACGGGATTTATCGAAAATTTTCTCAAAATATGGGATTTATCGCAAAATTTTCTCAAAATACGGGATTTATCGAAAATGATCTCTAAATACAGCATTTATCGATTATTTTCTCAAAATACAGGATTTATCGAAAATTTTTTCAAAATATGGGATTTATCGAAAATTTTCTCTAAATACAGGATTTATCATAAATTTTCTTAAAATACGAGATTTATCATAAATTTTCTTAAAATACGAGATTTATCGAAAATTTTCTCTAAATACAAGATTTATCGATAATTTTCTCTAAATACGGGATTTATCGAAAATTTTCTCAAAAAACGAGATTTATCGAAAATGTTCTCAAAATACGAGATTTATCGAAAATTTTCTTAAAATACGAGATTTATCGAAAATGTTCTCAAAATACGGGATTTATCGAAAATTTTCTTAAAATACGAGATTTATAGAAAATGTTCTCAAAATACAGGATTTATCGAAAATTTTCTCAAAATACGTGATTTATCGAAAATTTTCTCAAAATACGTGATTTATCGAAAATTTTCTCAAATTTTTTTGATCACAAAATGTAAAGATTGTTTTTCCTCGCAAAATATTTTGGCAAAAGGACAAAATCTAAATTTGTTTATAAAAATAAATTCTTCGAATACGCAAAAGTTCAATGTGTTTTAAATAAAAATCCATTTTAGAAACTGTTTTGCATGAAGTTTCTCTAAAATGATTCCTAAAATATCGTATATCCAACATTCTAAATTCATTTGTTCAATTTCTATAAATATTTCAAAACATTTTCAATTTTCCTTACAAGAGAATGATTTTAAAAATATTTTAGAAATCAAGTTCAAATTTCTAACACACGTCGTCATCACTTTTTTGCTTTAAATTATTTTTTTCACACTTTTGATGGTGAAATTCTGTTAGTTGTTTTTGTTGTCAGTTTAAACGTCCGTTCAACTGTCGGTTAATTTCAAGTTCCTGTGCAAAAAATACGAAAAACAAAAACAACAACAGCCGGCATTTGTACCTGTTTTAATATGAAGATGAACACATGAGATGAAATAAAATCCCCAACCCCAAACTGAAATTGTGATAAAATTATTTATCTGGAAAAATGTAGCAAAAAAAATTTAAACTGAAACACAAAAAAATAAAATAAATAAAAATATAAATAAACAACAGAGAAAAGAGAAAAATAACAACAACAAAATTTTACAAGAACAGAAAAGATTTTCTGGTGAAGACGAGCAATAGGTATCAGCTATAGAGCAGCTCCTCTCAATGTCGTCTCGTCAGCCAAATCAATATTCTTAACACGTAAAAGGTATCAGAGATAAACGTCAAAGCATCAGATATAATAACGAGTCTTTAATACTTTTTTTATAATCAAATATTCTTTTGAAGATGAAAGTTTGAAAGGAAGAATAAAATTAAACTTTAAGAAGAAAAGATTTAAAGAGAATTGAAGAATTTTCGGAAATTTTTTATAAACAGAGAGATTTATCGAAAATGTTCTATAAATGTATGATTAATCGAAAATTTCCTCAAAATATGGAATTTATTGAAAATTTTCTTTAAATATGGGATTTATCGAGAATTTTCTCTAAATATGGGATTTATCGAGAATTTTCTCTAAATATGGAATTTATCGAGAATTTTCTCTAAATATGGGATTTATCGAAAATTTTCTCTAAATATGGAATTTATCGAAAATTTTCTCTAAATATGGAATTTATCGAAAATTTTCTCTAAATATGGAATTTATCGAAAATTTTCTCTAAATATGGGATTTATCGAAAATTTTCTCTGAATATGGGATTTATCTAAAATTTTCTCTGAATATGGGATTTATCGAAAATTTTCTCTAAATATGGGATTTATCGAAAATTTTCTCTGAATATGGGATTTATCGAAAATTTTCTCTGAATATGGGATTTATCGAAAATTTTCTTTAAATATGGGATTTATCGAAAATTTTCTCTAAATATGGGATTTATCGAAAAATTTCTCTAATTATGGGATTTATCGAAAATTTTCTCTAAATATGGGATTTATCGAAAATTTTATCTAAATATGGGATTTATCGAAAATGTTCTCTAAATATCGGATTTATCGAAAATGTTCTCTAAATATAGGATTTATCGAAAATGTTCTCTAAATATGCGATTTATCGAAAATTTTCTCTAAATATGAGATTTATCGAAAATTTTCTTTAAATATGGGATTTATCGAAATTTTTTTCTAAATATGGGATTTATCGAGAATTTTCTCTAAATATGGGATTTATCGAAAATTTTCTCTGAATATGGGATTTATAGAAAATTTTCTCTAAATATGGGATTTATCGAAAATGTTCTCTAAATATGAGATTTATCGAAAATGTTCCCTAAATATGGGATTTATCGAAAATTTTCTCTAAATATGGGATTTATCGAAAATTTTCTCTAAATATGGGATTCATCGAAAATTTTCTCTAAATATGGGATTTATCGAAAATTTTCTCTTAATATGGGATTTATCGAAAATGTTCTCTCATTATGGGATTCATCGAAAATCTTCTCTAAATATGGGATTTATCGAAAAATTTCTCTAAATATGGGATTTATCGAAAATTTTCTCTAAATATGGGATTTATCGAAAATGTTCTCTAAATATGGGATTTATCGAAAATGTTCTCTAAATATGGGATTTATCGAAAATGTTCTCTAAATATGCGATTTATCGAAAATTTTCTCTAAATATGAGATTTATCGCAAATTTTCTTTAAATATGATTTATCGAAAATTTTCCCTAAATATGGGATTTATTGAAATATATATTTTTTTTAAATATAACATTTATCGCAAAAAATATTCATAAATAAAAATCCAATTAGTATGTTTTTTTCTTATTATAAAAAACAGCAGGATGTTTGTAATATATTTAATACAAAACAACAATAAAAACCTTTAAATAACTCTTCCTTTCTTCCTATTCTAACAGGAAATTATTAAAATATCTCTTTTATAAAAAAGAGAGCATAAAAACATTTGAAAGCAAAGTAAGTGAAAACAACAACAAACAATTGCAATTAAAACAAACAAAATCAAATTCCCTTTAATCAAAATAAAAACACTTTCCCCTTTAAAAGCAACAACAAAAAATCAAACAAAACGAAAACACATAAAACCAACATCAACAATATCAAGTAAATAAAAACATACACACATGTTTATAAACTCTCACTAGAAAAGAAAATAGAGCTGCCACATAATTTTAATGGATAAGAAAAAAAAAACAGAAATTACAAGAAAATGTAAAAAAAGTGCAATGAGAAGTTCTCATTTAGAAGAGTTATTTGGTGAAATCTTATTCAAAAAGAATGAGGGAGAGAGAGAGAGTGTGATATTTGCATAAACGAATATTGTTGCTATTGTTTTTCTATGTTTTTGTTTGGATTATTTTTTTTTGTTTTTGCAAAATACAGGAAGTTGTTGTAAAGTGGACAACAAGAGAAAAAAAAACAGCTGTGTAATTTTTATGATTTTAAAGAGAAGTTTTTTTTGAGGAGAACCTTTTATTTAAATGACATGTAAATTTTGTAAAAAAGGTGTTATACTTTTGTGGGTATGTAAAAAATGCAACCACTTGCTTTAAACAAGCGGCTTTTTACTAGGGATTTCTTTGCTCTCCATATTCGTATATATTTTTCCAGAATTTAATTTTTTGTCGAAATAAAAAAAAGACAGGACCTAAAATGTGCAAAAAATTTAAAAACTCTGTCAAGAAATAAAAACAAAGTCAGAATTCTAAATAAGGCTATGCTGAATCTTCAATACCGTCCACCACACATGCATATAAAGTAAGTACATTATGTTTCGTACATACACTCTCGCACATACAGTCACTCTTAAGTATAAAATATTTAAAAGCTTTTCTTAAATATAACACAGAGCAGTTTTATTTTTAGTTATAACTCTTTTTCTACTGAACTGATTTTGATAATTATTGTACTGATAATGATGTAAAAAAAGGTTGACATTATGACAAAAACCTTTTCTAATTTGTCAATTTACAATTGACACTTTTGCGAAAGTTCTTCGATTTAGTTTAAAGGTTACTTAAGATATCGGATCATATCTTTTAATCAACTGACTCAGATTTTGATGTGATGCAAGAATACACACATTATGGGTTCTGAGATCTTTCCTTCCTATCATTACGCACGGAATGACAAAGTTAATATACCCTCTTCACCACTTGTGGTGGTGGTGGTGGTTATAAAAATCACAATTTGAATATTTAAAAAAAAACATGTAAAGGAATTTTATGTTATTTCATATGGTAGATCTTTACATACACACATACAAACCCACACACTTGTATATTTTAATATATTTTTTTAACACAACTATAACAACAACAAAACAACACCTCATCATGAAAATCTTTATTACAAGTTCTTTTTTCTTTAGGTTTTTCTAGTTGGAGTTGGTAAAGGTGTGGGCAAAGTAGAAACACTTGTTTTTCTAATTTTTCTTTTCAGTTTTTTTATTCTGCTTTTGCTATTTCACACTACTTGCACATTTATTATTTCTATTAAGTTATAAATCGGCATTTAATTTCAACAATTGTTTTTTATTTTTTGCTTTTTTTTAAATTTCTCCTTAAAGTCCATTTTTATCTCTTTATTCTTTTTACCATAAAACAGTCCATTTTCTTCATACATTTAGTAAAAAATCTTATTGTACATAATTTATTTATGTTTTTTTATTAAAAATATTTTTAAATAATTTTTTTTCCACTTACAAATTGAATTTCATCCGATGCAACTTCCGACGCCATTTTGAACGTATATGATTCTGGTTTATTACTACAAAATAAACTACACTCTTCTTCAATAATAATATTTTTTGTTCATTCGTCCGTCGTGTTACTTTTTAGTGCTGTTGTCGTTTTCCATGGAACGAACAACAACAACTTGTCTTGTCGGTAAAGGAGAATCCGAATTGAAGCAAAACATATGATAAAGAAGAAAATAAAAACAAAACAAAATTGAATAGAAATTAAAAGCATTATACCAATAAGATGAGTGCGGAGGTGTGTAATGGCAGAGTATGATAAGGTGTCAAATGAACAGAGTTGTATTTTAGAAAAATGTTGCCAGCTTGTGGTTTGAAAGAAGCGTTAATATTTTAAAGAATGAAATTATGAAACAAATTAAAAAGTTAAAGTTGGTCAACTCAAACTACCTTATATCGTTAATTGGATATAAATGACAGCTGCAAAGAATTTATGAAGGATCCTCGCTTAATTTGCTCTTCTGAATTGTACTTTAATAACCTTCACTACCATAGGCCTTGGGGTAATATGCGTTTGTGCTGATGCTTGTAACACGACGTTAAACCCATTTTTAAGTATACCGTTTGATTCAGCATCATATATTGAGCAGATTTAACAATCTCTTTCTTTCTGTATGTCCGGTTGACGGCCATGTACACGTTGCAAACACTCTACAGTTCGCTATTTGCCATGTTCGGTTCAAACTATAAATTTTTAAGCTAATAAAAGTCCTAAGTATAAATCGAGTTTAACAAAATTCAAAAGAAATAAGTGTCTAGAAATAAGCCTAGATCGATGTGCCAAATTATGCGACGGTCGTACTATTATTTCTCATAAAAATTAATTTTAAGACGCATAAATATCACGTAAATGTTAGTTTCACAATAATGTACTTCACATGTGAGAATAAATCAGAAAAAATATAAACTGCCATTTATAACCAACGATATGGTGTAGAGTATTAAATGGTCGGGCTTGACCGCCTCTAACATTCTTACATTTCTTATATTGAAATTAACATTTATTTGAAATGATGATGCATGGTTTACATGTACTGCCAGCCGTCTAGACGGACAGATATCGTTAAATCGATTCAAAAAGTTATTTCCTGCCCATTGCAAACATCTGCATCTGGACGTTTTGCCCCAACCCCTGCGTGTATAAACATTTTGGAATAAATTCGTGAATTTATGTCTAATATAAATTTTATTTAAACTAAAAATATTATTTAAGTCGTCGCTGGCCGCTCTAAGAAGATGATTTTTGCAATTAACAATATTTTCGGGTATATAAATTCGAAAAGTTGAAAATTCAAATTCCATGTTTTAATGTTTCATCGAAGAATGTCAAAATATAACTTGTTTTGCTCACCGATAAAATCTTACCAATTCATTAAACAATCGATTTTACATAATTTTCTAAAAGCTTATACTTTTATTATTCAAAAACCGGTTTCTTATTTCGGTTTTTGAATAATTTATTGAACAGAGCTTCGTCCTTGTGTCAAATCAAAAGGAATTTTTGGTAAAAGAAGTTATTGGATTTTATGTATGAAAACATCTTTATCGACATTAACGTTATTGTAACAGAACATTTTGAGAAACTGTATTATCCTAAATGTAATTTTACACTTAATCAATAACAAAAGCAGTTTCGTAACTGCACTGAAAGAAATTATTAATTTTTATGATATAAAATGTTAATATAAAATAAAATTATTTAAAATTCTTTTCAAAACTTTAAAACAACTCAGATTAAACGACATACAGTGGTATCAAAACAATTTGCTTAAAATAATTCTGTATTTGCAGGATTACAGATCTCTAGCTGGTATGAGTGGTCTTCTAAAGTTGATCATCTCATATATATATTTTTTAAATTTTAAAATCCAAACATAATTTAATCTCAAATCATGCCAATAACAAGAATTTGAGTCAGGGCCTTCTTAATTATTATTTTTTGTCAGTGCAGCTACCCTTTTTTACTTCTCTGGCTATTTCATGTATTGTCGTGTGAATTTCCTTATGCTGTTGTTTGTGTAGTTGCTAATACTACGTTTTTTAATACCGAGGCGGTTTTTTGAAAAAAACACATCAAATTTGAATTGTTTTTCATCTATTTTAAAGCACAAAAAATACCTCCAAAACACGATAATACATGCAAAACACGATAATTTCCATGCAGGGAAGAATATTCGCTTATGCAGAATATATTCGCTTATACTGAAGCTTCAAAAATATCCACCATAAGGGAGTTCTATTCATACTACAAAGAAACCTTAATGAACCATTTAATTTTTCATATTTTTGGATTTATTCTACTGAACCGATTTTTTTTTTTTGGAATGGAAATGAGGTACACATTACTGTTACTATTATCTCATTCTAATTAGTCGATTTATAATTCTTAAAAGTTCTTCGCTTAAATTCACAGGTTGCCTAAGATATTCTCCTATATTTTTAATATACTGAACCGATTTTGCTGCTTTTAAGTAGGAAACTTTCCAGTATTATAACATATATTTAGGCCAAATTTCATTAGTGTCTGTCAATTCAATGCATGAAAACCGATTAATCGACTCAGATTTTTATTTGTTTAAAGAATAAATATACATTATGAAGTTTGATATCATCTCTTCTGAGCGTTACACATGGAAAGACAAATTTCACTACTTGCGGTGGTGATGGTATAAAAACTACTAATTTATCTCATATTAATAATTCTCCATAGCACCCTGTTAGTTTTCATGCAATCATCTCCCATCACCAAAGAGTAACTTAGTTACTCACAGTTCATTTTTTACTCAAGTCTCTTATTCTCTTTACGGTCATTCATTGGCATTTATTTGCCTGCATTTAAAAGAAAAGAAAGGCAGCAAAAACGTTTTTTCGGAAAACAAATAGAGAAAAGTAAAAGAAAAAATAACAAAATTAAAATAATAATTTAATTAACTATTTCTTTAAATAGAGATTGCAAAAAAAAGAATAAATTAAGTTATGGAAATTAGTTGAGAGAAAAATTAGTTTCGATTTAAAGAAATAAACAAAATTTATTAAATAATTAAAATTTAAATAAGAAAAAAAGAGCAGGTAATAGAAAAAAGTGAAAAAAGAGTGAGTGTTTGTTTGCAAGTGTTTGTTACACCAAAGAAGAAAAAAAGGTGGTGAATGGCTTGATTGCAAAAAAAAAAAAAAATACAAAAAGAATCAAGCAAACAACAACTACAACAACAAAATAAAAAACGGAGTTACGCAAATAAAAAATTGCATTAAATTACAAGAAAAAATATTAAATAAAAGTGAAGTCAAAAGTGAAGTAACAAAAAATTGTTAATAGAAACCAGAAATCAAACAACAAAACAAACAAAAGATAACGACAACAACAAGAAAACCAAACGAAACCAGTCCGTAGTTGTAGCAAAAAAAAAAAAATCACATAGAAAAGCCTGGATTCTTTTTCTTCTTTATTTATTTAAAGTGTTTGATAAAATAAAAAAGCAAAAACAAAGAGATTTTTTAAATTCTTTGGAACGATGGGCGATTCCTCAACTTTGGCTAATGCGGGACCTCGTGTTGTAACAATTTATAAAACAGAAACGGGTTTCGGTTTTAATGTACGTGGTCAAGTATCCGAAGGTGGTCAATTACGTTCCATTAATGGCGAACTATACGCCCCTCTACAACATGTCAGTGCCGTTTTGGAAAACGGTGCTGCCGAAAAGGCTGGAATTAAAAAAGGCGATCGTATATTAGAAGTGTAAGTAAAACCAAAACTAAACAACTGGGAAAAAAAATTCCCCGGTTTTAAAGTTTTTTTTTCTTCAAAATCCATAATCACAAACATACGTCATCGTTGACAAACTTAATAGTTTTCTCAATATTTGTAACAAAGAGAGTGAAATACAAAGTAAAGAGAAAAATCTTTAAATTTATTTTTGCTAACACACTCAATTTAAAGGATAATTTTGATGGATAAGATTTGAAAACAGAAAAATTGTCTTTTCAGAGGAAATTTTTTTCAGAGAAAATTTACGACAAATTTCCCTTTTAGAGGAAATTTTTGCAAAATTTTCCTTTTAGAGTAAATTTTCGATAAATTATCCTTTTAAAGGAAATTTACGATAAATTTCCTTTTTAGAAAAAATTTACGATAAAATTCCTTTTTAGAGGAAATTTATGATGAATTTCCTTTTTAGACGAAATTTATGATAAATTTCCCTTTTAGAGGAAATTTATGATAAATTTACGGTAAATTTCCTTTTTAGAAGAAATTTACGATAAATTTCCTTTTTATGGGAAATTTACGATAAATTTCTTTTTTAGAGGAAATTTACAATAAATTTCCTTTTTAGAGGAAATTTAGGATAAATTTCCTTTTTAGAGAAAATTTACGATAAATTTCCCTTTTAGAGAAAATTTACGATAAATTTCCCTTTTAGAGAAAATTTACGATAAATTTCCTTTTTAGAAGAAATTTACGATAAATTTCCTTTTTATAGGAAATTTACGATAAATTTCTTTTTTAGAGGAAATTTACGATAAATTTCCTTTTTAGAGGAAATTTAGGATAAATTTCCTTTTTAGAGAAAATTTAGGATAAATTTCCTTTTTAGAGAAAATTTACGATAAATTTCCCTTTTAGAGGAAATTTACGATAAATTTCCTATTTAGAGGAAATTTGTGATAAATTTCCTATTTAGAGAAAATTTTCGATAAATTTTGTTTTTAGAGGAAATTTTTGATAAATTTTCCTTTTCGAGTAAATTTTCGATAAATTATCCTTTTAAAGGAAATTTACGATAAATTTCCTATTTGGAGGAAATTTACGATAAATTTCGTATTTGGAGAAAATTTACGATAAATTTCTTATTTAGAGGAAATTTACGATAAATTTCCTATTTAGAGGAAATTTACGATAAATTTCCTATTTAGAGGAAATTTACGATAAATTTCCTATTTAGAGAAAATTTACGATAAATTTCCTATTTAGAGGAAATTTACGATGAATTTCCTATTTAGTGGAAATTTACGATAAATTTCCTTTTTAGAGGAGATTTACGATCAATTTCCTTTTTAGAGGAAATTTACGATCAATTTCCTTTTTAGAGGAAATTTACGATAAATTTCTCTTTTAGAAAAAACTTTTTTTTTGAGTTATATTTTGTAAACTTTTTGAAAATGTTTACTTCATGTCTCCTTCCTTAAAGGAGCTTGTTTCCTGACCCCTTCCTTTCTAGTTGTTTTGTTGTTAAACGCAAACATTTTTGGGGTTTTATTCTTAATAAAACTAAAAAACGAATGACCTGCTTTTTTAAACAGAACCTCGTCCTCCTGCTTATTCCTTGCCCTCCCCCAAAATATGTTTCCTAAACAAAAATATAATTGTGAAATATCAAATTTTGCCCATATTAGAACCATTTTTAAGTCTCACACATAAAACATTGAGACATTAAAACGAGACATAAAATTTTGGCGAAACAAAATTAAAAAAATAATAATTTTTTTATAGGAAATTTTGTTTTTTTTTAACTATTTTTTGTTGTTGGTTTTCTTTATTATTAAATAATACTACAGTAGTGATGGCAGCAGACAGGCGCGCGCCTTCTTTTACCACCGCCCATTTTGATGTTGGTTACTTACTTTATGAGTTTGTATGTGTATGTTTGTTGCTTATAACAAACAAACTTCGAAATCATTATCCCCCACTTTTGTTCTTTTGCTCATTCCATTATAGAAATTTGTTTTGTTGAAATGAAATGACATTCATTCGTTTTGTATATTTTTCTCTGTTAACCTTCGGGAAACATTTTAAGCGACTTTTTATTTAACATTTCTATGTTAATTATTTTACATTTAAATGTAAAAGAATGTTAGAATGTTTATGTTATAATTGATTTTTGTTGTAGTTTTTGGTTTGTTTGGAAATGAAAACAGCTGTTGCTTTGGGTGTTTGTTGTTGCAGATATTTTCGTTTAACGGTAATTTATTATCAGTAAGAAGAGAATGAAAAAAGATAATAAAATTCTAAGTATGAATAATTGAAAAACAGATAATATTTGTGTGTGACGGGCATGCTAACCTTATGGAAAAGGGAGGGAAATAGATAGTATACCAAATCTATCCATTGACTCTCCAATGGGAAGAGCTCTGCTACTCACCAATTTAATAAAGGAGGCAAGATCAGCACGAATTATGAATAACTGATTTTTTTGGAGCAACTGATTGTGAAAAGCATATGTCTCATCTGCTTCTAAGCACAAATTCCAGAATATCTAACGAATTACATATGCCCTAAATGGACACCTTTACAATCGTACCTCTAAAACCTCTGGTAACCAACCTGCTTAAAACCTTATATCTCAAACATGAGTGACCCTACGGATATTCTTCTAATCTAAATAAAATCTTATTGCTGTTCATGCTATCAAATTTTATTACAAGGTGACCATCACTAAAACACTCCTTGTGTTCAGCAAAGTCTAATCACGAAATTAAATATAAAATTACTTAATAATTTTCTGCACTCCCATACAAGATGTGATCTCTTAATGTCACCCACAAAGGATTTGATGGCGCCTAAATATCATTGTTTTTGTAAGTATAAGTGTTTTTTTGATATTGAAATTGCTTCCAGTTGATGCAATTGATATCGATCTGAGAAGTTTAAGATTATTCGAAGTCGAGTCGTTCCGGAAGGTCGATCCAATTGGTAACATATTATAGCCTACCATATACCATCGTATATTGATAAGCTGGAATAGGCCTTAATGTGAATCCTGAGCTACTTAACTATCCCGATTACTCTAAAAATCTCCATTTTGGATTTGTCAGTGAAAAGAGAAAATCGAATTCAACCGGGATTGGTGTTGAGGTATAAACATTAAAGTATTGATCCTGAAGCTTTTAAACTTTGATTTGAATTTTGCATTCTCTATATTCAGACCACATTTAATAACATTTTGTAATGGAGACAGCAATGAAGTTCATTTTCTAATGGACAAGTACTTTAAGCACAAACACGAGATCGATCAGTAGCTCTTGTAAGGGTTTAGTCCCGTTCATCCATCCGACCATACTAAATTAAGCACAGATTAGAATTTAGAAGTATAGAAAATGAACGGAACTCGAACTAAACCTGAATTAGAACTGAACTAGAACTGAACTATAACTGAACTACAACTGCACTAGAACGGAACTAAAACTGAACTAAAACTGAACCAGAACTGAACAAGAATTAAAATAGAACTGAAGTAGAACTGAACCAAAACTGTATTAATATTAAAATAAAATTGTACTAGAACTGAACTAAAACTGCACTAGAACTGAACTTAAACTGAACTAAAACTGCACTAGAACTGAACCATAACTGAACTAGAATCGAAATAGAACTGGAGTAGAACTGAACTACAATTGAAATAGAACTGAAGTAGATCTGAACTAGAACCCTGCTAAAATTTAACTAAAACTTAACTAGAACTGAACTGGAACTGAACTTTAATTGAGCTGGAATTAAATTAGAACGGAACAAGAAATGTGCTAGAATTTAATAACAACTCTACTAGAACTGAACCGGCTGAATATGCTAAGATCCCGTCTTTAATATAGTACATTGAAATTACCGTTATTCTAATTCTATAAAAATCGTGGTTATGGTAACATTAATTTTATTATTTCAAAAGTTTTACTTTATCAATGGACTCGATTGAAAATACACATCAGGTGATCAAGACATTTTCACTTCTTTCACAACACAATCGTGATTTGTAAATAAATTAGGTAGTTATGACTTCACCGGAACTTAAAGTAGAAACATGTCAAGAGATTAAAAACGTTATTTTTTTCAAACCCTCCTTTTTCGCAAGATCTCCAAAAAAAAAAATTGCAAAACATTTTGTATGGTTGAAAACAAAAACAAAAAAAACAAGATTTCAGCATAATTTTAATAGATTTTCTTAATCTCATGAAACATCATCATCAACATGTTTGTCAACATCAACATATTTTTATTCGCATTGTTCTCTTATTCTTCATTTCTTAGCAAAACAACAAAAACCACATATAAAATGTCAAACAAAAGCAACATAAAATCCCCAACAACATCTTCAATTGTAACAAGCAAAAAAAAAAGCATAACAATAAGAAGAAGAAAACAAGTATTTTATTTCACAATAAAAATAAAATGAGAAAAAAACACAAAAAAATGAAATAAAAAAATAGAAAAAGTAAAACTGCATTGAAAACAATAAAAACAAGTTAAAAATAACGGCTAAAAAATCACTTACATATGGCGGCACATTGTTGTATGCACATTTTATTTCATTCATTTATTCGTTCTACCATTTAATACCAACAAAAAGTGCTCATGCACATGTGAGAGGGAGAAGAGTGTGACAGTGTATGTGAGTGTGTGAGTCAGTGTAATTTAAGAATGGCAATAACATAATACTGATTTTTGCTCATATTTTATTGTTTTATAGACATGTTTTTGACAAAAGTTAAATAAAAAAAAGCAAGAAAAAACTAATAGTCGGTCAAGCCGGATTATCCAATACCCTACACCATATTGTTGTTTATAAGTGGTAACTATCAAAAATTAATGAACCATCCTCGTATAAATGTGTTCTTTTATTTATGTTTACGAGTTTAGTTTTTTATAATGGTACTAAAATTAATGTGGCATTAGTGTCTTGGAAACCGACTTTTTCTGTGGGCGTTATATGAGAGCTAGAAGATATTATGGACCTTGTGAAATTTTTCACAATGATTTTTGCTTATATTTGTCTTGATTTGATCAATTCTTATTACAATTCTATCCGATTTATGAAATTTAAGCCCTACAAAGTGATATTTTTAAGGGTATTGAATGGGACCTATGAAAAATAATGAACTGATCCTTCGCCTAGAATGTAAGATAAGATCAATTTGTGACATATTTCATTAAAATTGCTTAATATGTCGGACTTTTGTGACCTTAAATCTCTTTTCAGGTAGAAACATTTGTATGGGGGGTAGGTGAAATAATGAACCCTTCATAACCAATTTCAACAGGCATTGTCTTCGAGCCAAAATAATGACACATACCAAATTCCATTAAGATATTTTTAAAACTGCGGCCCGCATTTTGTTCACAAGGTTTACATGGACAGGCAGCCAGCCGGTATGAACGGACGTCTTTACAATTTTTATACATACACGACCACCCAACCAGTTGCGATGGTGTAGGGTATAAATATAGAAATAACATGTAAAAGTGCTTTACTCGGATGTGACGAATCTTGAATAACCTCCACCACAAATGCGTGTGAAGTAAATACGTTATGTATTGTATATATACACCCACAAATACACTCCCAAACGTATATAATATATAACAGTTTTTTAAATATAACACGGAACACTTAATTAGTCATAAAATTAGTTATATTTTTGGTTATAAATTTTTTATTACTGAGCCGATTTTGTGAATTATCGGGTTGGTAATGAAGTACACATAACTTAACATTCTAATCTGTCAATTTATAATTGGAAATTTTACAAAAGTTCTTCCCTTGAATTAAGAGGTTGCCACAGATATCGGTTTATATATTTTAATATTCTAAACCGATTTTGCTAGTTTTAAATGGAAAACTCCTCAGAACTATAACAACTACTCAGATCGAATTTCATTGAGTTCTGTCAATTATTGTGGTTGTGAGCGCGCCAACCACAGACAGACGGTTAGACTTAAATCGACTCAGATTTTGATTAAATGCAAGAATTTATATTGTGGGGTCTGAGATGATTTCTTCTTAGAGTTATACGGAATGACACTACTTGTGATGGTGGAGGGTATAAAAATAAAATGCAATAATAACAACAACAAACTGTTTTAAATAAAATGAAGAGAAACCATAACAAAAATTATGAAGAACGAGATCGAGAAAAAGTTGACACAATGCCATTTTGATGAAAAACCCAATCTGAACAATATTTTAAGAGTTCAATTCTGCCATTGTCCGCAATTAAGACCAGAGAATAAGCTACAGAAGTGCACATAGAGGCCACCATAAAAAGTATCCAAAATATTGAAGATTTTAAAAAGAGTGCAAAAAAAGGAGGAAGTTTTCCAAAAGAATTTAATGTTGAAAACGATTAAATCTTCCTCTATTACTGTTACAATTCCTGCAATCTCACCCCTTCAAAAATAATTCTTTCAGCATTTTTGCATGATAAAAATAGTTAACGAACGACTCAACTTCTTGTAGTGATTTGTTTCTCTTCTTTGTCATTGAACCATTTTTTTTCTTCAGTTTCTTTTCAAACCGCAGCTTAAGACACCATTGAGTCAGTCAGTCAGTTAGTAATTCAGTCAGTCAGTCAGTCAGAGTATCTATCATAAAAATAAACCTGCATTAAAATATAGTTTGTTTGTTGCTGTTGTTTGCATATATATATTTTTGTAAATGACTCACTGTCATTTATTAAATTGGCTTTACAGATGTTGTAGTTGTTGTTGTTTGATAAAAATAAAAGTATTTTTTTATATTTAATTTGAAAAAGGGTTTTTGATGATAAAAATATGAATAAAAAAATATCAAAATGTTATGACTAATTTTTTTTTGGGTGTTTAGAATTTAAAATGAAAAGCAAAAAAAAATATAACTTTTTGACTTTATAATAAAATGAAAGAGAAACTATTTATACTTGTGAGAGTAACGTATTTTTTGAACTCTCATCTTCAATAGATACTTTAAAACTAAAGACCCACACAGAAATGCAATGGCATCTGAACTAGAATCTTAACTAGAATTGAACTAGAATTGAACTAGAACTGAACAAGAACTTAATTAGAACTTAATTAGAACTAAACTAGAAGAACTTAATTAGAACTGAATTTGACTGAACTAGAACTGAAGTAGAACTGAACAAGAAATGAACTAAAATTAAACTAAAACTGAACTAGAACTGAAATAGAACTGAAGTAGAACTGAAGTAGAACTGAACTAGAACTTAACTTAAATTGAATTAGAAACTGAATTTGAACTGAACAAGAACTGATATGGAACTGGAACTGAACTAGAACTAAATTAGAACTGAATTGAACAAGAACTAAATTAGTTCTGAACTTGAAATGAACTAGAACTGAATTATAACTAAACAAAAACTAAATTGGAACTGTATTAGAAGACAAATAGAAGTGAATTTAATTATAAACTAAACTTCAACCTGAAGTAGAATATCAACTAGAATCTCAAACAGGGTCAGAACTATAAACTCAACCAAGATCTAGACTATAATCTGGACAAGAATTTCAATTAGAATTTTAACTAAAAGCTGAACTAAAGTCAGAATTGAAGTTGAATTCAGCATTTCCGAAACGGTGTTACAATTCCATTTTGCCACCGAAATGCTAGAAATGGAGAAGTGTGAATCGATAAAGCTAATTTTTCTTGTTAGTAATAAAAATAACTTCGGGCATTAAGGGCCAACGCATATGATATCATTATATTAAAATATCATTCCATTTCCTCTTAACTTCAGTTTATTTTTTATTTCAATTAACTCCTTTTTCTTCCTTTACTTTGGTGTAATTATTTTCATTTTCACCTCATACACCCCCGTCTAAATGTCAATTCAATTACCATTTTTTCTATTCTTTTAATTCCCTACTTTCTGACCCTTTACTTAGAAAGAAAAGAAGCATAAAGAAGAAAAAAGCAATCAATATGATTAAATTGTCTTTCATTTTTGACAAGTGTCATGCAAATAAAAGTCAATATTTCTTTTCTTTTTTTTCTCCAAACAGAATGTTTTTTTCTGTTTATTGTTTGTGTTGTGGTTAAAGTGTTTGCATTGGAATGAATGGTAAAACTGGTGGGGAGAGGGGGGTGTGTCTTGTATATTTTTTAATTTGCTCCATGATTTTTTCAACTTTCAGGTATTTTACGAGTCTTAATAAATGTTTATCTAGTTGTCGGTCTGTTTGTCTGTCTAGCTGACTGACACCGTTGGAATGGTACGTATTTGGTGGTTGTATCTAAACATTTGTCATTGTCTTTAGCTATTTTTGCTTATAAACTGAAATTGAATTAAAAAAGTCTATCAAGAACAGCAGGCGGTTTATGCAGTTTTAGGAAAGTGGATAGAAAATCGTGAAAAAGATTCTAAGAGAATAAATTTGTAAGGGGGAATTGGAAAATTGGAATAACTCATTGTGTAAGTGGAATGATTTTATAATTTGAAAAGTTTCTGGCCACACACAAATATCGTATGATAAGTTTTGTGATTTGTGTACTTTTGACAGTTTATCGTGACATTCAAATAATTACAAATTAATCCATTTGTAATAAAAAATGTTTTTACTTAAAAACTGATTGTAATATAAATTATTTGTGTAGTGACAACTTTAATGGATTCAACTCAAGATTCTTGTTTAAATTCCAGATCTCATGTTAGATTAATTTTATTTCTGGTTAAAACCAGTTTTATTTTAGTTCCATTTCAGTTCTAGTTCAGATTTTAGTTTAAATTCTAGTTCAGGTTAAAGTTCAGGTTTAATTTCAGATTCCAGTTCAGATTTCTGTACAGATTCTCGTTCAGATTCTAGTTCAGATTCCATTTCAGTTTTTGTTCAGTTCCAGTTTAGTTCAAGTTCAGATTCTAGTTAATTTCTAGTTCAGTTCTAGTTTAGTTCTTGTTCATTTTTAGTTCAGTTATAGTTCAGATTCTAGTTTAGTTTCAGTTAAGTTCAAGTTCAGATTCTAGTTCAGATCCAGTTTAGTTCTAGTTCAGTTCCAATTTAGTTCTAGATCAGTTCTAGTTCAGTTCCAGTTTAGTTCTTGTTCATTTCTAGTTCAGATTCTAGTTGAGATTCTAGTTCGGTTCTAGTTTAGTTCTAGTTTAGTTCTTGTTCATTTCCAGTTCAGTTCTGTTTCAGTTCCAATTTAGTTCTAGATCAGTTCCAGTTGAGTTCTAGTTCAGATTCTAGTTCAGTTCCAGTTAAATTAAAATTAGATTCTAGTTCGGTTCTAGTTCAGTTCTAGTTTAGTTCTATTTCAGTTCCAATTTAGTTCTATTTCAATACTAGTTCAGCTCATGTTCAATTCCAGTTTAGTTCAAGTTCAGATTCTAGTTAAGATTCTAGTTCAGTTCCAGTTTAGTTCTAGTTCAGTTCCCGTTTAGTTCTTGTTCAGTTCCAAATCAGTTCTATTTCAGTTCCAATTTAGTTCTACATCAGTTCTAGCTCAGCTCATGTTCAATTCCAGTTTAGTTCAAGTTCAGATTCTAGTTCAGTTCTAGTTTAGTTCCAGTTTAGTTCTAGTTCATTTTTGTGCAGTTCTAATTTAGTTCTAATTTAGTTCTAGTTCAGTTCTAGTTCTATTTCCAGTTCAGTTCTAGTGTTTTTCAGTTTCCCCTTAAATTAGTCATTATATTCTTTATCATTTAATTAAAAACTATCATAATGACCTTAATTAATTGACTGTTATAAAATAAATATTTTTTTGTTTTCATTTCTCTATTAAAATTAGAAAAAGAATCATCTAAACAAATATTTCGAAAAATTCCTCCAACATTCGAATGTCAATATTTATTTTCATTTGAAACTTTTATACATATTTTTTTTACAATTATAATTATTAAGCTAATAATGACGATATTAATGGCATAAAGGTCAATATTTCATTCATTATTAAATTAAAAATTTAATTGTATTTTTTAAATACAACAATAACAAAATTGTTTAAATATTAGATTTTGAAAAAAGTCGACAACTAAAAAAGTAAACAACTAATTAAGTTTTGCTAATGAATTGTTGTTGTTGTTTTTGTTTTGTTTGTGAAAGAAAGACTTTCGGTTGAAAAAAATAAAATACTTAAATACGTTTTTTAAAAGACGTTTAAAGAATTTATTTATTTTATTTTTTTTTTAACAATTTTATTTATAAAAATAGACACCACAATATCAATAAACTTAATTTTTTTTAAATCATAAAAAATCAATGTTTTCGAAATGAAAAAAAGCCAAATAATTTTTAGATTTTAAGTCTGTAAAAATGTTTATTGACAAACAAATCAACCACAAAAAAAGAAAACTATAGAACAGTAGAAGTAAGAATGCTATAAACGGCTATGCCGAATCTTCAATACCCTCCACCAATAATGTGTGTGAAGTCAATAAGTACGTACTCATGTATACACTCACAGACGTATACAAAATATAATAGTTTCTCTTAAATATAACTCGGAACACATACTCAGTCATAAATTTAGTTATATTTTTACTATAACTTTTTGGAATGGTTTTGCAGTACATATAAGTTCAATATTATGGCAAAGTTTCATTACAATTTGTCGATCGATTATTGAGAATTTTATGAAAGTTTTTTACTCAGATTTCGGTATATATTTTTTAATATAATGAACCGATTTAGCTGGTTTTAAATAGGAAACTTCTCAGTAATATAATAAATTCTGAGAATTTCATTGGGCTCTGTCATTAATTGGATCGATAGACATTGCAAAATCGACTTAGAAATTGATTTGATACAAGAATGTATATATACATTATGAGGTCTGAGATGATTCCTTCTTAGCGTAACATCCGGAATGACATAGTTAACATACCCTCTTCACTATTCGCTGTGGTGGAGGGGTATAAACATAATAATATTCCAAGAAAGAATTTCACCCAAGTAATCAACCACAACAACAAATATTATTATTTACGTGCAAGAATGTTCATTTAAGAATATTTGTTTTTATTCTCTTTCTCTCCCTCTCCCCAATCTCTTGTCATCTCTTAGAACATAAAACCCAAAATATCACTTAAAAGGTAACAAACTCTGATTTACCAAAATCAATAAAATATATTTACTCAGTCAGTATGTCATTCGGTTCAGTCATTCAATCACTCAATTCATGCTGAAGCAAAATGAACACACATTTACACAAATAAAAAACAAAATATCTAAAGAGTTTATTGATTGATTTATGTGAAATGAAAGAGTAAAATCAGTTACTAAATTTAGATTTAAAATGTAGAAAGAAAGAAGTTATTTTAAAATAAAAATTTATAGGAAAATAGAAAAAAGAACTTAATAAAAATATTTTCAAAGTCTGAACTGGAACAGAACTGAAATCTAAAAAATGTAACTTAAATAAGAACTTAAAATAAAACTGAACTAGAATTGAAATAGAATTGATGCAGAATTAAACTGGAATAGAAGTGAACTTAACTAGAACCTTAATTTCAACCTGAACTAGAATTGAACTAGAACGGAAATAGAACTAAACTTTACTTAAATTAGAATGGAACTATAACAATATAAAATAAAATTAAACTTAAACTGATCTAGAACTGAACTAAAATCTGAACTGGAATCTAGAATAAATCTAAACTGAAGTAGAATTGAACTACAATTGAATTGAATTTTCAATGAAATAGAATTGAACTAGAACAGATATTGAACAGAACTAGAATTGAACTAGAAATGAACTGGAACTGATCTAGAACGGAGCTGGAACTGATCTAGAACTAAACTAGAAGTGAAATAGAACTGAATTAGAACTGAAGTAGAACTAAACTAGAGCTAAGCTAAAACTGAACTAGAATTTAAGTAGAACTGAACGAGAATCTAAACAAGAACTAGAAGCTAATTTAGAACATGTACAGGATTCTGAAAGGGCATCTGAACCAAAAAGAAACTTTACCTCAACTACGAAATCAACTAGAATCTGAACTAAAATCTGAACTATAATCTAAACTGTAATCTGAACTAGTTTCTAAACAAGAATCTCAGGTAGAACCTAAACTAGAATTATAAAATGAGTCTCAACTATAATCTGAACTGAAATCTGGACAAGAAACTTAACTAGAAGCTGAATAAAATTCTATGTTAGAATCAGAATTACGTTCTTAGCTAGAATTTAAACTACAATCTCAATTAAGATCTTAACTAGAATTAAGAAGGATTTAATCCTGTACTGAAAAATATGTCGATCAGGAATCTTATTTAATACTTCAAGTGCCTGAATCTAGTTTTAAATTGTAAAGGTCTTGATCATTTCAAAAAGAGAAATATGTATTATCAGGATACCTTTATAAATATTAATATTTGATACAGAACGTCCATAAACATACCATACCAAACGTTTATCTAAATTCTTTTCGTAATAGTAAATTTTTATCTTTAAACTGAATTGATGGAGGATAATTTTGAAAAATAATAATAAATAAAATTATATTTTCTTTGAAAATTCCTTATTAAATTCAATTTCTTATTACAAAATTTCCAATTAAAATTTCTTTAATTTATCCACAATTTTCGTTATAAAATATGAAAAAAAAGAAGAAAATTATGAAACATCATGTTCATGTTTAATTTTCGTACTTTTCATTATAACTTATTTTATTTTTATTTATTTTTTATTTTCTAATTTGTTGTTGCATGCAACAAAATTATGTTTTAGTTGTTTACATTTATTTAATTTAAACTCATTTAGTGGGTATTTGAAGGTACTTTGATGGTTGAATGGTTGGTTGTTTCTGTTTTTTTTTTTTTGATTGAATGAGAGATGCGGAATAGAAAATGCTTTTGAATCGCACGTTAACGTTAATGGTTTGACTTAAATTGTAAATGAAAAGGAAAAAAATACGAGCAAAAAAAAAAAAAACACATTGAAATACAGACTAAATGAACTGCAAAACTAAATGAAATTATATATTTCATACATGTAGAAATTGACAGAGAAACTGAGATCAGTTACAACGAAAAAAGGGATGTAATAAAAGGATGTGAAGTGTTCTAGATGTCAGACAGAACTCTACATCAAAATCATAACCAAAAAGTCAAAATTGTATTTTAGAATGTATACAGAACTGTAGTCAAGTCCGTAGTTGGGATTGGGATTGATTGCACAATAGTTAAAACTAGAACCGGTTTAGAACTATACTATATATTAGCTAGAATCTGAAGTAGAATATGAACTAGACTGGAGTTTGGAACAGAATCTGCACTAGGATCTGACTAAGGCACGAACTAGCATCTGAACATGAATCTTAACTAAAATCTGAAATAGATTCTGAATTAGAATCTTAACTAACTAAACTAGAAAATGGAGTCAATGGCCAGAATCTGAACTGGAATCTGCATTAAAATCTGAAGTACAATTATTACAATTTGAATTAGAATTTGAACTAGAATCTGAACTTAAATCTATTCGAAATTCGAAAAAAGATTCTGAAATAAAATATAAATTTGAAACTCTTACCTGAATCAACACTAAATTAGAATCTTAAATAGAATATAGTCTAGAGTCTAGACTAAAATTAAACTAAAATGTGCATTAGAATCTGAATTGGAATATAGAACACAATCTGAAAAAGATTCAGAACTAGAATTTGATTTTTTTTAATTTTTTATTTACAAAAATTTGAATGATTTACAAAGATTAATTGAATCATACCTGAACCAAAACTAATTAGAATCTGAAATTAAATCTGAACTAGAATCAGAGCTGGAATCTAAACCAAAAAATAATTACGATCTAAAAATGAATCTGAAATAGAACTTGAACTATAACTGCGCTTCGACTGAAACTAGAATGTGAACTAGAACTGAATTTTAAGTATCTAAATTTGTACTAGAATCTTAAATAGAATCAGAAATGGAATCATATCTAAAACTTTATTTAGAATCTTAAATAATAGTGGCCAATCGATCATACTAATAGGCCTTATAAGTCGCTTTATCCAAATAATCTTGGAATTTAAGAAAACTATTTTTTTTTTTGAAATTCTGACTTGGGAAGGATCGGTGGACATATCTGGACTTAGGGAAATGGCTGGTATATGAAACTTTGTAGAAGTGGTGGATAATTGGTCACACTATAAAAGCCTATAAGTCGCTTTTCCCAAATAATCTTGGAATTTAAGAAAATTAAGTTTTTTTGTAATTCTGACCAGGGAAGGATCGGTGGACTTATCTGGACTTAGGGAAATGGCTGGTATATGATACTATGTGGAAGTGGCAGACAATTAGTCACACTATAAGACCCTATAAATTGCTTTTCCCAAATAATCTTGGAATTTAAGAAAATTACATTTTTTTGTAATTCTGATCTAGAACAGAACTAGAACGGAACAAGACCAGAAAAAGAACAGAGCAAAAACAAAATAACTAGAACAGAGCTAGAACTGGAACGAAACGAGATCAGAATCTAGAACCTGAACTAGAACTGAAGTGGAATTGAACTTAAACTTAACTATAACTAAACTGGAACTGATTTAAAAAGTGAACTGCAATTGACTAAAACTCAACAAGAATTGAACTACAAATTATCCTGATTGAAACAAAGTTTGTTCCATTTCATTTTAGTCCTTCTTTAAATTCATTTAAATAAATGTGCATAAAAGCAAACTGGAGAAAAACTATTTTTAGTCATTAACTATATAAAGTGGTTGTTGTATTTAGCATTAAAATATAATAAAAACTATAACAATTTAATGTTGCTTGTTATTTGTTGTATTTAAGAATATTTATGTAAATGAAATTCAGAAAAAAATATTTGCGAGAGAATTCTCATGATAAACAAAAAATCACTTTGAGGTTTAGTTTTCCATAAAATCTTGATTTTAATCTAAAACAATTTGAATTTTTACCCGGACCTGACTGAACTGACTGAAACAGCAACAGGAATGAAGAAAAAGAAATTGACTTAAGATTTGTGTCCTAATTTACATAAACATGTATACGAGGTGGAGTTACAAAAGTATAATAATAATTTAAATATGAATTAAATTTATCGAAATGGAATTAAAAAAAAACATATTTCACCGAAATGGAATGGAAATTTAAATTCACCCAAAAAAAAAATCCATAAAAAAACGAAAGAAATTTTGTTCTGTCATTTTTAGTTCACTATTTCGTTTTCGTTTTTTTGTTTTCTCTTTATAGAAAAAAATATTGAAGAAAAAGAAATCAATAGTTTTATTGACGTCATTATTTCTGTTTGAAAACAAATTATTCCTACTGACTCTTCAGTTTCAGTTCAAAAGGGAA
The DNA here is from genome assembly GCA_004302925.2 of Cochliomyia hominivorax. Taxonomy (NCBI): domain Eukaryota; kingdom Metazoa; phylum Arthropoda; class Insecta; order Diptera; family Calliphoridae; genus Cochliomyia; species Cochliomyia hominivorax. The sequence goes on along the minus strand of PYHX02000495.1, from coordinate 52,707,278 downwards.
CGTGGCAACAACAACAAAAACATTAAGAAATTAAAATAAATGAAAAAAATGTTTATTTATTTGTATTTATTTATGCCAACAACAACAGCAACAGCAACTACTTGATATAAAATACAATTTTTCTAAAAGTTCTTGTTGCATTTGTAATTTAATTATTAATCAATAATATAATAATTATTCTCTCTCGTCCAAAAACCCTATTCCCAGACAAGAACCCTGAACTTCTGTTTCGTGTAAAAACTTTACTTCCACCGCAAGTGGTGAAAGGGGTATATTAACGTTGTCATTCCGTGTGTAACACTAAGAAGATATCATCTCAGACCGCATATTGTATATATATTCTTGCATCAAAACAAAATCTGAGTCGATTTAGCTGTCTGTCTGCCTGTCTGTTGCTGTTGCTAAATCCACAATAATTGACAGAGTTTAATGAAATTTGGCCTCAGCATTTGTTATAGCCCTGAAAAGTTCTGTTCTAGTTCTATTCTAGTTTTATTCTAGTTTGTTTCTGGTTCTATTCTAATTGTGTTCTAGTTGTGTTCTAGTTCCGATCCAGTTCCGTTCTTGTTCTGTTCTCGCTCTGTTGCAGCTCTGTTTTAGCTCTGTTCTAGTACTGTTCTGGGTTTGTTCTGGTTCTGTTCAGTTCTGATTTAGTTCTGTTCAACTTTTGTTTTAGATCTTTTCTATTTCATTTCTTGTTTTGTTTTAGTTCTAATCTAGTTCCGTTTAACTTCTGTTCTGCTTCTGTTCTGGTTCTGTTTTAGTTCTGTTCAACTTTTGTTTTAGTTCTGTTCTATTTCAGTTCTTGTTTTGTTCTAGTTCCGTTTTACTTCTGTTCTGCTTCTGTTCTGGTTCTGTTTTAGTTCTGTTCAACTTTTGTTTTAGTTCTGTTCTATTTCAGTTCTTGTTTTGTTCTAGTTCTGTTCTAGTTCCGTTTTACTTCTGTTCTGCTTCTGTTTTAGTTCTGTTCAACTTTTGTTTTAGTTCTGTTCTATTTAAGTTCTTGTTTTGTTCTAGTTCTGCTCTAGTTCCGTTTTAATTCTGTTCTGCTTCTGATCTTGTTCGGTTCTAGTTCTGTTCGAGTTTTGTTCCACTTCATTTCTAGTATTTGTTATACTCCTGAGAAGATTCCAATTTAAAACCAGCAAAATCGGTTCAATATGTTTAAAGATATAGACTGATATCAGAGTGACTCTCTAAGTTTTAGGGAAGAACCTTCATTAATTTATCAATTATAAATCGATAAATTAAACTGAATTTTTGTCAAAGTATTAAGTTATCAAAAGTTACCAAAATCGGTTTAGTATTAAAACCGGTTTAGTAGCTTAAAAATATAACTAATTTTATGATTCATTAGTGTTTTATACTTTTATTTCAGAAAAACTTTTATAAATTGTATACGTTTGTGATTGTGTATGTATGTAACATAACGTATTTACTTCACACGCATTTGTGGTGAAGGGTATTGAAGATTCGGCATAGCCGAGTTAACCATTCTTATTTGATTTGAAAATAATAGAAAACAATAACAATAACAATAACAAGAAAAACAAAAAGATGAAGAATTTTTAAATTTATTTTGTTTATCTAAAATTAAATTTTCTTATTCTTGTTCTTCTCTATTGTTTTGCATATTTTTAATTATTTTCTCTCCCAAAAAAAAATAATTTAAATTTTTTTGTTGTTTTTAACTTTTCCTTTTGTTTATATTTTGATGATGAAAAACACACAAAATGTAAAGAAAAATAAAAAAAGCATCATGATAACCCTGACCTCTGCCTCTTTTGCATTCCAAACATCCATCCATCCATCAGTCCATTTATCGTATCTTTTCAAATTTGTGTCTGTTGGTGCCTTCTTCTTGTGTCTGTCTGTCTGTCGGTCTCTATCTTGTTTATTTGCATTTTTATATACGTTTTTATTTCATTTTTCTTTTTTTTTCGCTGGACATGTGGTGTCATGGAAGTGATAAAAATATAAAATATTATTGTATTTTGGGTTTTTTGCACTTTTCATTTAAAGATTATTTATATTCTATAATTTATTTTCTACAAAAACATATAAATAAAACCATAAACAAAGAGAGAGAGAGAGAGAGAGTGAGAGTAATTTGAAATTGCAATAATGTTTGTGGCAGAAATGTGTGAAGTATGAAATAGTGTGGGTTATAATTATAAGAGCAATGAGAATTAATGATTCAAGAAAGTGGTTGGGGTGTAGAATTTATTTATAATTCAAATTACTTCAAATTCTAGTTCAATTTATTATTCGTATTAAATTTTAGACTTTTGTTTGGATTCCAGTTCAAATTCAGTTTAGATATAATTCCAGATTATATTCATGATTCTTGTTCAAATTTTAGCTGCTAATTCTGTTATATTTCAGTTCAGTTCGAGTTCACTTTTATTTGAGTCCAAAATCAGTTCTGATTCAGTTCTAGTTTAGTTGTAGTAGAGTTCTGATTCAATTATATTTCAGTTCCAGTTCAGATCTAGTTCAGTTCTATTTCACTTCTATTTCAGTTTTAGCAAGGTTCTAGTTCCGATCTATTTCAGTTCAAGTTCGGTTCTAGTTCTGGTCTAGTTCAGTTGTAGTTTAGTTCTAGTTTAGTTCTAGTTCAATTCACGTTCAGTTCTAGTTCGGTTCTATTTCGGGTTTACCACGGTTCTAGTTCCGATCTAGTTCGGTTCTAGTTCAGGTCTAGTTCAATTTTAGTTCAGTTCTAGTTCAGTTATGATTCAGTTCTAGTTCACTTCTAGTTCGGTTCTATTTCGGTTCAAATTCGGTTCTAGTTTGATTCACGTTCAGTTCTTGTACGGTTCTAATTCGGTTTTAGCACGGTTCTAGTTCCGATCTAGTTCAGTTCTAGTTCGGTTCTTTTTCAGTTCAAGTTCGTTTCTAGTTCAGTTCTAGTTCAATTCACGTTCAGTTCCAGTATGGTTCTACTTCGGTTTCAGCACGGTTCTAGTTTCGATCTAGTTCAGTTCTAGTACGGTTCTATTTCGGTTCGGTTCAAATTATTTTATATATATTAAATGGACTTTAGAAGCTTTTGCATATTTTTTCTTGACAATATATCGCATATATTCCGGACTCAATACATTACAGTCAGGGAACTATAAAATTTATTTCTTTGAACTATAAATTTTTTGGATTCAATATTTTTGCAATTTATATTGGACCATATTTCGAGGCAGGACTATATATTTAAGTTCTATATATTCAATTTATTTGTACTACCAAGTTAAAAGAATATATCCTATGTAGAGCAGAAACTATATCATTTATATACCAGACCCTTTGTACTTCATAGTCGAGGGACTATAGCCTTTATAGTGCAGGGACTCTATGTTTTTCCTATGTTTATCCTTTTTAATCTGGAGACTATATCCTGTATAGCTTCATTCTTCTTCTTCATTGTCCGGTTGCTTTACTCTGTATAGTCCAGCTCTATACACTTAATTATCCTTTGAAGTATAGAGGCTCAGAACTATATTCCTGAGACTGTTTGCATTGGACTTTACAATTAAAACTTGTGCACTTTTGTAGTAGATTTCAATATGTCACTATTGCTGTCATAATTATCTGTTATCAACATGTTGCGATGAAATTTGTTTACACAAAAATAAAAATACAATAAAAAATGCTTATTTTCATGATTTTTCTTTTTTTTGCATGAGAATAATGCATTCTTGACTTAAATCAACTTTAGACTTCTTTTCTTATCAGTTTTTTATTTTCAATATTCTGTTCTAAATTTGTATTTTGCCACTGAATTTGTTCTTTTTTTCTTAATGTTTTTATTGTTGTTGCTGCTGGAACTACAAAAAAATTTTCAAGAGTAAAATAAAATAACAAAAAACAATTTAATCATGATTTTATTTATTTATTTATTTATTTCTGTTTAATATTTTATTTAATTTAATTTTAGTGCATAAAAAATTTATAATAAAAAAAATTAATTTCTGAAATTAAATTCAGTCTTTTCACAAAAACTCTCGTGTGTTCATTTAATATCCGATGAAGAAGAAGAAAAAAAAAGTCGGAATCACTTTCAATTGTAAATTAAAAGTGAAATTGTTTAAATTTTAGTAACAGACATTATTTGTTGTTGTATTATTATTTTTAATCATAATTAAATTTAGTCATTATTTATTCTTCTTTTTTTTTGGATCTTGATTGTCTCGTTGTTGTTGTATCTAAACGGTTTAGAATTACAACAAAGAAATTCATACAGTTGGTTTGGAAGAGAGAAGAGCTGTTGTTTCGACGTTTATTAAATTAAATGTTGCCTTTTAATCATGTGCAATTTGCTGCTCTCAGACAGAGCAGACATTTTAATGAATTTCAACAGAAATGTTTAAGGTAACGAAAAAAAGTTCTAGTCAGTAGAGCCCAACTATTTAATACCCTACAACAAAAATCAATAAACCACCCTCGCATAAGGTTATTTTTTAATTTATACTTTAGAGTATTAATATATTATAATGACACTAACATTCTTGCGGGATTAAAGGGATTTTTCCTGCGCACGTTATATGGGAGTAAGAAGAAATTATGGACGAACCCTCGATAAATTTTGCACATCGACTTTTGTCTTGATTTTACCAATTCTTCTTACAACATCAATGTGTATGTGAGATTTCAGCCCTACAAAGTGATTTTTAGAAGAGGGGCAGTATGGGATCTATGGAAAATAATGAACCGATCTTCATATAATTTGGCACATGTTTCTAGAAAAACATAAGATTAATGTAAGCCAAATTTCAGAGAATTGTTTTGTATTTAGGAGTCGTGTGACCTTAAATCCCCATTCCGGGGGGGACACATTAATATGGGATCTAGGTAAAATAATGGACCGATACAATTTCAATAGGTATCGTCGTTGGGCCCACATTTTTGCATAATAACCTTTAGTGGTGTAGGGTATAAAAAAAGAAGTAAAAATACAAAATCAGCTTTGACGAATCTTCAATACCCTCCACCATAGAGTTTGACTCAGATATCGGTCTATATCATTTAATATATTAAACCGATTTTTGCTGGTTTTAAATCGGAAACTTCTTAGGACTATAACAAATACTCGGGCCAAATTTCACTGAGTTGTATTAATTATTGTGATTGTTAGCTTGCCAACATCAGACAGACGGATATAGCTAAATCGGTTCAGGTTTCTCAGATCGCTCAGATTCAAATATGTCGAATTATTATTGACAATTTTACGAAATTGTTTTGCTTGAAATTGGAAGTTGTATCAGATATCGATCTATATCTTTTAATCTATTAAATCGATTTGCTGGTTTTAAATCGGAAACTTATAACAAATACTATAACAAATACTAAATTTCATTAAGTTCTTTTAATTATTCTGGGTGCGAGCGTACCAACATCAGACAGAAGGGCATAGCTAAATCGGCTCAGGTTTCTCAGATCACTCAGATTCTAATATGTCGAATTATTATTGATAATTTTACGAGTTTTCTTTTTTGGTTGAACTTGAAAGTCGAATCAGATATCGGTCTATATCTCTCTCAGATTCTAATTTGTCGATAAATTAGAATATAAATTATGCGGTCTGAGATGATTTCTTCTAAGCGTTACACATGGTATGGCAAAGTTAATATACCCTCTTCAACACTTGTGGTGGTGTAGGGTATTAAAAAATGAACAAAATATTTACTAAATAAATCAAAAAGAATTACAAATTTTTCTAACAAACAATTGATTTAGTCAAGTGGAAAATGTACAAATTAGATTTTCTTACACGAAAAAAAGGCTTCCAAATCGTGTTACAAATGTGGGAGTTTTATATGAAAAATAAAAAGAAAACAAAAATACAAATGACGTTTGTATTTTCTTCTGTTATGGAATACGACAAAGATTAAATTGGCTCCTTTCACTCCCTCGTAAGGATTTTTAATACAATTTTCTTGCTAAAATTTATTTGTATTAAAGTTAGAATTTTGGAATTTTATGATGGATTTTATTTCAAATCATTAAGGATTTATTTGAACACAAATCATCAAGAGTATTAAAAAGAAATTACAAAGAAGATTCATGTTACAATAAAATAAAATGATTAATTTAAATATAATTACAATGAAATTTAATACTAAAACGCCTTAATTTTTGATTTGAAATATAAAAAAAACGAGGGTGGATATTTGCATTTGTTAAAAGTTTTATTAAATTGAAATTATAAATTTAATTTTTGAGGTTACAACTGTAAGTTAGAAATAAGTTCTCGTTCAGGACTTCATTTAATACACTAATTCTAATTTAGTTTAAGCTCTGTTCCAATTCGTTTCTCTATTTATCTAGTTCTGCTTTAGTTTAGTCCTGATTCAGTTGTAGTTTAGTTCTGGTTCAGTTCTGGTTCTGGTTCAGTTTTAGTTCAGTTCTAGTTCAGTTCTGGTTTAGTTCTAGTTCAGTTTTGGTTTAGTTCCAGTTTTGTTCCAGTTTAGTTCCAGTTCAGTTCTAGTTTTGGTTCAGTTCTGGTTTAGTTCTAGTTCAGTTCTGGTTTAGTTCCAGTTCAGTTCTGGTTCAGTTTTAGTTCAGTTCTGGTGCAGTTCTAGTTCAGTTCTGGTTTAGTTCCAGTTCAGTATTGGTTCAGTTCTGGTTCAGTTTTAGTTCAGTTCTGGTTCAGTTCTAGTTCAGTTCTTCAATTCTAGTTCAGTTCTTTTTGAGTTCTTTTTCAGTTCTAGTTCAGTTCTAGTTCAGTTATGGTTTAGTTCCATTTCAGTTCTGGTTCAGTTCTAGTTCAGTTCTGGTTCAGTTCTAGTTATTGTTTAGTTCCATTTCAGTTCTGGTTCAGTTTTAGTTCAGTTCTGGTTCAGTTCTAGTTCAGTTCTGGTTCAGTTTTAGTTCAGTTCTGGTTCAGTTCTAGTTCAGTTCTGTTTCAGTTCTAGTTCAGTTTTGGTTCAGTTCTAATTCAGTTCTAGTTCAGTTTTAGTTCAGTTCTGGTTCAGTTCTTGTTTAGTTCTAGTTCAGTTCTAATTCAGTTCTGGTTCAGTTTTAGTTCCGTTTTAGTTCAGTTCTAGTTTATTTCTACTTCAGTTCCAGACTCCAAAAACTATGTACGTCAAAGTCTGTAGTTCAGCCTCTGAATAGCCTATTTGCTCTGACCACTTAGTAGCTGAGACTCAATAAATATTTTTTAAAAATTTCAATATTACTTTTTCCATTTCATGCTTTATTACAATCACTTTAATTGAAATCAATCTACAAAATAATAAAATTAAATCAAATTTGCCATGATTTTTCTATTAAATGATTCGTGTAACTGAATTAAATAAAATTTATTTATTTATTTGTTACAACGACAAATTTTCATATGTTTTTTTTTCTAAAATATTTTCCAACATTTGTCTTCCTGCCGTAACCACTGAATTTATTTGGTGTATTTTCTGTTTCGTTCTTGTTTTCGAAATAAATTAGAAAAAAAATAAAACTTTGAATCCTTTCAATTGTGAATATTTGCACACAAAAAAACACAATAGAATTCATTCTCCATTAGCTTCAAGTGTCCTGTTTTTTGCTGATGATTTTGTTGTAGACTCTGAAAGAGAATTTTTTTTTTACTCCTCAAATTGTTTGTTATCTGTCTTAGTAATTTCAATACACGCACGTGCAATAAAGAGTGGAATGTGAGAAAAAATTTTCTAAAGTTTCTAAAGTTTAAGCAGAAATTTAAAAGGAAAATTGAAAAAGAAGATTCTGAATTTATAAACAAACTTCAGATACGATATTTTTCTTGAGAAAAGCAAATCCAACAATTCCTTCTTTTATTTCCCTGAAAACAGCTAAGAAACCAAATCAATTGAAGTCTGGCATATCTTGAAAAGAAGCACTTTAAACTGCACTCTAACATTCTCACTTCTACTTCTTTTCTATTGATGCATAATAACAACACCCTCCCACTCCCACTCCCCCTCCAAATAATGCAATGTAAACAAATGTTGATGATAGACGATGTTTACATTATTTCCTGGTTGCCTGGTAATTTCTAATACATATGCAGAATGCATTATTATATTCTCCACTTATACTTGCTTGCAATGCGTTGTTGATGTGTAATTTCTATTCTATTTTATGTGTATGCATGTATGTATGTGTGTGTGTGTGTTTAAAACCCTTGAACAAAATTGTTTATTTTAGGTTCCTGAAAGACGTTTTTCTTTCAATAAAAAATGCGTGTAATATTCGTTTATATGTTTGTGTCGAGCTTTGTCTTACACTTGAATAGAAAGAAGGTGGAAGTAAAGGAGGTTGAAAAGAAAAAGTAAGACAAAAGTAATTACACACATATGGTGAACCAAAGAAGGAACCAATATATCTAGATGTGGTTACATGTAAATCAAATCTATGGCAGCAGCAGCAGCATCATCAGCCACGGCATAAGCTTGCACATGGACTCACTGAAAAGTTTTTCTTCATTGTTTTTGTTGGTGTTTTTGTATGTGATTTTACTATTTTAATTGATAGATTTCTCTTGTTTTCTATTCACGAAAAGTAGAATACAAAGAAGAGAAAGAATCAAAAAGATTTTTATATTCAGGTGAATCGAATATTAAGTACTTTTTACTGAACTAGAATTGGACTGGAATTAAACTAGAACTGAAGTTGAACTGAGCTAGAACTGAACTGGAACTAAACTAAAACTAAACTATAACTGAACTAGAACTGAATTAGAACTGAATTAGAGCTGAACTAAAACTGAACTAGAACTGAACTAGAACTGAACTAGAACTGAACTAGAACTGAACTAGAACTGAACTAGAACTGAACTAGAACTTAACTAGAACTAAACTAGAACTGATCTAGATCTTAACTAGAACTGAATTAGAACTTAACTTGAACTGAATTAGAACTGAACTAGAACTGAACTAGAACTGAACTAGAACTGAACTAGAACTGAACTAGAACTGAACTAGAACTTAACTAGATCTAAACTAGAACTGAACTAGAACTGAATTAGAACTTAACTTGAACTGAACTAGAACTGAACTAGAACTTAACTAGAACTAAACTAGAACGGAGCTAGAACTTAACTTGAATTGAGCAAATCTGAATTCTTTTATAAAAATTTCAAATTTAACCTGTTGTACACTATTACACATATTATACACTATAATCCCTGGACTATATATATATTCTCTGCCCTGCATAGTGTAAGTACCTTGACTATATAGTATATAGTCCTCGGAATGGTTCCTGTATATAGTTCCCGAAGTATATTGTATACAGTACCGTACTATATTGCATGTAGTTCGATAACTGTAATATATATAGTTCAAGAATATATAGTTAACGATCTATATTGTATATATTCCTCGATCTACATTATATATATAGTCCTCAGTGTATAATGTATAATGTCCTTTATACAAAATTTCATTTAGATCCGGAACAGTATTTGTATTGGCTTCGTAATTCTTTTTCTATTTTAAATCTATTATACACCTTATGATAAACTTACTATACAAATATTTATATCTTAGCATGATGTAGGGTGCAGAAAAGAAATATTGAATTTATTAATTAATTTTTGTTTTTGTTATTTAACCTCACATTTTTCTTCTTTTACTTCTCATTATTACAGAAATGGTATTAGTGTTGAGGGCGCCACACATAAACAAGTTGTTGATCTCATTAAATCTGGTGGTGATTGTTTAACATTAACCGTTATATCGGTAACACAACAAGTAAGTACCAACAACAACAATAACAAATGAATAAATAAATTAAAATTTTTATTAATTTAACTCATACAACAACATTTTGCATTTAATTTATTCTTGCACTTCCTCCGATACACTGATGGAATGAGGTTTAACAACCGCAGGATAAATGAGAGAGAATGTTTTGTTGTAGGAAATGTTATCGTTGAATGCGTTTCAACTTAAAGGTCTTCTTGAACTATTTGTGTTATTGATTATTTTATAATGAGCACAAAGGAAAAGAGTCTTGCAAAAGTCTTGTTGTTTTGTAGTTTAATTTTATATATAAATTATTCTCAGTGTAAAATATTGTCTTAAATAGTAATAGTAACAGTAATTAATTGCAAACAGGCGACATACAGTTAAGGAACAACAAAAGATCATCTCTTCTAAGAAGTGTTTTATTGAATGAGCGTATAAATGTGATAAGTCACATATTTTAAATAAATGTTACTTTCAGATTCTGTACAATTTTATTAATTTACACTTGAAAGTGTAACAAAAAAAGAAGAAGAAGAAAATTTTAATGTCTACACCTTATGAAGGTCTTTTATGGAAATTGGGACTCAAGGTAGTAAATAAGATTTAGTTAACGACAGCGGGAATACTATTTCTTTAAACCATTCTATCTCCTGACATCCCTGCTATTTATAAACAAAACACTACCATCTATATGTTTCCGTGTAACCATGTGCTGTTAAAATTTTAGATGAGTTTAAATCCAGACAAGTCATAACACTTCATACATGTTTTTCGACATTTGAAGAGGAACTATGTCTGAAAGGCCCTATTTTCTTAATCCAATCGCTATAGTCTGCTTAAAAATTTCTTTTAAGAAATTGGAATATCGGCATGTTATAGGTTTTCTTAGAAATATAAAATGTTTCAGATAGATATTATGAACGCCTAATTTGATGACTACTTAAGGCAACCCACCATGGCCTGTTTTTTAAAGTGTCCGCTGTCACGGCGAAATATTTGGAAATGACATGAATTGGCTCACAATGGCTCTAATGGTATCGATTAGCTTAATGTTTGTTTTGATTTATCTCCGAGCTAAGAAATTGATTAACCTCTCTTGTGTGAGTAGAACTTCTTCTGCCGTGAGAAAAGTAGGATTGGTCTGGCAGTTATATGGCGACATCCGGGACATAGTTTTTTGTTTCGTCCTAATTTCAGTTGTGCCAGAACAAATCTTGAAAACCGCAAAAGATTCCGTTCATTATCTGCAAGTACGATTGAAAATTGCAATATCTCGGACGAAAGGATCCATCCTGATATGCCTTGGGAAAACATCAATTATTAAACATTGAAGTTGAAATGTTTCCACCGATTACATCCTAGAAGGAGCTGATTACTAAGCATATCGCTGAGTTCTTTTACCGTCTTCTCATGAAGATCGTGTGTTGAGAATATACTGTTACGATTCGTAAGATTGAGCTTTGGTAACTTTGAAAATTTCTCCACTACGTATTATTCAAGGAAGAAGTCCACACTAGTGCAGTAAAATCCATATCACAAGTACTGCAGAATATTGGGATTCTTTAGGCTGAGATTGGCAACTTTGAATATTTCTCCACAACATATCATTACGTGAAGTCGTCCAAACTGGAACAGTTTAATTCTATTTTGACTGGAAAATTGTTTTATATGTAGTTAATAACGTTTCTTTATCCATACGTCATGTACTGCGGGCAGACTAGAGCTCTAAAAGGCTTTGAAGCGGAAGTGTTAGATTGGTAATATTTTAACATTTTCGAAAGCAACAGAATTGATACCCAAGCTATCTGGTATCTTAACATGTTGTTTTAGTAATCTTCTTCAAGAAATTACGAATAAAAGCCCGAGTTTGGAAAATAAAGCACTTCAACATCATAGTTTTTGAGTTCCGAGAACTTTTCACATGGGTATATGAACAGTTGATCCTATTGTGTTATCCTGATTCGAATGCTATTTAGTATTAAAAGAAATGAAAGTAGCGACCCAGTTTAACATTAAAACGAACACCTTGCTCAAGAGTTTAGGTTCCAAATGCGGTATTTCTAAGTTCTCAAAGTGCAGGGTAGTAACACAGTAGGTGAAAAACTGTCTCTCCAGTTCGTCATGACAACTGCGATAGAAGCTAATCTCGCATGTGCTCCCAAAACGCAGTGTCCAGTTATAATCGACACCAGAAGTTCAACCTGCTTTTTAATGATAGCGAACAGCTCTTTCTAAAATCGGAACTGGGCCAAATAACCCGAAAAGTTCGTCAACTTAACTGAGTTAACCATCTCATCTGCGTTATTCCACAAATATATGCTCTAGAGTGAAAACATCTATAAATTATCGACCTATAATTGGACCTTTTTATAAAGGAATGTACTTGAGGGCAGAAGTAAGTGGTCAAAATTAACGTCCAATTTAGTAACGCTAATTGAGTCCGCCACTGGATTGAGCGGACATATTTGTACATAGAAATATAGGAGTACAAAGAAGAATCACCGAAAGTAGTTGAGTTCAATAGAAGTGGTAGACAAGAGCTTTCTGCAAAGGTAAAATTTTATTTGGAGTAATTAGATGAATAAAGCCATAATATTTGTTTTCTGGAACTATAGAGAAAGTAATAAAAATCCTACATTTTGTATAGTAAAACAGTTCCTTGAGTTAAGAACAAATTTAATAACTCTCGCTGTTATAGTTTCTTAAGTAATCGATCATCAATATTAGTTTTGAATGGGCGATACGCCTCCCCCTGGTCTTAACCATCCTGCCCAGTAATACAGTTAATTGAGAAAGTTGTTGGGAACAAATTGTAGAACTCTCACTATTATAGTTCTTAAGATATTCAATAATCAATATATGCTTCGTAAGGGCGGTACCCCACCCTTGGTCCTATCGGAATATTTTATATTCTATGTTACTTCCGGGTACATTGGGATCATTCATCCTAAAATTTCATCAAAATTGGTCCAGTCGTTTAAGATTCTATACATTATACATGCATACATACATACATGCATACATACATACATACATACATACATACATACATACATACATACATACATACATACATAGATACATACATACACACATACATATACACACACATCCTATTTTATATATATAAAAGATTTTCATCTTAAATTTCATTTTTATCTTTTCAGGAAGCAGAAAGACTTAAACCACAAGAAGATCAAAGTGGTTATTCGTATATAGATTATTCTGACAAACGATCATTGCCAATAAGGTAAATAACATAAAATTCACAATTTTTTCTTGAAGATTAATGAAAATCGCTTTTTTTCTCTTTCCATTCAAGTATTCCTGACTACAGCATTATCAATCGTAATGGTGAACGTTATATTGTATTTAATATTCATATGGCCGGACGTCAGCTGTGCTCACGTCGCTATCGTGAATTCTCTAATTTACACTCCATTCTTCGCAAAGAGTTTACCGGTTTCAATTTTCCCAAATTACCCGGTAAATGGCCCTTTCAATTAAGTGAACAACAATTGGACACACGACGTCGTGGTCTCGAACAATATTTGGAAAAGGTTTGTGCTGTACGCGTTATAGCCGAAAGTGATGCTGTGCAAGACTTTCTAACCGATTCTGAAGATGATATATCCGCCTCGCCTGTTGACATCAAAGTTATGTTGCCCGATCATGAGGTCACTACAGTATCGGTGAAAAAATCTGCAAATGCTCAAGTTGTATGGGAAATTTTAGTACAACGCGCCAATTTTACTTCCTATACACAGCAGTATTTCTATTTATTCGAAATTGTTGAATATAATTTCGAAAGAAAATTGCAACCCCATGAAATACCCCATCAATTGTATGTTCAAAATTATAGTACGGCCTCCAGTACATGCTTGTGTGTACGTCGATGGTTATTTTCGGTATCTCGAGAATTGACTTTGCCTCAAGGGGAACAGGCAGCTAAATTTATATTCTATCAGGCTGTAGATGAAGTTAATCGGGGTAATATACGTGCTGAGGGACGTTTATATGAATTGAAAGCTCTGCAGGATGCTAAAAAGGCTTCAGAGTATTTATCATTGGCCCGTACTTTACCCGGCTATGGAGATGTGGTATTTCCACATTGTGCTTGTGATAGTCGCAAGGAAGGTCATGTTGTGCCAGCAGTGGGTAAGTTTTTAGTTTTATTTTATTTAAAAATTAATTTTAATTTCATTTCCATTGTTTCTTTTGGAAAAGGCATGAAGAGTTTTCGCTTGCATGCTTGTCGTGAGGATGGTTCTTTAGAAGCCCAAATGGTGGAATTAACTTGGGATAGTATAACACGCTGGGAGAGTGATGAAGAATCGATGTCATTCTGTTTCCAATATAATCGACCTGACAAACCAGCCAGATGGGTTAAGGTTTATACACCTTATGTAAGTTTTCTATTTCTCCGCTTTTTGTACCCTCCACTTTGTTATTCCGTGTGTAACGCTAAGAAGGAATCATCACCAACCCCATAATCAAATCAAAATTTAAGTCGATTTAGCTGTGTCTGTCAGTTTGTCTGTTGTTGGCACACTCACATCCATAATAATTGACAGAGCTTAATGAAATTCGGCCTGAGTATTTGTTAAAGTTCTGAGAAGTTTCCTATTTACAACCAGCGAAATCTGTTCAGCATATTAAAAGATATAGACCGATATCTGAGGCAACCTTTAAGTTCAGTCAAAGAACTTTCGAACTTTAGAACAAAAATTGTGTATAATAAAAAGTTATATATCTTTCATTATCATTCCGAATATGATCAAAGTCGGTTCAGTAGAAAAACTAAAATTATAACTAATTTTATCACTCATTAAATGTTCTGTTTTATATTTAAGAAGAACTTTTATGTATTATATATGTCTGTATATATATGTAACATGACGTAGTTACTACACACACATTTGTGATGTTGAGGGTATTGGAGATTCGGCATAGCCGAATATAGCATTCTTACTTGCTTTTTTAATATTTTTTTCTTTTAGCATGCTTTTCTTTCCGATTGCTTTGATCGCATAATGGAGGAACGCAAATGGGAAGATGCTGGCGATTAACAATTACAACAACGTTATTAGATTTTAATTTAGTTTGTAATATATAAAAAAAATTACTCTAAACCCCTCCCTTAAACCCCTTACACTTACACCCCCCCCCACACACACACATACACACATAAATCACATACTCCTTTTAAACTTAAGTTTAAATAGAAATTTCGCTTTTTGCAAAATGAAAATCTAATTTTATTATTTTGTAAATTATTAAAAAAAAAAAAAAAGAAAATCAATATGATTTATATAAATATATATTCTTAATTGTATTTACATTCTTATGGCAAATGAAACAAATCTATTTATCTATTATTAATTAATATAATTATTATAAAATTATTATAAAATTATATATTTTTTTAAAACTGTATATTTTTTTCTATTCCTCTTTTCAATTCTCTTAATTATTATTATGGCTTTAAAAGCTTCTCTTATTTGTTATTAAGAGTATTTTTCTCTTTCTTATAGTAAAAGTTTAAAAAATGAATTCCAAACAAAAGATTTAAAAATGTTTTTTCATAATAAAAATTTTTGTTTTATATTCCATATATCGCTCATTTGCAACAAGATAGTCATAACTCAAAATTGGCAAGTTTCAAATTAACTTTAGTAGCGAATAGTAAGAAAGGTCTTTTATAATTTGGCAAATTTCTGTGAATGATCCATTCATATATCGGACGGGATTTCAAGAAATATATATTGTGTCAATTGTATAATTTAATGATTCACATTCAGAAGTAAAGCATTATTCCATTTACGCATCAGTAGTTGTTAAGTTTACATTGCAGATTTTTTTGTAAGCGTTTGAAAAACTTTTCAATCATGAATAACAGGAAACATGTTTCTGTTAAAAGAATTTTAAAAAACGTCTACTGAAAAAATTGATTTTTTTGAGTTACAACTTTCTTGCAGCAAATGAGCGATATATTAAAAATTATTGTTGTTATTATATTTGAAATTTTGTAATTTTTATGGCAAAAAAGAAAAAAAAATTATATTAAAAAAACTTAATGTATTTAAAAATGACCATTTATCTTAATATATATTTATATTTACACAATATATTATTTAGTTTAAGTAAATGCCATTCGGAACAAAAATAAGCAAAACAATTTTTTCCTTAACTTAAAAACAAAAACTAAAACAAATTTAAATAAATTCAGACATTAATTATTTTTCTCATATTCCAAACAAACAAAAAAAAAACTTTTATGAAATTTTATTTTAATTTCGCAAAACTGGGACAGAACAAAAAAAAAATTGTGATCGAAAAATATTTATTTAAAGCAGGAGTCGGTGGGGAGTAATTTACATATTTCGAGTTTGTATATGTGAGAACTGATCATAATTTTCTCTTAAAGTACATGGGGAAAAAGTGTTTACTGAATTTGAAATGAATATTCAGAAGATCATACATCCATATCTCGCTGAACTTTTCTTTCAGTGTATAAAAATATAATTATCCAGCAACACCAACCGCTTTCAATGGCGGCTCTAGCCAGATTGAGTGAATTTTCAAAAATTTAAGAGCATTTGCATGTGAAAAAGTAAAGAGTACAGACGCACATATCCGCCTTTTTGCCGAGCTTTGGTCTAAAGCTTTAGTTTGTTCCTTCAGGTTTATTTATGTCCTTCAGTTTATTATTAGATGAATAGGATTTCTTGGGCGACTATAAATGTCTTTTTTCTTCTTCCATCAATTTCTCTTATTTTCCTCTTTTTCTTTTCGAAATAAGTTCTGCCGTTTTTCCTTTCTTCTCTTTCTTTTTCTATTCTGAGATAAATCTCTCTCTACAGGATTCTAACCCTTTCTTCATCTTGAATGAAGGGATCACAATGGACCTAACAATCTTCAGTTTATCCTCAAGAAAAAGTACACATGAATGGTTTTAGGTAAAATACTTTACTGAATTTAAGAAAATCGAAAAACTGGTGTCTACACAGAATAAAACTATGTTTTCAATTATTCCTTAACGGGTCAGATTTTATTTTGAATGGAAATTAACATATTAAATGACACGAAACCCGCTTGCCATACTCTACAGGTTTTCTTTTTTACAACTGGAGCAACGGCATTGAGCCTGTTGCTCTATCCCGATCACAGTTGTGACAGAACTACTCTTGTTGAACGCGTCAAATTTTGTTCATTGTCTTCAAAGGCGGGTGGCGACCTCCTTCTTTTGTCCACATTCCAGGTACTACTGCCTAATACTTTGAGAACCTTATTACAACAACGCATCTTGTGCATTATTGTAGTGGGATGTGCTGGAGAATTGAATTGGCTGCCAAATGTATCTTCCAATATTTTAGGATGTTTTACAGTCGGAATTTGTATTCCAGCGACCATGATACCTAAATTTACATATATTTCTTTTGTCCAGGCGGTGAAGAGTGTTGCAGTTGATTTCACTGGAGAAAGAATAATTTGATCAAATAATATGACTTCAGCGTTTAAAAGTGATATTGAACCGATCCTCTTACAGTTTGTCATATCGTTTTAGAATTTCATAGAAATTTTGCAAAATCTGATTTCATATTTAAAAATTTTATGGGCCAACAACCCAACTCCGGGGGAACATTTGTATGGGTCCTAATAATGAACCAATCATCACCAATTTCAATAGGCATCGTCCTTGGGTTAAAGTAATACTACATGGTAAATATCTTTATCAAACTTGCGTTCAGTACACTGTGAACAAGTTTTACATGGACATCAACCAGACCAGAGCAGACCAGCTTAAATCAGAAAGTGTTACTAAAAGTGGTGCATAAACGCATAATGCCCTCACCACCCATGGTAATGTACTGTATAAAATTTAAAACAAATATGATTTTAAAAGGTTCCGAGTGAAGTTTAAAATAATCTTCTAGTGACACTACTTTTTCCATTTAGAATCGTATACATCGAAAATTTCGATTCGAAATAAATCGAAATATTTTATAGTTCTTAATTAATCGAGTTTATAAAGTTTTTTTCCTAAATTTGTACAGAAAATACTTGGAACTAATGGATCCTTAGTTCAGTAAAATCATAAGCATGTCCTGGATAACGTATGGGGGTAAAGAGAGAAAAATTAAAATTAATTAAATTAAGAAAGGTCATATAGTATATACCGTTCGATTAAGAATCACTTACTGAGTGAATTTAACAATGTCCGTCCGTCTGGCGTCTAGCTAGCTGACTTGCAGGCTGCAGTTTTAAAGATATCTGAATGAAATTTAGACATGTGTCAGGGACGATGCCTATTGAAATTGGTACCTTTCATGATCCTTTATATCAACTATTCCCCATACAAATTTTCCTCCTGGAATGGGAATTTAAGATCACAAAAGTCCTAAATATAAAGCGAGTTTAATGAAATTTAGTATAAATTGGTATTATAATGTTCTAAAGCGATGTGCCAAATTATGCGAAGTACCCACACAACCCCTCTTCCTGATATCACTTTACAGGGCTTAATTTTCACATATACGTTGGGATTGTAACAAGAATTGGTCAAATCGAGAGAAAAATAAGCAAAAATCGATATGGGAAATCTAACGAGGGTCGGTTTATAATTTCGCCTACAGTAATATCCTTTTAGAACGTACTAATCCCACATGAATGTTAATTCCATAAATTTAAAAAAAAAATATCTATACGAGGCCCTACACCGGCACTGTGGTGTAGGGTATTAAATAGTCGGGCTTGGTCAACTATAACTTCTTACTTGTTTTTATTGTTAAATTAAAATATTTAGTTTTTTAATACTCTTTTGCTCTTGAAAGATTAAGGAATTGAAATAGCGGTGCCCAAAAGATAGATTTTTAGACTGGGCAGTTTTCTGCTTTGTTCACACGTATCATATAAACGAGTTATGCTATTTCATCAATTTGATTAGAGTCAGCATTAATTCAATCAGTTTTTTCTATTTCACTCACACAAAGGCGATTGTATGATAGTGTGGTTGGACACCTCAGGCATAGAGCAACTTTCTTTAGAACTTTTCATTTAAATATTTAAACAATTTAAAAAGCATTTAAGCGATAACTGTAATTGAAGTAAAAATTTTAATTGATATTACAAAATTTTAATTGGTTTTAATTAAATTTATGAAATTTTCCTTTAAAAAATTTTCTAAAAATTTTAAAGCCATAAAATCTTAACTCAATTTTGAAATTTTGTTTTTAATATTAATTAAAGATTATATAACGAATTATGAACAATATATATGATCACTATAAAAAACAACAAATCATATTTTTAAAAACTGACAACAACAACAACAAGAAAGCAATTAATATTTAAATAAAAAATATTACTGTTTATTAAAAAAAAGAAGAAATAAATAAAAAAAAAACGATTTCTAAAAAAATATTGTTAACATTTACTATTTATTATAAAAAAAAATAATTGAAAAACAAAAACGTAAAAAGAAATGTATTAAATTAAGGATCTTAAGAAATTATTGAAAAAAATGGTTTACAAAAAAAGGCACTTTCTTAATAGTAAAAAAGTAAAAAAATTTGCACTAAAAACAACAATTTGCCCCGCCGGCAAATTTTGCTTAAAACTATTTTAAGGCAAAAATGTAAGAATGAATGATTGAAATAGAAGATTTCTTAATAGAGTTGGTTAAACATTAAAGTCAATTTTTAATTTTTTATAAAATAATT
This sequence comes from Cochliomyia hominivorax, assembly GCA_004302925.2. Classification (NCBI taxonomy): domain Eukaryota; kingdom Metazoa; phylum Arthropoda; class Insecta; order Diptera; family Calliphoridae; genus Cochliomyia; species Cochliomyia hominivorax. Next base: position 52,687,855 of record PYHX02000495.1, on the reverse strand, counting down.
TAATTAAAATTTTATTTAAATTTAAAAAGTATGAATATTTAAAAGAAAATTAAAGTGGAATTTTAAGTTTTTTTGTGAATGACCTTTGAACTTTGATTTAAATTATTAAAATTAAAATAAATTGTATACCTCTGGTCTTAAAATAATTTAAAAGAATCCAGATTTCTTTTATATATATTTTTTTAAATAATTTAATTTATATTTTATTAAAATTAAAAAATCAACATTTAAAAGAAATTTTAAAGCGTTTTTTTTTAAATTTATGTGAATGACCTTTCAACTTTGATTTAAATTATTAAAATTTAAATAAATCTTTAACTTGCAAAACCGCTAATAATATTTCAAATTTCATTTAGTGATATTTAAGGTGCGGGCGACTTAAGTATATATGAACGGGCCGCAATTTGGGCACCCCGGTAATCAAATTTGTATCCTTTTGCTCATAAATATATTTAGAGATACTTAATTGGAAATTATTTATATTTTATTGTTTTTCTTAAAAGAAATTCCGTATTTTCCAAAAATGCCTGAATAAAATTCCGAAACTGGGTTTTGAAAGTTTTTTTTTTCAATATTTCTCCTAACGATGTCGGGGTACAAAAATGTCTATAACCAAGATCATTAGAACACATTAAGTTATCTAAAAAAACTTAAAATTTTTCAAAAACCCTGCTTAGCGTTTTGAGAAATTAAGTCGAAAACTAGAAAATAGATCCGATTTGGGGAACTCCAGTTCTTCAAAAATTTTTTTAAGTTTTTGAATCTTTTTTTGCATTACACAAAGGCATTTAAAGTATTTTTATCAGAAGGTAACGTAAGAAAAAAATGTCTATAACTCAAAAATAGTGTAACTACTTTTTTTGGCAAAAAAAAAAAAAAAAAAAATCGGCGAAAAATCGCTAATTTTTGAAAATTAAAATTTAAAGGCTTATAACGCTTGATTCCATGAAAGCATTTTTTACATTTTTGAAACTAAACATCTTTTAAATTATAAGAGATAAACTTAACCATATGACAAGGTTTTTGCAGATCTTTAGAAGAAGATTTCTCTCATATGATGATTAAAATCGGTTTCGATGTAAGGAAACCAGATAGTTTTTATGACCCGACTTAATTTTGGAATCCTGTTAATCGCCCCCCGTTGAGTGCATACAGTCCAAACTTAAAACTTAGTGAAATTTTATTGAAATCCGATAAGTTGTTCGCAAGTTAATTTCCATGTTACAGATTTATTGAAACGATTATAAGAAAATGTATATTTATGTAAATGACCTTTGACCTTTTTTAATGATTTATGATTTATTGCAATAATTTACATGAAAAATTGTGATCGTTATGAGAATTTTTAATTTTATTTCAAAATATTTAAATATTAAATAGTTAATTAGAGTGAAATTGTAAATTTTATGTGAATGATCATGTCATGGAAACTTTTATGTTTTTATGATCTTTAAAAGATAAAGCCAATTTAAGTAAATTTTGAACTTTTTCGTAGATGATCTTTTCATGAAGATCAGGCAAATTTGAAATATTGAAACATTTTATGTAAAAATTTTCAAAATTATTTTATTAATTCAAAATCAGTTTTTTTAAAAAGTAAATTTAAGTAAATTTTGATTTTTTTTTTTTGGTGTATGAAGTTTGATCTTTTCAGAAGTTCAGTTAAATGTGTATTTATTAAGGACACTTAAGGTTGCAGATTTGAATTTCTTTTTTTTTTATTTAAAATATTCTGGTCCTTGGGAATTGAAAGACAACCACCGTAGTTGGGGTATTATGTACCCTTCGACTCAGAATCATTTTCTGAGTCGATTTCATTATGTCCGTCCGTCTGTCTGTCCGTCTCTCTCTCCGTCTGATTGTCCATGTAAACGTTATCTATCAAACACAATTTTTTAAATAACTTAATGAAAATTGGTATATTTGACTATTTTGGCCTTGGGACAAAGCCTATTGATATTGGCTATATTTGGTCTTACAATTCAAGTACCTTCCATTTATAAGTTCATAAAGGATTTTATCGAAATTTGGTAAAAATTTTATGAGATTCTAAAATAATTTGCCAAATTTAAGTAAAAATTTATATGCAAAATTTTACGAGGGTCAGTCCATAATTTCATATAGCTGTCATTTAATCTTCCACAAGAAATCATTTTAAAATGTATAAATTTCACATAAATGTAAGTTTCACAATAGTGAATTGTAGACTTAAATAAAAAAATAAAATTATACGAGGGCCGTTCATAACTTTCCGGTAACTGCTACGTTGGGTATTACATTCTTACTTTTTTTAAAATTAAAGATGAAGATTTTTTAATTGAAAATATTTTTCCTTTAAAGAAATTTGAAGTATTTGGAAATTTTATGTAGATGACCTTTGACCTTTTTCAGCAGATCAGTTGATAGTGTGCTTATTTAACTGTTCAAAGGTCTCCTTAAATAAAAAATAATTTGGCCCTTCTCATATAAACTAAAAGATTAATAATTTACGATATTTTTTAAACAATTTTTTCGAAATTTTCAAAATTTTTTTATTCATTTGAAATCAAAATTTATTTCAAAAATTATTTTTAATTATTGACACTCTTCAAGCCAAAATACAAAAAAATGTGTATGACCTTTTGACCTATTCTTATTCAAGATATTTTTTATAAATTTAATTTAATTAAAAATATTTTTTATTTATTATTTTTATGACCTTTGACCTTTTTCAGAAAATCAGTTATTTGTGCGCTTATTTAACCGATTAAAGTTTGTTAAAGGTTCGAATACACAAATATTTGGTTTTTCACATAAGAATTAAAAGATAACGATTTGACGATAATTTTAAATCAAATTTTTGTTCTAAAATTTTCAATATTTTTTTAAGCATTCAAAATCACTTTTTTCAAATTGCTTTTTATTTTTGGCACTTTAAAGCAAAAATGCTTTTAATTATTAATAATTATCGATTAAAGAAAATATAAAACTCAATAATAATTATATATATAAAAATCTATTTAAACTTCTGATGCTAGTGATACTTTTTATATATTTAATTTTGAATTTTTTCAAACCAAAAATTTAAAAAATAAAAAAAAAAAAAATAAAAAAATATTTAAATAATTTTTTGTGGCCATTTAAACAAAATAAAAAAATCTGTTAATTATTAAAAAATAAAATAAAAAAATATATATTAAAAAAAATAGAAATCTGATAAACTAAAAATAAATTTAATTAAATTTACTAAAAAAAACAACAACATTCCTGCATTAAGAATAAAAATAAAATTAAAAATTTTAAAATTAAATTTAAAAAATTAAAATTAAAACACAAAAACTCATATTAATTAAAAAAATAAATTAAAAATATTAAATTTAACTTTAAAACAAATAAAAATTTTAAATAAATGTTATAAAAAAATAAATAAAAAATATTAGAAAAAAATACTAAAACTACTGTTAAAGCAATTATTTTCCAAAAATTTAAAATAAAATGACGTATTTAAATTTAAATTTAAATAAAAAAATATTAATTTGAAATTTTGTAAAAATATAATTTTTCCATAATTTTCTATAATTTTAATTAATTTTATTAAAAATTTCTTATTAGAATTATTTTGTATATTAATTCCAATCACTCTTCCCTCTCAATCAACTCTTCTCTAACATTTTACATTCATTGTTAGCAATTAATTATTAATTATATTGAATAAAATATTAATCAATATAAACACGACGAATGAGAATTAAAAATTTAAAATAAAAGTAAAATTTAAAAAAAAAATTCACTAAAATATATTATTTAATTTTATTTCAATTTGAATCTTAGGGGATTTGAAAATTGAAAAATTCAGAATCTTTCCAAAGGGAAACTAAGAACAGAATGCTATATTCGGCTGTGCCGAATCGTTAATACCCTCTAAGACGATCAATCTAGAAATAATTGTAGAAACATGTTGGGAATTCACATATATAAAATATTGAAGACTCGAGGAAAAATACTAAAAGTTTTGATATTTACATATTTAGAAGTGAGATTTATGTAATCGAAAGTGGATCTGTAAGGGAACTATGGATATTTGTAGACCGAACTTCATGAAATATTATAAGATTTCTATAAATTGGAAAATTTAGAAAAATAATATTTTTTATAAAAAGGAAATTTTAAAAAAAATTTTGAGAAAACAGGAAAACAGGAAAACTTTTAGAGAATTTCCTATAAACAGGGAAATTTTTAGAGAATTTCCTATAAAGAGGGAAATTTTGAGAAATTTTCTATAAAGAGAGAAATTTTCTATAAAGAGTGAAATTTTAAGAAAATTTTCTAAAAAGAAGAAATTGTGAGAAATTTTCTATAAAGAGTGAAATTTTGAGAAGATTTTCTGTAAAAAGGGAAATTTTTAGGAAATTTTTTATAAAGAGGGAAATTTTTAGAAAATATTCTAAAAATAAGGAAATAATGAGGGAATTTTTGAGAAAATTTCCTAAAAATAGAGAATTTTGAGAAAATATCCTATAAATAAATTTTTTTAGAAAATTACCTATAAATAGGGAAATTTTGAGAAAATTTTCTTGTTAATAGAGAAATTTGGGAAAATTTCCTACAAATTGGGAAATTTTTTGAAAATTCCTATAATTAGTCAAATTTTCAGATAATTTTCTATAAATTAGAACTTTTTAGAAAATAACTAACAAACTGGGAAATTTTTAGAAAGAAGATTTAGAAAAAGGAAATTTTAATAATACTTTATATAAAAAAGAAATTGTAAACAATTTCCTATAAAAAAGAAATTTTAAAAAATTTCCTATAAATTTAAAAAAAAATTCCTATAAAAAATAAATTTTAAAAATTTCCTATAAAAAAGAAATTTTAAAAAATTTCTATAAAAAAGAAATTTAAAAAAAATTTCCAATAAAAAAGAAATTAAAAAAAAATTTCCTATAAAAAAGAAATTTAAAAAAAAATTCCTATAAAAAAGAAATTTAAAAAAATTTCCTATAAAAAAGAAATTTTAAAAAATTTTCTATAAAAAAGAAATTTTAAAAAATTTCCTATAAAAAGGAAATTTTAAAAAATTTCCTATAAAAAGGAAATTTTAAAAAATTTCCTATAAAAAGGAAATTTTAAAAAATTTCCTATAAAAGGAAATTTTAAAAAATTTCCTATGAAAAGGAAATTTTAAAAAATTTTCTATGAAAAGAAATTTTAAAAAATTTCCTATAAAAAGGAAATTTTAAAAAATTTCCTATAAAAAGGAAATTTTAAAAAATTTCCTATAAAAAGGAAATTTTAAAAAATTTCCTATGAAAAAGAAATTTTAAAATATTTTTCTATGAAAAGGAAATTTAAAAAAAATTCCTATAAAAAGGAAATTTTTAGAAAATTTCCTATAGAAAAGAAATTATTAAAAAATTTTTTGAAAAGGAAATTTTAAAATATTTTCCTATGAAAAGGAATTTTTTTTGTAAATTTTCTATGAAAAGGGAATTTTTAGAAAATTTTCTATGAAAAGGAAATTTTTAGAAAACTTCTTATGAAAAGGAAATTTTTATAAAATTTACTATGAAAAGGAAATTTTTAGAAAACTTCTTATGAAAAGGAAATTTTTATAAAATTTCCTATGAAAAGAAAATTTTTAGAAAATTTCCTATGAAAAGAAAATTTTTAGAAAATTTCCTATGAAAAGAAAATTTTTAGGAAATTTCCTATGAAAAGAAAATTTTTAGAAAATTTCCTATGAAAAGAAAATTTTTAGGAAATTTCCTATGAAAAGAAAATTTTTAGAAAATTTCCTATGAAAAGAAAATTTTTAGAAAATTTCCTAAGAAAATTTTTAGAAAATTTCCTAAGAAAATTTTTAGAAAATTTCCTAAGAAAATTTTTAGAAAATTTCCTAAGAAAATTTCCTAAGAAAATTTCCTAAGAAAATTTCCTAAGAAAATTTCCTAAGAAAATTTTTAGAAAATTTCCTAAGAAAATTTTTAGGAAATTTCCTAAGAAAATTTTTAGAAAATTTCCTAAGAAAATTTTTAGAAAATTTCCCAAGAAAATTTTTAGAAAATTTCCTTAGAAAATTTTTGAAAATTTTGAAAATTTTGAAAATTTTTATAAAATTTCCTATGAAAATTTTTATAAAATTTCCTATGAAAATTTTTTATAAAATTTCCTATGAAAATTTTTATAAAATTTCCCATGAAAATTTTTAGAAAATTTCCTATGAAAATTTTTAGAAAATTTCCTATGAAAATTTTTAGAACATTTCCTAAGAAAATTTTTAGAAAATTTCCTAAGAAAATTTTTAGAAAATTTTTTAAGAAAATTTTTGAAAATTTCATATGAAAATTTTTGAAAATTTTATGTGAAAAATTTTGAAAATTTTCTAAGAAAATTTTTGAAAATTTTTAGAAAATTTCCTATTAAAATTTTTAGAAAATTTCCTAAGAAAAATTTTAGAAAATTTCCTAAAAAAAATTTCCTAAGAAAATTTCCTAAGAAAATTTTTAGAAAATTTCCTAAGAAAATTTTTAGGAAATTTCCTAAGAAAATTTTTAGAAAATTTCCTAAGAAATTTTAGAAAATTTCCCAAGAAAATTTTTAGAAAATTTCCTTAGAAAATTTTTGAAAATTTTGAAAATTTTGAAAATTTTGAAAATTTTGAAAATTTTGAAAATTTTTATAAAATTTCCTATGAAAATTTTTATAAAATTTCCTATGAAAATTTTTAGAAAATTTCCTATGAAAATTTTTAGAAAATTTCCTATGAAAATTTTTAGAAAATTTCCTATGAAAATTTTTAGAAAATTTCCTATGAAAATTTTTAGAAAATTTCCTATGAAAATTTTTAGAAAATTTCCTATGAAAATTTTTAGAAAATTTCCTATGAAAATTTTTAGAAAATTTCCTATGAAAATTTTTAGAAAATTTCTATGAAAATTTTTAGAAAATTTTCTATGAAAATTTTTAGAAAATTTTCTATGAAAATTTTTAGAAAATTTTCTATGAAAATTTTTAGAAAATTTTCTATGAAAATTTTTAGAAAATTTTCTATGAAAATTTTTAGAAAATTTTCTATGAAAATTTTTAGAAAATTTTCTATGAAAATTTTTTAGAAAATTTTCTATGAAAAGGATATTTTTAGAAAAATTTCTGTAAATTGGAAAATTTTCAGAAAAGTTTTTATAAATTGGAAAATTTTTCGAAAATTTCATTTTTCCCATTTCAATTTGATGCAAAACCCCTTTTTTATTTTCTAAAAAATAATTAAAAATTCTTTTAAATTTTAAGTAAACAAAAAATAACTTCAAAGTCTTTGCCGAAATAATAACGTAAGTTGATAAATAAACATACAGAACATAAATATTTTTTTTAAATTAATTGTTAATTATTTAAAGAATATTAAATAATGTAAATTTATTTAATATTAAATAAAATAAACAAATAACATTTACTGTTAAATTAAATAAATATTTTTTTTTTGTATTTTAATACAAAAATAAATGTGTGTGTGAATGTGAGTGTGTGTGTATAAAAGGTGTGTGTGATTTAATTAAATGTTTAAATAATGCGAAAACAGATGTAAACAAGAAATTTAAATTCTTTTTATAGAAAAAAGTTAAAATTAAAAGATTTAATTATAAAAGAATTATAAATAAAATTTCAATTTTTATTTATGCAATTTTAACTAAAAAGTTGTTTATTTTGAATGAAATGATAAAATCTTTGAGATTGATTTTGAAGAAGTACAAGAACTTAGTAAATGTAATGCGATAGCAGTAGCATTAAAGATTTATTTCCCAAATTATTTAAATTTCTATTAAAATTTGCTGCTGATGCTTTCAAGAACAATGAAATAATTCTTGTGCTGCCATCTATGTGTAGCAGCAAAATTAGTGTTGTCAACTATAATAAGCAGAAAATTCTACATTTAAAGAACAACGTTTAAAATCAGCATCTTAAGCTGTTCAGTTCAATCTCATACAAATTACTTTTTGAAGGTGAAGCGTCAAAGAACTGAAGGTTGCAGTTATAGAGTTCATATTTTCAGGTGCCAGCATACAAATGGATATTAAGAAATATTGCTCAACTTTAAACTTCTTAAACTATTATAATTTTTTACAGGACTTCAAAAATTACTACGCGAGCTTTCAAGTACAAGGACCTACATCATGCCAGCTAGAAATAGCAGCTTTGTTCAACTTTTAAAGTAGAGCTTTAAAAGCAAGCCAGCTAAAGCTATCAAGGTTAGAGATTTCTATCTTGTGCTTTCAACTATGCGCAGCAACAAGTTCAGTAAAAATTTTACTAAATTTAAAATTTCTCCTACTATTTATAGTTCCACTTTTATAGTATATTTATACTGAAGACTAAAGATATTGAGGTCAAGAGTTTACATCTTGTGCTGCCACCTAACAACAGCAGAAAGATCATTGTGCCAGTATTTCTATAAGAATCAAATGAATATTGTTCAGTTTTAAATTTCCAAAACTGTTTACCATATTTTAGAGACCTGATTTCTGAAGCTTTCAATGCAAATCTTGTGCCGCTTTCTCTGTGTAGCAGTTAAAGCTGTTAAATTTCAGAATTTATATCTTGTTCTGCTATCTATAAACAGCAAGATCAATGTTGTCACCGATAAAGATAAAAGATATAGTAAAATAGTTATACTTTTGTGAGAACAAGAAGTTAAAGTAATTAAATTCAAGATTTTACATTTTCTGCTGCCATCTATGTGTACTAGCAAGATCCATACTGTCAATCATTAAATATAAAATGAAAAAAATAATTATAAATAAAAACTTTAAATCTATTGAATAAATTAACTATTGTCTTTAAAATCTTAGCAATTATTGAGCGCTGTTATTTGTTGGTAGCAGCAAGATCAGTCACATGTCAACTATTATAGATAGATTAAACGTGCTGCCATCTATTGCTTATTGCTTGATCAGTGTTGTCAACATTTAAATTTAGATTTAAAACATGTTGCTAAACTTTAAATTCCTCAAGTTATTTTCTATCATCCTAAATCTCATAAAATTTCATTTTAATGAATTTTAACTTTTGTTTTCAAATAAATCTTGTTTTGTTTTTGTTTTCGCTATAATTAGCATATTGATGAGGGTGTGAAAAATGTATATATTTTTTGTTTTAAATATTCATTGTCATTTTACAAACGTAAAATTTGCAAAATAGAATTTATAATTTTGTAGTTGAAATTTGCATATTATTCGAAAATAAGTGTTTGTCGTGCACCCACAATTAAGTTACATCAAAAATGTCTAAACAAAATTCCTCTTCTCTTACGCCCCTTTTAAATGATTTAAGCGATCAAAGTCTTTCGGATATTCCTTATGTGGATGACGATGATCAGAGTTATAAAACCGAAAGTGAAACGAAATTATTTCGTGGTAAAATAAATTTAGATCAAAATGTTGATCTTTCAATATTGGTGCACTTAAGTGACAGTGAAATGGAACAAAGTGATTCAAAGTTGTATAGAAAAGATACTCAATATCCTGTTTATTTTCCAGGTTTTATAATAAAAGTGCATAATATTGGTGGTTCGCTGAAAAGAAATTCAATATCTTTGCCCTCGGGTCTTAGTCAATATGATTTGGAATCGTTAAGATTTCAAAAACATATTCCCGACGGTGGCAAAGAATATGAAAATATTATTAAAAGTTGTGAAAATGAACAGGTAAATTTAAAATTAGAATCGCAATTGTTTGATTGATTAAGATTCCACTGTTTGAACACTTCAAATTCATTGTTATCGATTTAAAATCTCTAAAAAACTTTCCTGCATATTTCGCAAAAACCTATGAATAATCTCTTATCAGTTATTTTTTTAAATATATTTTATTCAAAAGTGTGTTGACATTGATTCGATTAAAAAGATCTTAAAATTTGTTTTTATTTACTCTTTCGACTTTCGTCATTCGAATTGAAAACACTTGTATTTGAATTATTATAAATATTGATTTTTATACCCTACGCCACCACAAGTGGTAAGAGGTTTAAATACTCTCTTTGTCATTCCGAGTGCAATGCTAAGAAGGAAACAACTCAGACCACGTTATGTATATATATTCTTGCATCAAATCAAAATCTGAGTCTGTCCATCAGTCTGTCCTAACGGTATTTATGTGTATTGCTAAGAAGAATCATCTCAGACCCCATTATGTTTATATATATATTCTTGCATCAAATCCTAATCTGAGTCGATTTAGCTATGTACATCAGTCTGTCCGACTGTCTGTTGTTGGCACGCTCTCATCCACAATCAGCAAAATTGGTCAAAAGATATAGACCGATATCTGAGACAACCTCTAAATTCCATCGAATAATTTTTTCGTAAAACTGTCAATAAAAGTCGACAAATTAGAAAAGGATTTTTAATTTTATGACTCCTGCTCATGGTGTTGTATTTAAGAAATGCGGTTATATATTATATACTTTTGTGAGTGTGTGTGTATGTACAAAACATAACGTATTTACTTACAAGCATTTGTGGTGTAGGGTATTGAAAATTCTGCATAACCGAGCAGAGTATTTTATTTGTTATTATATTTATCATAAAAAGTAAATTATTATATTGAATATATTTTTCTTTATCATTTGTCTAAATAGTCGAAAGCATATTTATAGCAGTCACTTGCTGCGGTATTACTATTTTTTTTTTTGCATTTTCACTAGTTGATCACATAAATCGTTGTGATCAACTATTATTAAATAAAATTGTCATGCTCCACCTTTATTTTAAAAATAATTTATTGACACTTGTTAAAATATAATTTATTTGTTATTTAAATTTCTATTATTTTTAAATTAAATAAATTTTTTTTTTTAAACAAAAAAATCATAAATTTTATTTTACGAAAATCATAAATTTTCCAAAGTTCTAATAAAAAATATAAAAATAATTTATTTTTAAACTTTATGATTTAATACTTAAAGTTTCAACTTAGTACGACCACATTTTTACTTACTGAAATAATTATTTGAATCAGGAAGATCAGTTTCCTTTTTTTAAACTCATAAAAATCTCATTATTGAAAAGTTGCCATCTGAAGCTATCAAGTTAAAGGATTTACTTTAAGTGCTGCCATCTTTTGATAGCAACAATATCAGTGTTGTCAATGATTGTTTATGAATTGAAAAAAAATGTTACTGAATTGTAAATTTATCGCTCAGTTTTATATCTATTTTGAAGCTAAAATAACATCGTTTTTTTTGGAATCTTGCAAAACTAACTGCTGAAGCTATCAATGATTTTTCACTTAATGTGCTGCCATCTATCGGTAGCATCAGGAACCAAAAATTGTTGCGAAATCGATAAATTCTCTATTTTTAAAAAATCAATAGAAGTTAAATTTTGTAGAGCTTTGAAAAATAGACTTTGAATGCCATCAAGGTTAAATATTTTCTGCTTGTGCTTCAATCTATTAGTGGTACCGAGTTCAGTATTGTCTAGTACAATCAAAATTCGTTTCTGAGTCGGTTTAACTATGTCTGTCTGTCTGTCTGTCTGTCTCTCTGTTTGTCCAGCTGGCTGTACATATTTTTATCTTGACCCAATGACTTATCCCATTGAAATTTCCATGTCTAGTCCAATATAACAATATATAAATAATGTATATATATTGTCTCATATAAGATAAAGATATCTCAAAATATATTAAAGAAAAAAATAAATCACACCAATAAGTGATAATAAATAAATAACGACAAAAAAATCGACAAAAAAGTCAATAATTATTGAATTGTAGAAACTTGTCCAATAACGAACCATAAACAAGTGTAATTTATTTATATTTGTATTAACTAAATAATAAATATTATACTTAAATACACTAATACTATTAAAAGTATCAAAAATGTGTGAGAATATGTGTAAATTATTATTGAAAACGTAATCAGAATATAAACAAAATTGTCAAAATGATAAAATTAAAAAATAAATACAAAAAAAATTTTACCCCCCAAAAACTCCAAAGAAATCCAACTGCACTCCCTTCCTCCTCGTACCTCCTATTCTTTGATTACTTGTCAAAGCGACAAATAAAATGATTTGATTTTAAATTGGATCATAAATTAATAAATTAATCAAATAAATTAAAATTGTGTTCAATATAAACAAAAGACGTAGTCAAGTAAATAAAATAGTGTGACACCACTTTTAAGTATACCGATCGAATCAGAGTCACTTCCTGAGTCGATTTAAGCATGTTCGTCTGTCCGTCTGGCTGGCTATTCATGTAAAGCTTATTCGCAAAGTACAGTTCGCAGATTTGAAGATATTTTAATGAATTCTGGCACGTATTACAATTATTTGGTCCAAGGACGATGCCTTTTGTACATTATTTCATTTAGGCCTCATACAAATTTCCCCTCGGAATGAGGTTTTTAGTAAATAAACTTCCTAAATATAAAACGATTTCAATCAAATTTACGAAAATATGTCCTTCTCATAGATCCTATACAAGCCCCCTTCCAAATATCACTTTGAAATAGAGATGAGCGATTCGGTATTTTTTGAATAACTTCGTTCCCACTGACAGTGATTTTAAAATCACTGTTCTTTAAAACAGTGACGGTGATCGCAGTATTTCAAAGGAAAACAAAAATATTTTTTATTAAAAAAATCACGGAAATCGAAAGGGTTCAATAAAAGACGACAGATGACATTGTTTTCTTTGAATATGGAGATTCTATTAGAGTTCACACTGTGCACTGTAAGAAACCGATAATTTTCTTTCTAGATGAAACGCTGGCCTAAAATAAAAACAAATACATTTTAATATGCAACAAGAGAAGAAAGAACGACATTTTAATAACTGTTATTTCATAATTTCACTCACTGTTGTTACCAGTGATTTATCAATCACAGCGATTAAATCACAGACGTGAAAATATCGCTCATCTCTACTTTGAAAAGTATAAATCTGATATACATGTTCGTATTGTAATAAAAATTGATCATAATAAAATAAATATAAGCAACAATTGATGTACGAAATTATACGAGGGTCGGTCCATAAATAATTTCTTTTAGCTCCCATATAACATTCCAGAAAAAATATTTTAAAAAGTATAAATTTCACATAAAAGTTATGTAATGCACATGCAAACATTGATCAGAAACTAAAATTATACGAGGATCGTTCATTAATTTTTCGTAACTACCAATTATAACCAATATTGTGATGTAGGGTATTACAAAGCCGGGCTTGAACGACTATAACACTTTTACTTTTTGAAGTTGTTTTTGTTTCTTTTTAGTTTTCAAGTTTTTAAAACTTTTGATCATTAAAATCGAAAATCATAATTTGATTGATCGTTTTGTAGGGAAAATAAAATATAATAAGATCGTTTATTTTATGGTTTTGTGACATTAAAATAATAAAAAAAATATTAATTTATTAACATTTTAGTACACCGAAAAAAAAATATGATCAATTACGAAAATTGCTTATATTAATTAACATTTTATTTGATTTTGTTTCTATCACCAAAATGATAATATTAATTAAATTTATAATAATTTTCGTAATTGTTACAATTAATTTTATAATTATTACAATTAAGTTTCATGATTGAAATTAAATTACTGTTTTTAATTGTTTTTATTATTTTCCTAATCAGTTCAATAACAATTGTTATCGATATTTTCCGAAATAATAATAAAAATTGTTATTTAATTGTTTGAAAATTTTTATTGCAAAATTTCATAAGAACTAAAAATGGATACATACATACATACATACATACATACATACATACATACATACATACATACATACATACATACATAAAACTATGAGAATTGAATAATTTAAACAGAGTTATCCGCTTCAACAGATAAAAAGATCTTACAAATTTACAAAAAGAATATAAATCAGATGATATCATGTAGCGAACATTATGATCTTGGGGCCCTTTTTAAAAATCCTGGAAAATTGCTTTTGATTGTTTTCATAACTTGTTTCTAAGTCAATTTGTATTCCCAACTTCTGACATCATCACAATGATTCCAACAGAATTTGTTGGGCAAACGGTTCTGACAGTTTTTCCTGTCAGCAAAAGCGTCATGATAGCTCTGGATTTTGTATAGAATAATTCCTCTAATTCCGTCTAATAAGAGATTCTGTAAAGATCCCTGATTCTTGAAAGGAATCTCCATAAATGATTGAAACTATTCACTAAACATTTTTGTCACTAAATTTAAAGTTCTTTGCTAGCGAACGTCTTTATCTCTAAAATATTTTAGCTGAAATTTTTTTCAAAAATTTTTCCATTATTTTTGGAAATTTTTTCTAAACTTCTCAATTTTTGTTAAATAGAAATCATAACAATTAAATATTTAATTAATTCAATAATACAAATAATTCATATAAATTTTAAAATTAATTATTAAGTTAATTGAAATATTTTGTCGAATATTTTTTTCTGTGTATGAAAATGTTTAAATTTAAATTAAGTCAAATGGTTTTTGGCAGAAAACAAAAAAAACGCCAATAATTATTGCACATTTCAGTTTTTTAACACTTTTGCCTTTAAATAAGTCAAGGAAATTTTAATTCAAAGTCTTGATATCTGATTTGCATATAAATTAAAATGTCATCAATAAATGTAAATTATTGATAAAACATAAAATAAATGAACCCAATTGGAAATTTGCAATTATTTTTATACCCTTCAACATCGCAAGAAATATTAATTTAGTCATTCCATGTGTAACGTGAGAGTTTATTAGTCGATCAAGCTTGGCCATATAATATTCTACACCATGATGCAAGCAAGACTTATTTGAGGCAGATTTATTTGAATTTTATTCATTTCTGCGAGTTTTATGTGCTTTAAATCCCATTCCGGGAGAACAAATTTCAATTGGTCCAAAAAGTAATTTGTTCTCGAGACGTTTAGACTTTGAGACTATTAGATATTCCGGTCTTAGTTGTGTTAGAACTAATCTTGTAGACTACGGCAGATTCTGTTCAATGTCTGCGATGGCGGATGATAAGAGACGACGAACGATTTGTGGTGCCTCTGTGAATGTCATTCAAAGCCGCCATATATGAATCTCTGAAGCCAAGAAAGAACTGCTCAGTATTTCATTATGTTCTTAAATTGGTCTCTATCTTCCATGTATATGCTGTATTGAGGAGATTTGTATACAGACTGTCACGGTTCTTAAAACTGCAATTTGACAACTTTGAATAGCGTATCATTTAGATAGCGACACCACACTAGAGTTACATAATTTAACACTGATCGACCAATCGTTTTGGGGTTATGAATTCTACATTGCAGTTTGGCAATGAGCTGAAGACATAAATGGACTATCAAATGTATCAATGAATTGACCCATTTTTGATCCTTATTTTAGTCCTGGTATTGAGAGTGTTGTTGTGGATTTCGCTGGTGAAAGTTTCAAGTTTCGTGCAGTGAAGAAGTTGTGGATTTTGGCCAGATAACCATTTGTCAATCTACATAGGTCATCAATTTTATAGTACAGTCGTTCACATAAGCTATCACGCTAACTCCAGATGACGGTGCTGAGACTTTCGAGAGGTAAAAATTATCATTATTGGTGACAGGACTTCACACTGTGAAATTTCTTATTTTACTCTAAGAGGTTTTCATCTATGATCACGAAAGTCAACGAATTGCATCAGCTCAATTTGTTTGCTAAAGTGGACTGCAGGATGTCCCCAAAGAGAACTTTGTGGCTGACCATGTCAAGTGCTTTAGAAAGGTTAAGTGCCCCAAAATCGTTCGCATGGTCTCTGCTGCTTTAAACCATGTGCAATTTTAGTGGTGACGGCTGTTAATGATGTTTTCTACTGTAGCAATTACCCTGGAGAAGGCAAAGGGCCTCGAGAGTCTTAGCGACAAATGATAGAATGAAAATCGGTCTGTAAGACTGTCCCTCGTTCCCAGCAACAAAAACAGATCGAGTTTTGCAAATAATAATTTTTCAGGTTCTCTTATTTTGTCTTTCATCTTCATTAAATTCAGAAATTTGATGATCATTTAAAATGCCAAATAAACTTTTGTTTAATGATCATTAAGAGGCAAAATATTTGTTATTTCTTCGGTTGCATTTCTTCATGGTAATTTTGATGTGAAATGAATTTCTATTCATTCTTCCCACTGTGCATTTCTGCATTTGCGATCACTTTCAAGAGACTGAGGTGTTCAGTTGCGTATAATTAACATACACACTCACATACAAACATCCTCCTATTTTGTTCTGTAATTAGAATCCAAAAACAAATTGTAAATTCCGTTCATGTACAACAATAACAACAACAAACAAACACGATTATAGGAATGAGATAATGATGATCATTGAATACAGTTTTTTGTTAATTAAATTTGAATATTTAAATGTTTATTTTATTTATAATAAAAATTGTTGTTGTTATTATTATTATTATTGCAATACAAACATTAAGTAAAACGATCGGTAAAGCGGTAATCGAGCAAAAAAGAGTTTAATAAAAATAAAAGTAAATAAAGTACATCATTAACGACACAAACCAAAACAAAACGATGATAATATGATCGTTATATTAAAAACGATCTTAATGTGGATGAGTGTGTGTTATTTTTGCTAATTTATAAAGCAAACGGAGGAATAAAACGATACGAGTCGATTGTTTGTATTTGATGAATTTGATAAAGTTGTTGGTTTGTTGTTGGTGGCTGATCGCAAACAGTTGTTGTTGTGGTGGATTGGTAGGCTGTGAGAATGGTCTAGTGGGTTGTGTGGGTTGAATGTCGGTCGGTTAACGATGGTAAGCGGCAGTTTGTCACTTTAACTAAACGATATTAAACGTGCGTTGACTGTTAAAAAAATTTATTGAAACGAGCGGACGGTTAAAATATATTTTGAATCCCCAAAAAAAGTGCACAAATTTGAAATAAACGAAAAAGAAACGGCAAATGATTTTTTGAAGTTTTTTTCGAATAATAAATTAAAATTCAATAAAAGTGAAATTATTAAAAAAATTAATAAAATGAAATAATTTATATGAAAAAAATAATAATTTAGTTTGAATACCTCCACCTCCAATTTTAATTTTTTACCTAAAATAAGTGAAATTAGAAAAATGAATTCCTCTCAAAAAGAATCAGCTCAAATTGAGCCTCTTATGGCTGATTCTTTGGAGAAAACGCAAGATAATTCTTCCATTCCGTATGCTGATGAAAATGCCAAGATGAATCGGCATCTACAAGTCGTAAAGCCTCTTTAAGTAATCGCCGTAATGTTGATTTATCTATACAAATCGATAAAAATAATGTTACCACAACCACTGATTCTGGAAATACTTCACCCAAAACTGCCTCAGATGAATCAACTGTTATGGAAACTTCACCGTTGCCTTTGCCACGTAGTTTACGCCGTAATTCTATTTCTATGCCGTCGGGTATTAATGCTATAGAGGATTTAGAGGCCTTGAGACTGAAGCATCAAATGCAAGAACAAGAACCCGTAACGGAAGAGGAAAAGAGTCGCACAGATAGTGTAAGTTTTAAGAAACTCTTCACAATTTGTGCCAAAATAACTTTGTTAATTTGTTAATCTGTGAAATGATCATTCCCAAATGTTGACGATCATGAAATAGTGATCGCGAATGCTAAAATTAAAGTTGATTGAATTTGTTCGAGATTTAGATTTTTAAAATTTACTCTTCATCAAATAAAAATCATGGTGAAAGAATATTTTATATGTCGATCATATAGCAGTGATCATTATTTCCAAGTACACTTATGATCAAATAAATACTCTATGTGTTATATCGGAATAATATTTGAAATGATGACTGTTATCGTGAATTTATTAGTTAATGTTTACTGTATTTAAATCCAATTTTAGAATATGTCATAGATCCATTTATCTCTTCATCAAATGATGTCAAAATTAAGCTAAATAAGGTTTTTTTAATTTATGGTGGATTAAATAAAATTTTATATGCCGATCATACGGCAGTGATCGCTATTTTCAAGTAGAACTTTGATCAGATTAAAATTTATGCGTTATGTTGGAGTTATAAACAAAATTGTGATCATACAATAGTGATCGTGAATTCAAAATGTATTTAGTTTATTTGTTATGGAATCTTACAAAGCGATCACTACAGTGAAGTTCTAATTTGATCAAAAATATAATTTATAAATGACGATCTTAGAATGGTGATCGTTAACTGAAAAATAATGTGATCTAAGTGAATATTGTTCAAGTTGCAATTGATCAAACTTGTGAAACTTAGAGTTTAAAATAATTTATGAAATAACGATCGACGTTTCCGGATCAGTTAAAATAAAAATAGTACGACTTGAATATCTTAAAACTATTTAATCTCAGTTATAACATATTTTATAGGATTATAAGGACTATTTATACACAAATCCTGTTCTCAATGCATTCAGAATTTTTGTAAATTTTAAAAAATCAACATACAAGGTGGCAACTTGGGGGTCACCACTACGTTGATCACATATTCATTTAAACTCCTATAATCGGCTCTAAATACTCTCAACTCATACTTGAAATTTCATTAAACTATCTCAAACGGTCACAATATAGAATATTTCAAAAATTTGTACATTGGTGATTCTCAGTCGATCGGTATACTTTAAGGTAAAAGTAGCACTTTATGCTTTACAAATTTCATAAAAATCGATGGTGTTAAAAAAATATATAAATTAAACTATCTGATCGTTTGCGATCATTTTCAATACATTAAGAAATAATACTTTTGTTGATCAGTGTATTAATTATAAGGGAAGTATTGATTTATTCATTAATATTACAATTATTGTAATAAAAAATGTAGTAAAAATTATTTAATTAAATAAATAAAGCAAAATTAATAAATAAAACAAATAAAAGTGACATAAATGTGAATTGAATGATTTTCTAATTGAACCAAAAGTTTATCATCATTATTTTTTGCAAAAAAAATAATGATTCATAAATGAACTGATTACAAATCCAATACAATTTAGCAGATTCTCAATGATGTCAATGTTAATGACAGTAAATCAAAAATAAAATTATAATTATTAACATATTTTCTGATAGGAGTGAGATCGAAAAATTCTTAACACACATATATTTCTCAAAATTTTATTATTTTGATTTGATTGAAATTCTTATTACAATTAACAGAAAAAAAGACATATAAGAATGTGTACTCAGTCAAGCCCGTCCATCGTATGCCCTACACCACGTCGTCAGTTAAAAATGATAGTTACAAGAAATTAAAGAACGCTCCTCGTATAATTTAATTTTCTGATTTATTCTTAAGTGTGTAGTACATTATTGTGGCACTAAAATTTATATTAAATTTATGAGTTTTAAAAAGAAATTATAAACCGATCCTCGTATAATTTTGCACATCGTTTTTTGTTATATTTATCTTAATTTGATCAATTATTACAATATTTGCCAGATTTTTGCCCTTAAAAGTGATACTTGGAAATTATTAGAAATAATGTAGCGACCCTCGTATAATTTTGGCACATCGTTTTATAATATTATAAGACTTACTTGCGCCAAATTTAGGTCGCTTTGTATTTAGGACTTTTATGAACTTAAAACTCCATTCCGGGGAGAACATTTGTATTTCAGGTACCTGAAATATTGCGGTGGACATGGCTAATTTCAATAGGCTTCGTCCTAAGGCCAAATTAATAATATGTACCGAATTAAATCGAGATATTTCAAAAATTGCAACCTGTAGACAGTTTAAAACGTTTAGATGGACAGCCAGAAGGTCAGACAGATAGACAGACGTTCATCGACAAATCGACTTTGAATTGATCCTGACCATTTTTTCTGCATGTCACAAACATCAGCACAAACACATCAAACTCAACCACATTCGGTGTTGTAGGGTATAAGTATATTTTCATAGTTTTAATCTCGAGTGATTAAGTTTTGAATCTTTTTCGTTTACTCTTCCATTAACGTTTTTATAGTGCTTTTGGTCACTTTGCTCGAACAGGTAGTCCATCTCTGTTTAAAACCTAACACCTTTTCCCATCTCCTCAATTCTATTTTAACAAGAGTACAATAACTCTCCAATTGCCTTAGTTCTAGGCAGTTGGGAGGATTAGTCTCTCTTGGTACAAATAACACATTGTTGTTTTTGTACCATTTACCATAGTGACAGGATAAGGGGACACATTATGAATGGAAGTAGCCTTTCTTCAACATTCCCTCAAGCATCAGCTACATACATTTTTTGATCAGGAAGTTGCGAAAAAGATCTGCCAGATCATATGTTTCGTCATCCATTATGCAGCAAGAATAAAGAATGACTTCAATTTCATTCCTGCCAGGAACTTTTTGAGCCCTGTATATTTTAAAAACTGTATTCACTTCAAATTTTCGTACCATACAGTCCGATCACTTAGCTAACCGGACTGCTTTCCTACCGGATGTGTGGGTAGCTCTTTTAAAAATAGCTTTCTATTTCTTTGGCTTCAAAAACATCATGTGAATCATTTCTTGTACCTGAATCTGGTTTTCTTTCAATGTACAAATTCTCCCGGTACTGTTTAATAATAATTATGTCAAAGTAATTAAAATTTCACTGTCTGCATTAGTGGCATCATTATGATCAAATAAGATCGTATCACAAGTTTTTTTTTATTTCCCAAAAGCACGTTTTTAAATAATAAATATTTTTTTTTAATTTCAATAAAAAAATTGTCATGTGACTCTGAACACTTGAATTTTATTTGTTTTTAAATTCAGTATTTTTTTATTTATTTTTTGGAAATAAATTAATTTTTATTATTTTATTAAAAAAACCAATGAAGAAATGAGATGTATGCAAAATAAGCTTTAATTAATATTTGGGACTTAGTAAATGCTTAAACACTATATTAATCATTAACAAAAGGAATATGAGATAATTAATTAAATTAATTGAATTAATTAATATTTATTCTTATTAAATAATAAAATATCATTATATCATTATTAACTCTCATTAGAATTTATTCTAATTTATAAAAATATTTAATATAAACAAATTACTTAATGATAATTAATAACATTAATTACAATTGCAATTGTGTAAATAAATATTAACAATTCATTAACAGAGTGAGACCGGAAAAGTTTTAACGCATATAAAATTCAATCGATCTTAATTCATTTGATTGTGTTTGTATTGAAGATCAGTGAAATATATAACTTTTTGTACCCACCACACATAGAAAAAACAAAATCAACCTTGAACATAGTTGATTTCAGATTAAATTTAACGTTTTAACGTTTGTGTTAAAATAATATTGTACATATTCGAATCTTTCGATATAAACGATAAATTTTTAAAATTATTTTTATGAAGTAAAATTTCAAAAATATTCCCAAGAAACTGTATTTACTGTGAAACAATGTTAAATTAACATTTTTTTGTCAATGAAGCAAAATCATAACTGAAAAAAAGTTAAATTATTTTTATTTTAATTAATTTTACATTAATTTTTCTGAGTGTTACAACACAAGTGGCAAATTTTTTAATTTTGTGTGTGACGCCAAAAAGGAATTATCTAAGGACCCAAAACCAGCATCATGTTAAAATCTGAATCGATTAAGACATGCCCAATAATAAGCCAAAATCAATAAAATTTACCTCTATTATTTGATATTATCTTAAATAACAGAATCGGTCTAGTAACAAGGAATTTATAGACTGATATCGGAGAGAACCTTGAAATTCAGACAAAAATCTTTTATTTTAGTCGAAAATATGTCAAATTTTTGACTCTCAATGTCACAGTCAGCTTAAATCGATTTTTGTTTTGCAATAAGAAGAAGTGCAGATCCCTATCTGGTCGGGGGCGTAGCCGGTGACCCTCCATAGGTGGCTAACTCGTGTAATATTAAAATTAATTTTTCCATGATTTGGAGAATTAAATAGATTTTCGCTTCCGAAATCCCAAAATCGTATAAAACTTATTTGAAAATTTAATTTTTTCCACTGAAATGACCACTATAAGTGCCATCAGGGCATAAGTAGTTATATTTTAATTTTAACTTAAAGATGAATCCTTTCTTGCTTTCCTTGCAGGTAGGTCATTGCCCAAACCTCTTTCCAATTTAGTTCACACGCATTCCCGTTAAGATTTCCTTTGGAATACAATAAAAATCATAATATTTGAACAAGAAAATTGTATTATTAATGAATAAATGTTTCAATTATTAGTTCCCGTCAAATAGGGAATTGATCTCCCTCTGGTTAGGAAAACTATATTCATCTTCATATTTCTTTTCGTCACTCATTTTGATCAAACTCAAAATAAATTATACTTATTGTTAGCAATACTTTTATATTTTTATATATTTCAAAGATCTACTATAATGCTGGTATTTCAAGGGTTAACGATTCGCAATAAATGCCTTAAAGTATGCTTTAAATTATTGTTGAATAAAAATTACATTAAGTGTTATGATCAGTTTAGTGCTGCCAGATAAGAATCTTAGAAAGAATTCCTAAATTTTCTAAAATGTATCAAGTCTTTCAATGTTACACTGGACGTTGTGTGTGTTAGGTTAAGAGACGATCAGTTGTGGTCACCAATTGAATATTTTTTCACTATAACAGTTAGTCCAAAAGAAATCTGAACACACAATTCGCTTCATTACTTCTTTACAAGTCATTTGAGATCTGTATATTTCTAAAAATATGAGATAATATATTTTTTTGCGATTCCAACAAAATCAGTGGATCTTATTTTCTTTCCTAATCGGGAAGAATGACATCCACACATAATACGAAGGAAGTTTAATGAGAGATCTTAGAACTATTGGTTTAGGATATATAATGAAATTGATTTTCAGTAGTCGGTTAATCGAAAATATAGTTTTTGCGAGTTCTAGATTTTCGAAGGTTGAACTCAAAAACTCTTAAAAAAAGTAATTACTTTTTCCAAAAGAAAATATCGGTCATTTGTTTTTTCTATCTTTCTGATAGCATACGATTCATTTCCGAAAATTAAGCTTTAACCTTTTGAGGTAAAAAACCGATTTTTGGTTTTGGCTGTTGTTTTCGATGAAAGTACACAGTTTGATTTGGGTATAAAATGGGTTAAGCTGATTGCTCTCTGATTTTTTAAAACATGTGGAAAAGCGAATATTTTTCAAAAGGATTTCACGGATTTCTCCCTCCCTCTCGCATCAATTATCATTGGTAGAAGTCACCTGTGAACATCTGACGAAATCTAAAAAGCATTTCTGATCCTAAAAGCCTTACTTCGGATTCATCATTTTTATGAGTCGCATTTGGTTTGATATGTTTGACAAAACGATGCACAGTGGGGCAGAATCGATTTTTGTTTGGAAATAAATATGCAAACTGTGAACAACTGAATGGATTTAAATGAAATATAATTTTGGGAGTTTTTTACTATTAAGCAAAGTTTATTTGAAATCATATTTTTGGAATTCTTTCCGCCGTTTAAAAATAAACGAAATTTTGACAGCTTTTTACACATTTTGGAGAAATCTTGGACCTTGTGATACCAAATAAAAATTATTGATTTTTAAACGGATTTCTTGAACACCAAAAATGTAAAGAAAAATAAAAATTAGTTTTTTTTTTAGATTTTGGTCTATAGAGTCCACATTGATTGGAGCTTTGGAAGTCATGTTAGGGTCGGTAATATATTTCAGGAAGTTCTCATGCAATTATTTTTGCCGGAATCGTGTATTTAACTCAAAAAAATTAGATATAAACAAATTTTGATAGAATTTGGCACAAATGAATTCTATACAAGTTCAAATCCACTATCCAAATTTCAAGAAGTTGATCAACAAATAACCGCTTCCCATACAGACCCACATCACTTTAAAGTGCATAAATCTCTTATTTTGCATGGTAATTACCAAAATTTTAATCAGGATCGGTCCAAATAGCACAATTAATAAAATAAAATTATACCACAATCGATCGATAACTTTGCATGTCTATATTATAGTGTAGGTCGGTAGTTGGTCTTAACCGACTATTAAACTCTTATTTGCTTTAAGCAACCAATTACAAATAAATAATGAATCTTTTTTGTTAACACTTTTTTTATAAATTTAAATTATTTAAATACTGATCAAATCGATCATCGGTTTACACGATCTATCATTCCATGATTGCATGCAATATTAGCGATATCTAAGTTATAAACACGATAACGTTGTTTATAATTGTCACCCATCAAAAATTCAAATAAAAATCGTAAAACACATTAAATTAATTTAATTATAATTTCTCTGACAATAAAAAAGGGAAATACGAGGGGGGAATATAATTTTTATAGAACTAATTTGAGCTGCAAATAAATGACTCTAATAACAGTTACATTAATGAATAATGGTTTGACACGCCAAGTCAAACCGTCAACAATTGTAAGTGAAGTGTTTAAAAACGTCATGCCCCAACTGACAAATGGTGATCATTCTCACACCAAATACACAATACGAGAAAGAACAATAATGAAAAATAAAAAAAGAGGGAAATTAAAACAATGAGATCAATAAATTTGCGATTCTGAAATGGTTATAATGTAAAGAACAGTGGGATGAAATAGAGTGATCGGAGGTGAATTGAAATTAAGAATTCAACCGATCAATAATTGATCGTAATAAAGCTAAAATGAGATTTAAAATAGGGTTACCAACCTTTTGTTAGTTCTTATATAACTTTCGAATTTCTAGTAGCGCAAAAATAAACGATGCAAATTATTTAATACAAACAGAAAATTTAAAAATATTAGATTAAAATTATAAACACAAAAAACATTGTAAATAAGAGAAAAAAATAGAAATTAATAATTATAATGTAATCAAAACAAAACTAACAATTAAAATGAAATACAAAAAAAACATTAAAAAGGGAAACAGAAAATAAATAACATCAACCAGCATTTTAATTCGTCAGAGAGGTTGTTGATCAGATAAATATCAATTGAATACCAAAACAAAAGAATGAAAGAATAAGAGTATTGTTGTAGGGCAGGGCCGAATATTAAACACCCTGCCCCACTAAAAGTTTGGTTGTAATTGCCAGGTCGAAAGTTAAGTGAATAAAAGTATTTTGCTACTGACGAGGATTAGTTTTTATTTGTCTCCCCTCCTACTGTGAACTTATGGCTAAATGAAAGATCTAACGTATTCTAGGGGCACCACGAAATAAGTTCCAACAACAAAATAATTATTTTAACGAAACTTGTATTCTAGATACGTTGGAAGCCGGTTGTTTTAATTTTAGAGAGAAAAATCTCTTAGTCTCCGTCGAGAAGAAAATTTGTTCTAATGAAGTCGGATTTTTAATTATCACAGGAGGACAAAGTTCATTATTCCGACCGAAAGCCGGTACTGAAGAAAGTAAAAGAACAGATAAAGTCGATTTTTTAAATTATCAACCGTTTCCAAGGGATATTTGGAATCATTTGAACGTTCGTTCTATGCTACAAAACAGATTCTCGACTTTTGTATTTGTATTTGAGGTATGAGGAGAAAGAGAAGACGTTTCTTTTTTTCTTCATATTTTTTAATCGTATTCCTGATTAACGCCCAGCCGAAATCCAGCCAATTAAATACCAAAGCCCGAATATCCATTGATGTCAGTGAAGCTCTACATTTTATGGTATCAAACAATTTGTTCCGTATTGTGAATCTTACTGAAATCGGGTCACACGAAAACGTGAATTTGTACTAAAAACAATTGAGAGATCACTCATGAAAAATCATCAAGCAAAAATCGAGGCCATAAACTTCCTTTAAAAACAAAACTCGGTAACAAATTACAGGACTGGTCGGCAACAACATTTGAAAAAGAGTGAATGGAAAGTTCCAGTTCGCTTTTGTTATGTAGCCCACCCTGCCTTTTCTGACTACCAATTGATTCGGCGGATGCAATATTTCCTTTACTGGAATATGTTTTATCTCAGAACAGGGTATCACAAATTGACTTTTTTTATAACTTTTAGGTTAAAATCGTAGCAGTTCCTTTTAGTGCAGAATTCAAAATTGACTTTCAACATTTAAATCTTTTTGTACTTCGTATGTGTTTCATGCCTTCGTGGACTTTAGTAGTTCTCAGCAAAGAATCAGATCTCAAAGTGTTTTAAGCGTTTTAGCGGATCTGGTGTGATATCGTCAAAATCTTCTTATAATATTAATAAGATAGAATTTAAGTTGACGCAAGATTCTCAAATATTTCAAGATGTTTGTAGGGTTATTTCCCTATTCCCTACCTATGCCAAGCTTCATTTCATCCTTTAGATAATTCTGTTTTTATATTCTACAACAACCATAGTGGTGTATTATGGGTTTATGTAGATGTTTGTAATGGGAAGAAAAATAGTTCTACAACCACTATTAAGTATACCGTTCGACTCAGAGTGACTTCCTAAGTTCGTCCGGCTGTTTATGTAAATCTTGTTGAAAGGTCAGATCGCCGTCTGAAGATATTTTACTGAAATCTGGCACGTACTATTATTTTCGCCCAGGGACTATGCCAATTGGTTATGATCGGTCCATATTTCATATAGGTCCCATACAACTAGGTCCCCTACAGAAAAAATTCCCTTCAAAACGAATAAATTTTAGTATCATAATAGTAAATTGCACACATAAGAAAAGCAAATTATGCGATGGTCGCTCATGAATTTTCGTAATTCATTAAGTTCTGATTATGCGCATTAGTAGTGATCTTGCCAACAATAGACAGGTGGATGGACATAGCAAAATCCTTTCGAAATAGATTCTTATGGAAATACTTTATGTGCTAGAGATGAGTGATATTTTCACGACAGTGATTTAATCGCTAGAAATTAAATTATCTATTCCCTACGGTGCACAGTGTGAACTCTAATAGAGACGTCCTTTTTCGTCTTTTATTGAACCCTTTTGTTTTCTGTGATTTTTATTATTATTATTTTTAAAGTGATTTTTATTAATGTTTCCCTTTGAAATACTGCGATCACTGTCACTGTTTTAAAGAACAGTGATTTTAAAATTAATTTCATTGGGAACGGTATCGCTCGGTGTTACGTACAATATGACTAACTTAATACATCCTCATTAACCACTTCTCATAATGTAGCGGCATTAAAACAATTACTTACAATTCTATTTAAAATATTCGTCATTATTATATTTTCCTTTACTAAAACCCACTGTGCCGCAATGATTAAATAATTAATACAACTTTGTTCTACAGTTTCATATTAAATTTTGAAAAAAGTTTTAAAACTTAATTTCAGTTCATCATCAGACTTTGCGAACGGCTTTTTAAGAGCGGATTGAGAAATTTTTCAATTAAATTAATTAATAAATTAATTAATAAAACAACAGATTTTTTGTTTATAAAAAAAATTATTGTCTTAAGTTTTTTTTTTTGTTCTGAAATTATGGCATCTTTAGCAAATATTTTTAATAATAATCATGGGTGTGTCACTGATAAAAATTATACAAATCATTCTTACAAAACGAATGCAAATCGTCAAAGATCCAATGAAAATTAATAAAACAAATGAAATTAAATGACAAAAGTGTGACACATAATTGTGATAAGAAGGCGCATTCGAGAAGTGTTAAAAATAAAATGGATAAGGCAGGTACTTGACAATTAAATAAAATATTCCAAATAATGATTGCGTTAAAAGTATTGAACTTATATCTGTTACCGATGTGTAAATGATACGTGTAATTAGTTCCGATTTCATCATCGGAAGTTCGGTATTAAAATATAATAAGTCTACGTACACACAGAAAAAAATTAATGTAAAATTAATTAAAATAGAAATAATTTAACTTTTTTCAGTTATGATTTGATTCATAGATAAAACCATGTTAATTTAACATTGTCTCACAATAAATACAGTTTTTTGAGAATATTCTTGATATTCTACTTCATAAAAGTAGTTTTTTAAAATTTACATTATTTCACCACAAACGTAAACACTTTCAGTTTAAACTAAATGAACAAAATCAATCTCAAATCAACTATGTTCAATGTTGATTTTACTTTATATTATTTTTCTGTGTGTATACGAAGGAATGTCGCTCAGAAAATGCAATGAATATATATCATATTACTTAAAGTATTACAAAAGGTTTTCGGAAATATGTTTTGGATTTGGTATCCAAATTGAAGATTATTCTTTTCGTAATAAATCACTTATTTTCCTAGAGGTCCTCTGTGTTTGTCTGTTCTGATTTTAAAAATTTAGATTGGATTGAAACCATCTTAATTCCATTTTTATCACCAGTAATGATAATGTGATGCAAAATGGCTTATTTTTATAGCATTTAAGCATCATTTAATACGAGCGTTATCGCCTTTTAAAACTCCCCTCGGCCTCATTTCACATAAACTCAATTTTATTGCTATTTAAAATTTGGGAAATGTCTTGCTGTATGACTCAATATGCAAATGATAATTCGGATAATGCTTATAATTCCTCATCTTCTAAATTATTCGGTTGACAAGGCCTCTCTTTGTCTTTTGCGTAGAAGTCACCAGTTTTAAGTGAAGCAAATCATTAGCATTTTGATTTGAAAATGCGTTTTCCTAAAAGATTTTAACATGATCATTACTTGGTGAAAAACTGAAACAATGAAATCTCAGGTGAAATCATTACGGTTCGATCACACTTTATTAGAAAGAGTTTGGGAAAATTGTTTAGATCGTAAAAGGGTGGTTTAAATTCGATTGTAAGATGCATTTAATTTTATCATGATATAAATTATTTCCCAGCTGGAATAGAATTTGTGAAATAATGTCAAAATACAATTCTGATCATTCCAAGATAAAGGTGATCGTGACGCATGATCTCAGTTTTATTAATACATATCGAAACCTAAAAGCTTTAAAGTCTTTAAATAAGTTAAACAACTGAACTATTTTATTGATGAAGAAAGTAAGTGTATTGATCAGCTGCGAATATGTCAGCCATGAACCTATTGAACTTATTAAACTCTTTTAAAGTCTTCTATTCAAACAAGGGTTAATCGTATCTGATCTTGGCAACAAAAAATATGGTTTAGTTGCAATAAATTTAAGACTTAAGAAGGAACATAACTATAACAATTAGATCGGTTTTAATGTTTTTAAAACGATCGTGGAAGAGATCACCATTCTGTGACTATATCTTTCCATTATCTCTTCCATTAGTAAGAAGATTGAATGCATTTAGGTTCAATGGACTTATTAAATAATGTCTGCTGTTGTTTTCAAATCGATCATAGATCATAGTTCTATTTCAAGTAGTTAATTCTTTTGGGACTAATAGAGCACTAAAGAGAACCATAAGATTGATTTTGTAGTTGTTTAGATCGTAGACAAGATCTGTGTGAATTGCAGAAGTTTAACGTATTTTTTCTTAGGGGTCAAAATTCATTCGAGGATGAATTTAAATCACATGATATTTAAAATAGATACTTTTAAGATCGACTTATATCATGATACAGATTACATTGGTAATAATTCAAGTTCTATTTTTTTATAAAAGGATTCATGAACGATAAATTTGAATTCACTTTGGACTAATGGAACCTTAACGAAACCATTTAATCGGTTTTATGTTTCAATTTAAAACTAATTAAATATTTTTTAATGATACTTTCCACGTCGAGCTCTCAGATCAATCATGTTATAATTTTGGAAAGTTAGCAGTCTACTGCCAATAATTTTTTAGACAAACTGCAGGATCATCTAAAGAATAGAGTGGAGTGAATTTAAGTCTTATAAGTTAAATTGTGAGATTAGGAAAAATTTCAATTTACATCTAATTAGATCAGATTAAAGTTACTTAAATTACTCTAAGAACTAAA
The DNA here is from genome assembly GCA_004302925.2 of Cochliomyia hominivorax. Lineage (NCBI taxonomy): Eukaryota > Metazoa > Arthropoda > Insecta > Diptera > Calliphoridae > Cochliomyia > Cochliomyia hominivorax. Next base: position 52,658,019 of record PYHX02000495.1, on the reverse strand, counting down.
TATTTTCGTTTAAGTAAAGGAATTAATATATTCTAAATTTAAATAAAATAATATGTCTCTTTCCCGCTCTTGCAAACTAATATCACAATAGAGAGGACCTTAAAACCACCCTTCAAATTTCTTAATCGTCTAACAAACTGAGAGCATAAGGTGGAGGATTAAATTCTATACTCTCTTTTTAAAATAATACACTTTAAGTAAAAACTCATATGTGCGACAAGGATAAAATGTACAGCTGCCTTTTTCTAGTTTTACAAACTGTTCAAATAGAATTATTGTGCAAAATTTTGAAATAAAATTTGTTCGTATGTAATTTTATTAATTCATTTAAAACGCCATTAATTATTTTCTAAACTGTTATAAATTATTTAAATTTTCAGATTTTCCAAATGTTTTTCTAAACCTCTTAAAGGGGAAATACAAAATTGTTTAATAAGAATTTCATAAATGAAATTTTCAAATTTCAAACAGGTAAATTTAGAGAATAATTTTTGCTCATGCAATTATTTTAGAGTTATCACGATAAAATGCAAATTTTTCAAATCTTAACAGGTAAATTACAGTCATTTAAATTTAGTTAGAGTTCGAGAAAAAATCTTAACATGTAAAATAAATTCACATTTCATTTATGAACAGCAGTTGGTTCATTAAATGTCGTATTCATAAGATCTTTTTCGAAAAGAAAGTAATAAAACGAAAAACTTTTCAACTACCGACTACCTGCTCTCTTCTTTTCTTTTCCTCTAATGTTTAGAAAGGATAAAATAGAAACTAATGCCCTGCCCAAGGGTTCAGTTCTACTTCAAACTCTAAACTGTTTACATCGTACGGTTCTAAAAAAAAGTGTAACAAAATATTATTCCCACTCGATTTTCGAATTTATTTTAAATGTTTAATAATCAACGTGTACATTTTGAAGAAATAGTACAATTGTATTTATATGAATATCATAAAGTATGAAAGAGATAGATATATTTAAATTCAAAATGGCGCTGAAAGAAAGTTTTTAATAATGAATTTTATTTCAATTTTATAGGTTATTGATGATATTTCGGGTTCAGTTACCTTAAGTGTACCAGATAAAAATGTCTCCACTACCATACAATGTGAGAAAACCGAAGAGGAGAGTGATGATGAATTGGAAATTCATGGCAAAAAGAGGTGAGTGTGGAATATATATTAAAAATTGCGTTAGTGTTAAGGGAGTGAATTTTCAACAAATAATGTCAATTATTATTTAATAGAAATGGAAGTTCGTTGAACTGGATTTGAATATTTGCTGCAAATATTAATTGTGAACTCATACAAATTTTTACCTGAAGTATTTACGATTCCTAATTAGTGATTTTCGGGTTTCTAATTTCAATTCTTTGGGAAATATTTTTTACGATTTCATATTTTGAGTGATCGAACTGTATTTTTACATGAAATAATTTATTCATCATTTACTTGGCGAAAGTTGTATTTGTAAATTTTTTTTCAGTTCTCAAAGTCTGTAAATTTTTTTGCTAATTTTTTTAATAAATTAAACATCTAAAATAATTTCTTTGAAGTTGAAAATTTTATTTTTCTCAATTTTTCAAAAAACGTTCCAAAAGTAAAATAATAAAATAAAAAAACAACAATATTTTCTTTACATGGGCGATAACCCTCCTCCTGGTAGTTACTTTCGGCTATATTGGGATCATTCTGTGAAAGTTTCATAAAAATTGGGCCAGACGCTTTAGAGTCTATACGTTACATACTTACATACATACATCCCATTTTATAGATAGATAGATAGATAGATAGATAGATAGATAGATAGATAGATAGATAGATAGATAGATAGATAGATAGATAGATAGATAGATTTATGGATTGATGTTCTTTAAAAAGTTTTTTTTTGTTAAAAATTTTCAAATTAATTTTGATACACCCCAAAATCGGTGTGTCTTATAGGTCGCAATTTTGATTATAATTTTCTGAAATGTGCCACATATCATTATATTGATATAAGAATAAACCAACTACGCCCACCCGCCAGAAAAACTTAGATTGTCTTTGGGCTATTATTTGACCTAATTGCCATATAAGTTCCCTTCCCGGAATAGAGTTTGAAATTAAAATACTGATTAATTACATTGAAATTTGGCACAACTCTTTTAGAAACTTATTTAATATATGCTATTAATTTGACCAATTTGGTCCATGGTTTTCTATAGCTCCCCATATAAGGACCATTCCCGGAAAACGGGCTTAAGCTTATAAAATTAAAAATATATACACCAATTTTATTGAAAATCGTCAAAGTGGTATTTTTACATTTCATAATTTCTATTTCTTAATAAAATTACAGAAATGAAATTATATATTTATACAGCTGCGGTCATAATAATAGCATCACTCACATGTTACATCTTCGTTGCTGATTAGTGTTCTTGTTCATTAATATTTTATCAAGAATTTTGTATTTGATTGGGACCTCCCAAAATAATAGCACCATTTCCATTATACATGGAAAAAAAACCATAAAACAATTGTTATAACATTTAGTGTAAATGAGTGTATAGTTGCATCCGTTATTTGTAATTAACAGGGTTTTCAAGAAGCGTATTATAAGAAATTAAATAATGGGTTGATCTAAACACTTTACACTTCAAAAAAGGAGTGAACTCATAAAAAAACATGGTTCTGATAAACCATAATGATGCCGAAATCAAATAAAATTATTAGAAATACAAATTAAAAGTAGGGAGTCTTGGGCGAAAAACTGTAGCGATACCTTTAATGGCTCTTTGTAGATTATGTCACACGAAGAAGGCGACATTTATCTCAACTGTGGGAATTAAAAAATAATTAAATCTGTTCAAAAGTATTGATACTGTTTCAGAAGGCTTAAGGAATATAATTTGAATGCCCATAGACCATAAATAGTTCCCCTCATAACTAGTCCGCATACCTCAAATAGATTAAAATTTGCAAAAATTTGCTTGGCATATTGAAAAAGGGGAGCAGTATTTTGTGGACCGATGAGTCTAAAATATTTTTTATTTCTATGGAGTCCCCTTATGAAGGAATATAAGAAAAATTTTCAATTACAACGACTCTAGTGTTATGGTATGGAGGTGGTTTTTGTAATATGTTGTTGGGGTCATTTATCGTATTTAAACTATTATGGATGCGTCAAATATATATGAAAATATTAGACGAAATAATGCTAATGCAACTGAGGAAATGTTACTGATTTGTGTCATGCAACAAGACAACGTCTCGAAACATACCAGCAAAAAGAAAAAATTGGTTTCAAAATAATGGAATCACTGTAATGAAATGGCCTCCCCGATGTAAATCCAATAGATAATTTGTCTACATAAAAAGAAGGGAAGAGATCGGTAATAAAACTGACCAATAATAGTGATCTTTGGACCACTTTAGAGCAGTCCTGTAAATCAATTATCCTGGAAAGTTGCCAGAATGTAATAAATTCAATGGGAAGGAGATGTTCGGCAAAGGAAACAAAATGTCAAGAATTAACAGTAAAATTAATTCGATAAAAAATAATACTAAAAAATTAAATAAAAATTTATTTATTTTTGACTTTTTGTTATTGTTAAAACCTGGGTGGTGCTATTATTTTGACGCCAGTTTTTATTAATTCTTCTAGAAAAATTTATTTAATTCTCTATATTTTTAACTTATTTTTGATTTTATTGAACGATAATAAAAGAACAACTTTTATTCAATGGTTTTATGACTTATTAAAGAAGAAGTATGTATGTGGTGCTATTATTTTGAACGCAGCTGCAAATATATTTTCCTTAAAAAATCTCTAAAAAAAAAAAAAATTATAAACAAAATTTGGTGAAAAATTATCAAAAATCAAAATATCAATTTAAACCAGAGATGCATTTGTCCTGAGTCGAGAGATTGATCAATTTGAAGAGAGTGGAAATTAATTCAATGTATTTTTTTCTGATCCTGACACACTCAGAGGCAAATGTATAATAGTGTGGATGGACACCTCTGAATTAGACTAACAAAAAATCTATAAAACAATTTTCAATTCCAGAATTATTTTTCTCTTTTTAACATAAATTTTTTGCAATTAATTTTTTATCGTTTAAATAAAAACCAGGTGTCTTAATATAATTTTTTGTTGTTGTTGCGAAAGTAAATAATTATTATACCTTTTTTATAGTAATTAAAAGTAATTAATTTCCATTTGCCCTGAGAATTAAAGATTAATACTTTTTAAATAAAATTTTAAATTTTAAATTACCGGCTTTTTAATGTAATTAAAATTCCAATATAAATTTTTATAAGTTACTTTTTTACGACAAATTCCCATTTTTTAATAAAAAACAAACATAAAATTCAATTAAACCCAAACTAAATCTAAGCATGACTTAAGACATCATTTGACAAAAGAAAAAAATCACATCAAATATATAATATCAGTTGTGTGACGATCAGGGATGTCAAAGTCAATATAATAGTAATTATTTGCAATATTAATTGCAAGATTGTAGTAACTCAAAAACCCAAATTAATGTATATAATTGTAAACAGCTTTATTAGAGGCGCCCTTAAGCATCACAACTAAAACATTTTCTCGCAGCTACACAATGTACTAAAACATACAGCAAAACAAACATAATTTCTCAGAAATATTAATTATTGTGTTATGTCATTTATAAAGCAAATGAGTCAAGATTTTAACCATTAAAGCAAATACAAAAACCAAGATGTTTTTTTAATCCTCCACCACCACAAGTGGTGATGAAGGAATATTAACTTTGTTATTACCACGCGTAACGCCAAGAATGAATTTAAAATCTGAGTCAATTTAGCTATGTCCGTCTGTCTGTCTGATGGAAACAATCTCACGCTTAGAATAATTATCCGAATTCAATAAAGTCTGATCACATTATTCATTATTATTCTAACCGGTTTCCTATTTAAAATCAGCTATATCGGTTTATTAGCAAAATAGTTATAGACCGATATCCGAGACAATCTAAAAATTTCGAAAAAGAACTTTTCTAATTTTTTTCAACAAAAGGTTAATATTTTTTATGATCGTGTAAAAAATTATCAAAATTGGATCAACAGAAAAAGAGTTATAGGCTGAAATATGAAAATTTTGATACACCCCAAAATTTGTGTGCAATTATAACGATTAAAATTTGCCATATATATTTGTTTTGATACAATGAAAAATCATTTTATATAGGGCTGGGGTCATTGTTTCACAAAGCTCCCATAGAAGGCCCCTTCCAGCAACAGGATTTGTAGATTATAAAACTTTTAAATGTGAACCGAAATTTGAAATTTGGCGCAACTAATTTCCGAATTGCCTTGAATATATGTTGTTAATTTTATTAATATTGATTCATATTTTGATATAGATTCCTTAGAACGCCCCTTCCCGAATAACGTATTTGAGCTTATAAAACATTTAAATAAAGACAAATTCCGTTGAAATTCTGCACAATGAATTTTCTTCTATCTTCAATATATGGTTAAATTGAACAATCTCAGTCCATATTTTCTTATAGCTCCCATATAAGGACCCTAATTTTTACACAATATTCATGGTGGAGGATATTAAAGTTTTGGCACAGTCGAATATAACAAGTAAGAATTCTTTACTGTTTCTTTTTAATAAAAAAAATTGGGAAAAGTTCGTCATCGGAATTTCGAGGTTATCTGAGATATCGGTCTATATTTTTTTGTTATTTAACTGATATTGGGTTTAAATAGAAATTCTAGGCGTAAAAATGTTTCCAATATATAGAAGGACATAGCTAAATCGGCTCGAGAGAACATTTTTTAATGAGATTATTCGAATATTAAAAATAAGAGTGTCTTCATCTCATCTCAATCACTTCATGTCAGCGATAGTTATTAAACTGTCGACGAATCATCTACTTAATTGTAATCAAAATTCAAAAGGAAACACCATAGAATATCCAGTAAGAGCCATTATCCCAAGCCGTGGAAAAGTAAAGAGAATAAATAATTAGCAAAGCTTGTCACCACTTCATCGCACACGATGGTAATGAAACTAGAGACAAATTACTACTTAACCAAATGAAAAAATTGCAGGCACTTCAGAGGATGGACAGTTAGAGCTGCCACCCCTCACATTGTGGGGAAATTGAGGGATTGAATAATAGCAAAGTTTCCTACCACACATAGAGGGCATTGTTGTAGGCCTAAACAGTCATTAAAGTTTATTATCCTAGAGCTGGAATTAAAATGTGAAATGATTAAATAAAATGAGGCAAAGCTGAACAGCTTTCTTAAAAACAATTAAAGAAACTGGGACAAAGCTAAACTCCGATAGCAAAATTCGCGAGACCACATGCTTCTTGTAGGAACACTGAGAAAATACATACAGACAAAGGAATGCTTTCCTAAAAAGGCCTATAACTAATCCAATTATAGAACAAATTAATTGATTTTAAGTACCAAAATCCGAATGATCTTAACAGATCCATTGAGATAAAATTTTGACAGTTGAGGTCTTGCAAAATTAAACAGAGAGAAAAATTAAAAAATAATTCACAAATTCATGAAATAAGTCTTGTAATTTATCTCAAACTATAATTATTTTCTTTAAAACATCCGAGAAACTTGATATAAAGATCAGTTATCATAGCCAGACTTCACTGTTCTTTTCTCATTATGATGTCTAGAAATTGAATATGTATCTTTTTGTATAACAATTTGATGAACAAATTATTTAAGATACATTTTCAATATGTAAAAGCAAAAAGATGAATGTATTCTCCATTTACCGATTTAAGCGAAACCGACCTCTAACCAGACATTAATACACATACATATACTTCCCTAAGTTTGTATATTAAGATTGTGCGAAAAAAAGCATAACATGAGAGTATAATTCAAGCGTTTAAATATTTATTATGTTCCTAATAATGACGTTTAGTATTTGAAAAGATAATAATGATCATAATTGTCTGATAAAGATGAATAAAATATAAATGAAATAATTTACGCTCGATTAGTACAAACACATGGATACAAACTTATGTGGATATGTGAACGTATTAAGAACACTTAAGCCTCGACTTGCATCGTTAATGGAGACCGGAGAAATGCGAATTAACTTTTTTCTATATAAATTCACAGAAATTTTTATTACATCTTTGCTCTGTGGCATTCTTCTCTTAAATTTATTATGTAACCAAATTGAAAGAAGGGACTGCACTCCACACTGCTGTAGGTACTAGTCTAAGAGCTCTTCCAATATATAAACAGCTTTTTCACCCGATTTACAACGGTTTATTACTTTTAAGTTTTATTCCAAATTTATATTACTTTTCTTTTACTTTGAGTCACTTTAACGTTCTTAATGTACTTTGGGAATCACACACTACATTCTTATCATAACCAGACTACAATCTTCTACTAAGCACCACTTATATTACGCAATTTGAAAAATTTACGTACAGGAGACGATCAGTAATGGTAAATTTAACCGTTTCTGGAGACGCGAATCGAAATCAAAATGACGCAAATCGATTTTTTTCAGTTCTTAAAAAGTGGCGCAAATCGGAAGCAAGTGGCAACACTGCAAAGGCTTTAGTAGTGTTGCCAATTTAGAAATTTCGCTAAATCTGAAGTGTCCATCGCGAGAAAAATTTTGTTTTAGAAATTAGAGGAAATTCTAGCGATTTGTGAAGCTTGTTAAGCGATAAAAAAATTATACAAATAAGTAGTAGAATAATAAATTTACCTTGTGGTACAGATATACCGATAGCAAAGGAGTGTAGCTTTATAATTTAAAAAGTGGATCAGGAACTATAACATATGGTGAACAATTTCTTGGATTGAATAACAAATAAAACTTTGGAATTTTGGCGTTTTTAAAAACCGCTAATTTGACAATAATCGTTAGAGAAAAATCGGCAACACTGGGCTTTAGTGTACTTTAAAGTGATTTACTTTAGTTTAGTTACTTTTACTCAGTTTATCTTCTTTATTACAAATTATAAAAAATAAAAAAAGATTGAGTAAATTTTATTATTAAAAAAAAGCATAGAGAGCGGTAAAGTGAAATGATCTGTTTATATTTTTAATTTTTTTTAGAAATTCAAAATCAAATTATTCAGTATTAAAATGGATTTGAGACTGATAAGAACTATAATAATAAAAATATAGAATAATGTGATTTGTTGGGAAATAAAATTTGAATTTTTTATTAGAAAAAAATTAAAAATTAATTTCGTTTCAAATGCAAAGAGTTTTTCAAATGAACGTGGAAAAAATTCTTAAGAAAAATTGAAAAACGAAAGCAAAATTGAAAATTGAAATTCTTTACTTTTAAAAAAATATTAAAAATTTAATTTTAAAAATAATTTAAAACCAATTAAAGTTATTTATAAAAATTAATTTCTGGATTTTTTTTTAATTTATTTTCATAATTTATGACAAAATAAGAAATAGTTTTTTTTAGATAAAAAGTGTAATCGAATAAATTGTTAATAATTTTTTGCCATAAAAAATTAAAGTGATTTAAAAAAAAAAAACACAAAAAATTATCATTTACATTAATATTGAAGGCGGTAATAATAAAAATACACTGACAAAAAATTCGACTGCCATCTTCATCAACTTTATTCGCAAAGTGTCACAATAAAATACACTGCAGCATAAAATTGGTAGGTATTTAATAACTGTTGCAGACCTAAAACCATAAGATTTATTCGTTCATCTCTCCAGAGGAAAATATTTTTGAAATACTACTTGTAAATTGCGATCCATCTTTTAAATAAATATGACCGATATAGTCAATTCTTAATTCCCATAAATTTTAAAATATTTTACGAGATTTTACGGTGAAATATTAAAGTGTCAGTTATCTGACATAATAATAATCTCAAATTCTTTCAAATCATGTAACAGGGCTTTAAACAAACGAAATTTTCATTATTTTCCCTCAGATCCTCACAAAGAGATATTTTGATGTGAAATACTAAGTCCGAGTTAAATGGGAAATTTGATTAAAAAATCTTAAATTCATTTAAGTATTTTCAAGGTTTTTTCCTAAAGTTATAAGTATAAGTTCAATTATTTAGGGGCTAATTACTCCCAGTTATTAAGGGACTTAGAAAATTGAATATTAAAATAATATTGAATTTATTTTAATGAATAATAAATATTCAAAAATTCTTGAAAAAATATTTTAATGTTTCCTATTCGTATTTAGGAAAAATATTTCAAGCCTCAATAATGCTTATAATTCAATTATTCATCGTAATTCTTAATCGATATTATGAGGCAAAAATATAGACTCTGATCTAAATTGATCGCTATACTTAAATTTTTTACCGTTTCCCAATTTCCCGATTTTTGCTTCATTTTCATACAGTGATAGTCGAATCTATTCGAGTTTATGTTTTCAGTCTTAAACTTATAGACATTACGGAGGCAGGTTTACAATGATCTAAAATCGATCACCGGTCATTGAAGTATCATTATATCGTACATAAATCTGTAACTTTCCAACGGTAAGTCCGATTGATGGAATTTAAAAACGCTGATTGTAGAGGTGTGAAGAGAGTCATAATTTCAGTTTGAACCATTTAGATATAATTGGTGCGCGTCCATAGTCTTCTAAAGTTAAACATTTCCGGTTTTTATTTATTTTTTAATGATCCACACTCGATTTATATACATATAAGTCATATAGACTTATATGTCTATTACTTCTTTTTTAACTATCTAGACAAATTTTTCCTGCATAACGAGTTCAAAATTTTCTTGATTTCTCAAATATTTTTATACCTCTATCATTACAAGTCATCAAAGAGAGCATGTTATCTAAATTGACATTCGAGAGTGGTGCTAAGAGAGAACATTTAACATATCATAAATTATATTATTATTTCTGCAACAATTTAAATCTGAATCAATTTATCTTTATCTGTCTGTCTGTTGTGGTTTATCACTCTACGCGTAATGTAATAATAATTAGAGAATTATCTAAGACCCTTTGAATTACCTGCGTGCTACTGCAACAAACCAAAAACAAAGTTGATTTAGCTATTTCCGTCTGTCTGTTGAAAGATCGCTTAAATCCCATTAGTTACATCTTAATGAAATTAACCCTTTTTATTTGTTATTATATTGAGAAATTTCTTACTTAAAATCGGCTCAGTTAATATATAGTTATAGATTAGGGTTTCTCATTTCCATTTTTTCTTCCCGGGAATTAATGAAGAAAATCTTTCATTCCCGGGAATTCCCTTGAATTAATTTAATAATTTTGTAATGAAAAAAATGCTTAAAATTTAGTAATAATAAATATGAATTCTATATTCGGCACTGACAAATCTAAAATATTCTCCAGTCAAATGTGATTCGAAATTCAGAGTCGAAGAATTTTATATTTACGCCAAGTCCAGGGTTGTTTCAGCCAAATTCCATTGAAATAGTTATATTTAAGAGTTTTATAAGTTTAAATTATAAAGTGTGATGAGAGCCGATATTTGTGAAATTATAATATACAAGAAAAAATTATTCCGGGCAGGAGCCTTGTCCTATTAATCAATAATATATATTAAATACAGTAAGAAAGAATATTTTAATAAATGTACAAGAAAATCGTCTGCGATTTTAATTACTATATAGATTTATATATATTTATGTTGATAATCTATTAACTCGACTTAGATGAGATTTGGTAAAATAATGTGGAATTCTTTCTCAGATATCAGTTCCAAATTTCATCTTATTTGACTATTTCTGAAGTTACATGCGAAGGAAATATATCTTCTCCACTTAAATTGCTTACCGAAAATTCCCGATAGAAATTTTCCGGAATTTATAAAAAATTAATTTTCTGGAAAAATCTCGGAAACGTTTTCCAGTGGAGACAACAGATTCAGCTGGATAAGTCCATTAAAAGGATTTTTAATAATACACAATATTTGACGCATTTTAAAATTCTCGGATAGGACAGGGGGAATAGTTCCCCTTCTATATAAATGAAATGTATGTCACGGAAAGCTATACACACAGAAAAAAATCAATGTGAAATTAATTAAAACAAAAATAATTAAACTTTTTTCAGTTGTGATCCACAGGTAAAATTGTTAATTTAACATTGTTTCACAATAAATACAGTTTCTTAAGAATGTTCTTGAAATTTTACTACTTAAAAGTAATTTTAAAAAATTAATTGTTTTATAATTTTATATATTAATAGCGAAAGATTCGAATGTGTACAATATTATTTCACCGAAGACGTAAACACGTTTAATTTAATTTAAATGAAAATAATAATTATTCAATCTCAAATCAACTATGCTCAATGTTGATTTTACTTCATGCTTCTTTCAGTGTGCAATGGTAATTTAAGCACTTTTGGGAAATATTAGCGAGAGAACACATATTTGACCATATAACGCAAGAATATAATGTCTTATTGAACCATTCTTCTATAGAGGAATGTCACTTTTCTTATCGTAATATTTGTGGAGTTAAGCCCTTAATTTACATAGAATTTTTATACCGCCAAATATATTTATTTGTATACCAATTTCACTTTCTCTACCTTAATATAAATAATCGCTATAATGGTTTTATATTATTGCTGCATTGAACCCTTCATTTTCAGTGTCTTCTACCAAAACCTGTCTATTTCTCGTGCCATTTCTCTCAGTGTATATTTCACTATTTGAATATTTCTTATTACTATCAACTAAATAGTTTTTTTTTTTGTTTTTTGTTTTTTTTTTTTTTTTTTTTTTGCAAAAAACAAATCATATACGAAGTATATAGAATTTGTTTTGATTTTTATTTTTTTACTATATTTCGTATATAAATTTCTTTACTTTCAATTTAGATTATCTTTTCTTTTTTTTCGCTGTTATCTCTCAGTGTATAATTGTATGTTTAACAGTAATTGTGTTGTGTTGTCTCGTCATATAAATAATTATAATTATTTTTTAACGTTTTTCATGATGTTTTTTTCATAGAAATTAGTTTACATTTTTAATAATCATTTTTTATTTAGACGAAAATTTTTATTAAAAATATGTTGTTGCTTTTTTATGATCATAAAGTGTTAAAGTGAAAAATAAATATTTATTAAAAATTGCTTTAATAAAAATTTATTTAAAAGTTGTCATTGTTACTTTAAAAGTGATTTTTATTAAAAATTTTTAAATAATAAAGAGTTTAAATGGAATTGGGAAGAATTCTATAGAAAATAAATGAATTTTTTAATAAAATTATCCGTGCGGAAGGACCAATAACTCTTAAAGTTTTACGCTCTTTGATTTATGAACTGAGTTTAAAGTTTTGTTATGAAATTCTCCACGTTATGAGGAAAGACCATTAAAGTGATAATTCCTTAAGTACATGCAGAAGGACCAGAGACTTTAAGAGTTGCCAACCAATAACTTCTAGAGTTGTCAATCAATAACTCATGGAATTGACCTCCTATACCTCCTGGGTTTTAAGTTTTTTTATGGAAAATTTAAAGTAAAATGGGTTTTAAAGTTCGCAGGAAAGAACATTTAAAGTCATAACTCTAAAAGTACATGCAGAAGGATCAGTATCTCTAAAAGTTATTAATAGCTCACAGAATTTTATGCAAAATGATCCTTAATGAAATACCATTAAAATTCATAACTTTCAAAGTACAAGCGGAAGTACCAGTAAGAGATGCTTACCAACAACTTCTGGAGTTGCCAATCAACAACTTTAATAATTGTCATTTAATAACTCCTGAGTTTTAAGTTTTTCTTACGAAAATTTAAAGTGAAATGATCTCTCTTAACGTTCGTAGGAAAGCGAATTTAAAGTCACAACTCTTAAGGTACAAGCGGTGGGTCTAGTAACTCTAAAAGCTGCCTACTAATAACTTCTGGAGTTGCCACTCAATAACTCATTGAATTTAAAAAAAAACTTCTGGGTTTATAAACATTTTAAATAAAATGATCCTTCTTAACGTTTGCAGAAGACCATTTAAAGTCATAACTCCTAGAGTACATGCAAAGGACCAGTAACCCTAAGTATTGATAATTAATAACTTATTGGGTTCCCAACCGATTACTCCTAGAGTTGCCATCCAATAACTCTTTTGTTTTAACTTTTCCATGAAAATTTAAATTTAAATAATTCTTCTTAACGTTTGGAGGAAAAACAATTTAAAGTCATAACTTTTAGAGTAGATGCGGAAGGACCAGTACTTTGAAGTTGCCAACTAATAGTTTCTAGAGTTGCCAGCTGGATTTTGGGCTTTTTATGAAAATTTTATGTAATTAATCGATCCTTCTTAACGCTCGCTGGAAAAAAACATTTATAGTCATAACTGTAGAGTTGCCAACTATTTGAATATAGCTTTTTTCAAAAACTAACAGATCTTTGTTAGCATTTGTTTTCATCTTTATGAAAACACAGTCATTTTATTATTTCTGTAAATCATTTTAAATTATTTTATTTACAATTTAAATGGGTGTTAAATGAATTAATATTTTTTTCGTTTTATTTTCTATTTGCATTTTACTTGTTGATTATTTTTTTATAAACCGCGGGTTGCCCCTTATTATCTGCTTATCAGGGGCCAATTATATATATTTTTTACGATTTTAATATAATTAATAAAATAAAATTTCCACAACACTTCTTCATAAAGTTCAACTATAATTAATAAATATTAATAATTTTTTATTATTCTGCAAAAGGTGGGCGTAATTTTATTGAGTGCCAAAGTTTGTTCATTATATATCTTATCTTTATTAGGTAAATTGTGATTTATAGCACATTAGAAATATATTTTGTTTTTTTTATTAATAGACAATAGTTGGAATAAAAAATGTTGATGAATTAATTATAGCAAACTTTATTTTTATAGGAATAAAAAAATTGATTTAAAAGATATAGAATTTATGGAACTGTCATACCCTCCATTGCCTTTTGTATACCACTTTTCCGACCTCTATCTTAATAATCTACTCTTTGTAAGTCTTATCTTTGTTCCAAATCGTTATACTTGTTTTAGAGATATTCTCATGTGTACCAATATAGATGTTTTAAAATGAACTCTTCACTTGAAGGAGTATATTGCTCTCTTTTGTCCTACCAAAAACTTCTGTAGTCTAGAGCGTTCTTCATTATCGATTGAGACGTGTAGGAATATATCGTTATATAATTGCGAAACTTATAGAGAAGTCTGATGTAATAATCAATTCATCCAAATTTGTTTAAATTCGGACTATTGATTTGGCTATAATTCTATAGTTAATAGCCTTTCTTATTATTCTATCCTACTTTGAGCCAAAAAGTGTTACAAATTTAATTAGATATTTAGGCTGAATAAATTTTAGCGGTATCTTCTGATATCACTATATTATTGTCTGCCTTAGATAAGGAAGCTTTAATTAAATTCAGATTATTGTTTTGGCCAGTCGTCGGACGGACAGACATATATCGCAAAATCGATTAGAAATTTGTTACGGTCCAATAATATATGAAACCTTACAGAATGTTTCGAAAGCGATAATTTTGCTGGGTAAGTTTGTTAACCTTCCCCACATGGATAGTTTCAGCTAACAAGCACTAGAGGATATTTAGTTATTGATGCTTTCCATTTATTACTGGCTATCAAGGTTGTAACGAATAATAAACGAAGTTTCCCATTACTACACTACACTAGAGGACGTTATTCATGACAATCACAGATCTAGGCTATATTTCTCTAGAATTGAGCTGAACTATCCTTAATCGGCGAATTAAAGAAATGTATAAATATGTTGATCAGTTTCAAACCCCTGCTATCCAATGAGATTCGCATTAGACATTTAAAAAAGACTGTTTCCTTTCAGAACTCTAGAGTATTAGAACGTGTATAAGTTGCCTCTCAAAGGGGGATAAGTTTATCTAAACAAGTTAATAATTATCTGGACCTTTCCGTCATATTTTAGCCAAATTAAAAGAGGAGATTTAGATAAATTCTGCTGAATGTATAACATTGTAATTAGAGAGTATTTTCCACAAGAGGTTCGGAAGTCAATCCTAGAGTCTTAGAACTTGTAAACTGCTTCCCTGAGGGGGCATAAGTTTCCTTTTAAAAATAAACCCTTTCAAGAACCATCAGTCATATTTTTCAAACAATTCAAAGATGACCAAATTTCACTACTGTTTCTCCTGGATATAGTTAATGTCTGGGATTTATTCTACTACCGGTCCTACTTATTCTACGCATTATGACTATTTCAAAAACTATAATTCCGTTTCTTTCAAACAATTTATTCAAATAACATAAAAATATATATAAGTTCCTGAAATGTTATTTTCACTACTGATTTTCGCCTCCCAAACTTTTTAGCCCACAAAGGGTTAATCAGTAGTTATTTTAAATAAGATAAAGAACATCTGCCTTATAAAATATTTCCCTTTAAAAAACTTTATCTTAAATAAACTATTCACCTTTTTTTTTGTTAATTTGAACTTGACTTCTAGAAAATGATAAGTAAAACTTCTTTAAATAAAATATTTAAATTTAATTTTATAAATCATTTGAATAATAAAAGCTCTCTTTAACCAAGTCCATTTTATTTAATTCCAGAGATCGTTTTCGTACACGTCGCAGAGCTTCGATAGCACCATTACCCGCATTACGTTTAAATGACAAAGAAATGTTGGCAAGCGATTTTGATGCGTACAGTGTGGCCAGTAATCAAGCCTCTATAACGAGTGTTAATTCTTTGGCCAGTTTATTGAAGGAAAAGATGCAAGTAGGTTGTGTGTGTGTGTTAGAAACTTTTGTATATAAAAAAATTTATTTATTTTATCTGATTCTTCTTTAGGGTTTACCCAATAAGATACGCAAAAAGAAACGTGAAACAAAAGATTATAAAATTAAAATCTTTGTGATTTTTATGTTTTTTATGGTTATATTTTTGGTAAGTAATAAATATTAGATAAATTGATATTAGATAAATTGAGGTTATAAAGATAATTTTGAAATATACAATACGAATTTTCCTAAATGATGTATTTAAATGATTTAGGACTTTTTATAGTTGTTTTGTAAATTGACCGAGTTTTTTTCGATTTTTGATTACTTGTAATTATCTGGTGCAAAGGACCAAATTGTTAAAATACTTTTTCCGGAAGAAAAAAAGTGGTTTTCTCAATCCTGCAATTAAAAAATATTTATCGAGTTTTCTCTTTTTAAGCAGCCTCTGAAGTCTTGACTGTAATCGAACCTATTTTGATGATATTTATTGATGAGTTTTCCCCATTTTATCGCAACTTTCGCGTTTCAAAATAGTTAGCATGATTTTTAGCTTTCTGAAAGCGATTATTAATGTCTCCGCTAGAATTTAAAAATTGGGTCAATTACAAATATTCTTCCGTACGCTGCATTGTTAAGTAGAGTCACCATTCAAAAGGGAATTATATTAATTTTGACAATGGAGTCATATCTTAAGCTTCTTAAATGAAAAGAAGCTTAAAATATGAAAGCTATGAGCTTTAAGAAAATCTATGAAAGGAAATAGTGTTAGTAGAGCTTTATTTCGCTGCATTAAGGCATTGTTTCCTGAAAATTTCCTGTTTTGAATAGAAGTTAATTCACTTGTTTCATCATCCATAGTTTCTTCCCAAAATTAGTCATGTTTGATAAACAAGCTCATGTAAGTCTTACATTCCGTATAATTTTCTTATTACTTTTTAAGATCTGTTTGAAGTTTAGATATTCAAAAAGAATATATTAATTACCCACTTATGCAATCCCTAAAGGTTGGGATTCTCTATTCACTTCGCTGAGGATCTCCAGTGTTCTGTAGTGATCACATCGTTTTCATAAATCATTTGCTTCTCTCTTCATCCCATTTTATTCATATTTTCTCCAATTTAAGAATTTAAGAAAGACTCTTATCGAATCAAAAATATTTTCAATTCGTTTCATTAGGGATCCTTCGCGATCATTTATGATCACAATACTTATCTAATCCTTTAGAGTTAAATAACATTTGAGATCATAAAATTATCAATCTCTATTCGATTCGTTATGGATTGCTTAGTGATATATAGTGATCACTCCATTTAAATCAATTTAAAATTGATAACTTTTCACCTTTCATCTCTTTTTCTAAATATTATTCGCCAGTTAAATCAATGATTGAATTAAATTCGTTTCTTTTAGGATTCCCAGCGTTTTTATTGATCACAACCTCTATTAAGAATTAGGAAGATCTGATGGATAATTCAGTGTCTCTTTTCTCTTTCTTCCCATTCGTTAAGTTTGTAAATGATCTACTCCAGTGAAGGAAACAGAATACATACCAACTTTTCCTATTATGATCTCTACTGATCACAAGGTTTATTCATTTTCGAATAACGAATTCAATGAAAAAATCCAGTCTTTCCCATTTTCTGTCTCTTGATTCCATTTTATCAAATATTCTTATTTATCACTGTCGATCTGTTTCCGTGAAATAGATTCTCCTTTCGTTTCGATTAGGATCCTTTGCTATTTTTGGAGATCACGGCAATAATATCTCAAGGTCAATCCATTGCCTTTACCTATCTTTACCGGATGTATGTGCTTAATAATCTCGGAGACAACTTAAGTTTAGGATAGAAAAGATTGACTTTAAACTTTTACATAACTCGCTTTCGTATACTTCAGAAATGAAAAGATTTTATTCTGAAAAGACGAGGACCGTTGAGTTTTCTACGATCGGACACTTATATATTATTATAAATTTGCTTTAATTCTCATTAATATACAATTCAATTCATCCATTATTTTTTCCTTCTTTAGATCGGTTTTGCCTATGTCGGTTATCAGCGTAAAATCTTAACCTTCTCGTATTTCGATAAAATCAAATTCAATTCCAAAGATCGTGTTCTACGAATTCTCAATCATGACGAAGAGGAAATTATATCTGGCCATTTAGGAAAATTGATTGGTATGGATACGAAACCCTACCATTGCCTCGCTGAAAATCGTAGATCAGACGGTAGTGTATGTTTGGAATGGCATGATATAGCTAGGCTATATATGAATTTTCAAAATATGGATGTATTTCGTTGTTATACCCTAAATTGGCAGGCATTAAATGAAGCCAATTTACCAACGGATTGTTATGAGTTAAAACGTAATAATGGTCTCTGGTTTGGTGGCGGCATAACACATAACATGAGTTGGTCTTTGAGTGAAGAAGACTTTGATTTTGCTCCCTTCTCTAGTGGAGATGTTAAAGTGCATCAGTTTGGTAATGGTGTTAAGAGATATTTCATCAATTCCATAGGAGTGGCCATACAAGTGAGCGAGAAAACGCCTTTGCATCTGTCAGTGAATTCCACCACCAACGAATTTTGTTTAAGAGCTCAAAATGATGATTTCACTTTTGTGAATAAATTAAGTGATTTACCCGAATTAAGCTATAAGATTTGCACCACAGAGGATATGAAATCTTTGCATATGTTGATGACTCAACAAAGTTTATGGGATGGCTTAAAGGAAGCCGATATGAAAATTTTACATTCCTTGATCGAGGAACCTGTTTGGCAAATTCCCTATCAACCTGAAGCGGGTTCTTTCAATGAAACCTCTATTTATAATTATTCGGAAGATGTTATTGGCATGGGTTTTATGCGTTTGGGTCATATATTGATAAATGAATTTTGGCAAGAATATATAGGTGATTTCACAGTGGATCAAAGCAGATTCCCTACCTTCAAAGATACCATAGATGTGTTACATCGCAGAGGTTTTAAAATTGTATTTACGATTCAACCTTTCATTAGCACCGAGAGTGATAGTTTCAAGGAAGCTGTACGCAAGAAGTTATTGATCTATGAAAGACATTCGGAGAGAAGTATTCCGGCTTTAACCCGTTACAAGAGTTGTTCTAGTGCGGGAGTTTTGGATATAACTAATAATGCTACTGTGGTATGGCTGAAGGAGAAGCTATTGAAGCTGAAAAAGGAATATAAGGTGGATAGTTTCTATTTGGATTTGGGTACTGGCTTCAATCTGCCCCACTACTATCAATGTCGCCAGACTTTAGATAACCCCGATATGTATGCCAGAATCTTTACTGAGAGTTTGGAAACTATAGGTTTTATTGGTGTATCCACAGCCAGTAGTGTACCCAAACCACCCGCCTTCCTAAGCACACCACCCATTAACTCTTCCTGGTCGGGATTATATGAAGTTATGTCTACAGTTCTGAATTATGGTGTCATTGGATATCCGTTCGTTTTACCCGGAGCCATTGGAGGAGATTATGAATTGAATAGAACCATGACAAAAATGTTTTCATATTATTCTTTGGGTCAACCTGCCTTACCCGAACAGGATTTATATATACGTTGGCTACAGCTCATGACATTTATGCCCTCCATGCAATTCAATCATTTGCCATCGGAATATAAAAGTGATTATATCACCGAAATTGCTAAGGAATTGACCACGATAAGACAAAAATATGTGATACCATTATTACTGAAATATCTCAGTGAGTCGATGAATGAAGGTTTACCTTTGGTAAGGCCATTATGGATGTTAGATCCTCATGATCCTGCCTGCTTGAGCATCCATGATGAATTTTCTGTGGGAGAGGAAATGATTGTGGCTCCAATACTGGAAGAAGATAGTGAGGAGAGAGAAGGTAAGTTAGACAAATTCTAATACCTTTATGAGAGTGAGAAAGAGAGAATGAGAGTTAACATATTTTTATTCTTTTCAGTTTATCTCCCTCAGGGTGTTTGGAAGGATGGTATTGATGGCTCTTTGCGTAAAGGCAGTCGTTGGATTCATAACTATAAAGTGGCCAAAGAGAAAATTGCATATTTTATAAAAATGCCCGATAATACTAGATTTTAGGAATTGTGATACACAAATAAAACTTTATTTAATTTTAGTTTTAAGTAAAAACATGAATGTTTTAAAACGAAATTTATTATTAAAAATTTTAATTGTTAATAAGTTTTTAGGTTTAAAAAAATATTTTTAAAATAAATTTGAAAATGAAAATAATTTAATTAAAAATAAAAAGTTGTTTTAAAAAAATGTCAAAAGTTGAATTCAACAAAAATACTAAAAATTCAATAAAATTCCTTTTTTTAATTAAAATTGTGTTTTTGGAAAATTCGAACTCAATTTCGAAAATTTAAAAATAACTTCGAATGGTAAAAATCTTTGAAATTTAATAAAAAATACTTATTTAAGCAACTGAAAAAATTACAGTCAATAATTTTAATTTTGAAAAGTTTTTAATAATTTCGAAAATTCGAACATAACACGAATTAAAAAAAATATATTGGATCTTCAACTAGAACTACCTGTTAAAGCAATTAAAACATATTTATGCTTAAAAAATAAAATTTAAAAAAATCCATTATTTTGAAAATTCGGTCATACTTTCGAATTCTGATTTATGTCTTCAAAATTTCAAAAAAAAGTATGTCTAAATTAAAAAATCAGTTATTTCGAACTTAAAAAAGTATTGTTGGTAAAAAATTTTCCATTTTAGCTTTTTTTTGGTAATTTCGAAATTCGAACTTAATTTCGAATATTATTTTTTGCTTAAAAATTAAAAGAAGTGTTATGGAAATTGTTTATTTACATAGCATAAGATACATTTTTTCTGAAATATATAGAATTTAATAGAATTTCAGCAATTTCGATAATTCGAACATAATATAATATTTGATTTAAGTGTGAAATTTTTAAATTTATTTCAAAAATGAATTATTTATTCACCTCTAATAAATATTTTCATGAAATATTTTTTATTGATCCCTTTTAAGCAATTTCGAAAATTCATACTTAATTTCGAATTTAATTTTTTGGCCATAAAGTACAAAACTTATGAGAAAATATTTATTTATGAGGTTTAAATAATATTTTTCCTGAAAAATGTAGGATTTATTACAATTTTGACAATTTCGAAAATTCAAACATAACATGAACTTTTATTTCAGTTTGAAAATCGCTTAATTGATACTAAACAGTCCATTTTAGGTCATGTAAAAATTTTCGTTTCTATTTTTTTGTCTTTCATTTTCACGAGCTCGAAAATTTGGGGTTTTGAATAAAATTAAAAAATGTTTGCTTACAAAATTTCTCAGTATTCATGATTACATAAAATTCTAATAATTTCGAAAATTCGAAATTTAAAGTTTAGATTTTGTTTTTTTTCGAAATTTAAAGCTATTTAATTATGTAATTTGTAATTTTTGTTGTTTTGTAATTTTAAATATTCGAACTTAACTTCGAATATTGGTTTGTATTTAAAAATTATAAAATTCTTATGAAAATTTCTTATTTTTATCATCTACATAAGATTTTATTTAAATGTGCAGTTTGTTTTTCAATAATTTCGAATATTTATTAGATTATGATATAAAAACTTAGATTATGATATAAAAAACTTCCCTACAATAATTTTATTTTACCAATTAAATTTTTTGTATGTTTTTTTTAATAAGAAAATTTAATTTTATGATTATTTCCGGAATTTCGAAAATTCGAATATAATTTCGAAATTCAGTTTCTGCTGTACATTTTAAGAAAATTTTTATTTAGGCAATTTTTAATAAATTACTTGAAAAACATATTAACTTTTGATCAAACTTTACCCAATTTCGAAAATTCGAAGTTAGTAGAAAATTTTGATTTTCTTAAAAAAATCATTAATGGTTTAAAGAATTAAAATCAATTTCTATGTGAAATATTTTTGATTTCGTAACAATTTTAAAAATAATTAAAATTCGAACACAATTTCGAAATTTAGTTTTTTTTTTTTTTCAAAAATGATTTTTTTTTATAAAAATTTATTATTTAAACAGTTTTTGTTAAATTTCTTTGAAAGTAAATGTTATTTGATCAAATTTTAACAATTTCGAATATTCGAAGTTTATATAAAATTTTCGTTTTAGTAAAAAAATAGTTACAAAAAAGTGCATCTAATGTCTTTTATGAGAAACAGATATGATTTTATATGTGAAAAGTTTTGGTTTTTAGAAATTTTTTTTTAAATTTCGAAATTCGAAAATAATGCGAATGATGTTTTTGGTATTTCACATAATAATTTTAAATAAAACAAAATTTTTGCTTTAATTTAAAAAATTTTGGAAAATTGAGCTTGAACGTACCTTTTTTATAACGATAATTTTTTTAATTAATTTTTTAATTAAATATTTTAAATATTTAAATAATAAATATGAGAACACAACACTTTTTAATTAAAAACAGGCCATAATGTGGCAGCCGCCATCTTTACTTATTAATTTTTTTAATAAATTTTAAACACTCTTATTTATCTATTTCCTTTTAAAGCCTTTTGAAAGCACTTTACCATATAGCTTTCCTTTTTAATGCTATGGAAGCACGAATATATTAAGCTCTTAAACAGGCCATAGTGTGGCAAATGCCATCTTTACTATTTTATTTTTTTCTATTTCCATTTTAAAGCTTTTTATTTAGACAGAAAACTTTCGCTTCTTTTTTCATAAAACTCACTTTTTATGCTTTTTACACTAGTGGCTTCTGGCGCCCTCTTCAGGGAACTTTAAAAAACTCAATTTCCTTTTTTACTTTAATTTTCATTACACTCACACATTAACACTAAACGCATGCGCATTACACAACGAACGACCAGGTGAAGGAGAATAAGCGATCGGCAATGAAATTAAATTTTCTAAGAAACTTTAAACTCTTTTTTATCACTTTAATTAATAATTTGTTTAAAATATTTTTACAAAAACTTATTTAAGAAACGTTTATTTATTTTTTTATGTAAAATTTATTAATTTTTCTTCACTTTTTCCAAAATTATTTAAAAAATTCACGGAGCTCCTTCACTTGTCAACTGCCTCGTTTTAAGTCTGCGCGTTAACTAAAATGTTGGCAAAAATAGAAGGAGTAAATGGTCTGTTAACAGCGGAGTATAACAGTTTAAAATTAGGGGAATGTAATAAATGTAGGGGAAGGTGTATGTTAACACTTTTAAAGCAAGAGATTCTATAAAGAGTATTTGGAAATGATTAAGAGAAATTGGCCTCATGGAAATAGTTCATTTAATTAGAACCAAAGCAGGGACGTTAGTGAGAAAATTTATTGTAATGAAACTTGATATATGGAATGAAATGTCCCCACATATATCACCACCCACAATAGTACCAAAACTACTTTTTGAAAATGATTCTGTAATTATTGAACCGTAAGAGATATTTTAATGAAATATAATTTATTAAGAGCTGAAGTATTTTCGAATTGATTTGGGAATCTCCAAATTTGGCCACCTCGGGTTTGTTGAATATTTAAAAATTCGCCAAAAATTTATTTATGAATTGAGACAAAAAAAAAAAAAAAAAAATAGTAAATCTCCATAAAAATACGCTTACGTGTTGTTTTTTCAGAGATATTTTTTGTGATTGCCAATCACGGGAAATTCTTTGTACTAAACTTTATAATTTTGTCCTTTAAAGAAATCTTAACGGGAATATGAACTAAATACAGATTATAATTGCATTCGCAAGTTCTATCCCAAATACAATTTAAAAGATCGCAAATCAAGACTTATTTTAAATTATCCTTAACATATAGTTAGATATGATAAAGCAAACTCCTTATAATAGAGCGATCAAAAAAAAAAAAAAGACATTTTTCAACATGATTTACACGGGTTGAGATTTTTTGTATTTCCATATGGAAGTGGGGATTTTTATAATTTTCTGTTTAATAGAGAAGATTCACAAAAAAGTCGCATAAAAATCGTTATTTGTTTAAATTTTATTAAAGACAAAAAGTTCTCAAATTTTGGGACCAAATTTCCTTTCTCAAGGAACTGTTTTGCATGACAAAATGTAAGATGAATAGGACCAGAGGAAGGGATTCCCCCCATAAAAGCAATTATTGACTATCGTATGTCTAAAGAACTATAACAGCGAGAGATTTAATAATTGGCCCTAATCACTTGCTCAAAAAACGTAGGACGGATAGGACCATACAAACCAAATATTGATTATCGAATATCAATAAAAAGCTATTTCGATAACTAATAATTAAGTACACAAATTATTAATTATCGTGTTAATAATTTGTTCAAATCTTGTCACATTCCTATAATTGAAAAATTTTAGAACGGATAAGTCCGGAGGATTTGGCAAAATCTCCGTTGCATGAAATTCTTGATTGGTTAAATTTGGCTAAATATTTGTGCCGCAATGCGTACCGGGTAAAAGTTAGTTAAATATAAAAAATAAATATCTATATATAAATATATATGTTTGTAACGTATAGACTCTAAAACGGCTGCGAAAATTTGATGACATGTTCACAGAATAATTTCAAATCACCCAAAGGTAATTTAGGCTGCACTAGGGGGTAGAGTACTCACCATACAAAGCAAATATTGATTATCGAATATCTAAAGAACTATAACAGTGAGAGTTCTCAAATTTTGGTCCCGACAACTTTCTCAAGGAACTGTTTTACTGGACATTACGTACGACGGATAAGACCAAAGGGAGGAGTATCGCCCTTACAAGGCAAAATTGATTATCGAATATATTATGACTACATAACAGTGTGAGTTCTTAAATTTGGTCCCAATAACTTTCTGAAGAAATTAGATAAGACCAGGGAGAGGGGTGTCGCCTATACAAAGCAACACTTTGTTTTGGCAAAACGGCAAACATCTGCTATTTTTCACATAAAATAAAAATTAAATATACAAATTATTGAAAACTCTTTTAAGATCGACTAAATATTTCACCTGATATCAGTATTGACTACAAATGGTTAATACGAAAAATTATCTACGATAAATTACAAAAGAAAACAACCTTCGTATAATTATTTTTCTGATTAATGTTCATTATTATGATTATTTTGATACCAACATTTATTTAAGATTTATGGATTTTAATATAAAGAAATAGAAAAAAACGTTAACTAACCTTTTTTGCTTTATTTAAAAAAAATTGTAATAAATTAATTTGAATAAGAAACAAATTTCTCAATATTCTTTGATTTTAATTATTCACTTTTATTATAAATTTTAATTTTACATAATTTTAATTTTTTATAATTTTTAACATAAAACACACACTGATTTAGTTAATAAAACTTTTATTAACTTCTTTTTGCCTCTAATACACCATAATCATTATTTCTTTTTCCATACGTTTTAAAATAGTGTCTTCCAGCGCCCTCTTGATTTAACTTTAAGAAACTCATTTCCTTTTTACTTAACTTTTCAAAACACTCACACAATAACATTTATTACCACACACACTTTACGTTTGCTCTTAAATCAACTAGAAAAATAAATGGACTTGATACTTTAGCTTTATCACACATTGAAAAACAGGCCATAATGTGGCAAATGCCATCTTTACTCTTCCTTTGCCATAGTGGATGCTAGCGCCCTCTTAATTTAACTTTAAGAAACTCATTTCCTTTTTTACTTAAACTTTCAATACACTCACACATTAACACTTTTTATTTCACACACTCACTATACGTTTGCGCATAAAACAACGAACGACCAGGTGAAGGAGAATTAGCAACCGGCTTCATAGCATTTTCTATTGAACTTTAAACCCGTTTATTCCACTTAAATTTAATAACTTTTTACAAATATTTTACAAAAACTTATTTAAGAAACGTTTAATTACATTTTTATTCAAAATTTATTAATTTTTCTTCATTTTATTCCAAAATTTTTTAACAAATACACGGAGCTCCTTCACCTGTCAACCGTCTCGTATAAAGTCTGCGCGTTAACTAAAATGTTGGCAAAAATAGAAAGAGTAAATGGGCTGTTAATAACGGAGTATAACAGTTTTGAGATGAACATACCCTTCAAACATTTGAAAGTTAAACGTGTTGCGTATGCCACTTTTTAGTAACTTCTGGAAGATATTGAGAAGATTTTCGCAGATTTACAAAAACAAAATACATTACTATTATCACATGATCTTCTTGGAATATATAAAGAAGCGACATCCAGAAGTTATTTAGAAAATATTACAGAAATTACAAAAAAAAAAAACACAAAATACATTATTATTGCCACTAAATCTTCTTGGTGTATAAAAGTAAGAATCTACCAAAAATTGTTTAGAAGATGTTTAATGAGTTACAAAAATAATAATGGTTATATGCCCGCCTTTACCGTTCGACTAAGAATCACTTTCTGAATTGATTTAACGATATCCGTTCGTCCGCCTGTTTATCTGGCTGCCCATGTAAACGCTGTGAATAGTCCGCAAGTTTTTGAAATATCTTGATGAAATTTGGTACATATTTTTGGTTTGGCCTAAAGATGAAGCCTATTGAAATTGGCCATGTTTGTTGAATTATTTCAGGTACATCCCATACAAATGTTCTTCCCTGAAATGGGGTTATAAGGTCATAAAAGTCCTAAATTCAAAGCGATTTAGTAAGTAAGTCTTATAATATTTTTAAATGATATGCAAAAATATGCGATGCTTGATTTGTTTTTTCTCCTAGGTCCCATAAAACCATCTTCCAAGTATCACTTTAAGGGCAAAAATCTCACATATACTTTGTTATATAAATATAAGCAAAAATCGATGTACAAAATTATACGAAGTTCGATTCATAATTTCTTTTGAACAACTTCTGATACTCATCTAGAAGTCTCCTTTAAGCCACTTACAGAAATCTTGTATGTCACTGCCGTAAGTAACTTCTAGGTCACTTCCAAAAGTAGCTTCTTAGAATCGTCGAGAAACCACTTCGAAGAGGAAAAGTTTTCTCGACGGAAGATGATTTTTATGATAGTTTGAAGAATACTTTGGTGATGAATTTCAACTTCTTAAAGACTCTGACTCTGAAAGCCACTTCCTTAACCAAAAATATTTGCAGGTTATTAATAAGTATAAAATTGTTGGTGCTCTTTCATTTGTCAAACTCTCGTATTAATACTGTGCGTTAGCGGAAAATTTGTAATAATAACAGCAGATGAAATCTGTTGTTAACAGCAGCGTATAACAGTTTAATATGAGAAGAATGTAATTAATGTAGGGGAAGGTGTACGCGCATTTTAAGAGTATATAGAAAAGAGTAAGAGAAATTTGTCTTTTGGAAATAGTTTTATTATTAAGAGCAAAAAAACGGTTATAGAGAATCTTTCTCATAGAGAAATTTGAAAAATTATTAAAAATATTAATTTTTAATAATAAAATTATGTGAAATTTTTAAAATTCGTTCTTTTGATTTTATTGAAAAAACTGTATTTATTGTAAAACAATGTTAAGTTAACATTTTTTATCCATGAAGTAAAAGAATAACTGAAATTATTTCTCTCTTAATCAATTTTACATTAATTTCTTTCTGTGTGTTCGATTTTTCGAAATATTTTGTAACTTTAACCGTTTGAAATATTTTAACAAAATTTTACATGGTTATAGCTAAGACACTTCTAAGTTAATTTAAAGGACCATAGGTGTTCAGTGAGTAATAGGGTAGTGAAGGTCTTCCAAAGTTGGCCATCCTTCCAACCATCCAACCCTCTCCAGCATAGTTTCTTTAGCTTTGAAGATGTATACATGCGTGTATATATGCATGTATGTATTTATGTATGTATTTATGTATGTATGTATATATGTATGTATGTATGTATGTATGTATGTATGTATGTATGTATGTATGTATGTATGTAACGTATAGACTCTAATCTTAATATATTCGAAAGTAACATAGGCTATCGAAAATTCCGTTAGAACCAAGGAAAGGGGTACCTCCCTTACAAAGCAAATATTAACTATCGAATATATGAAAATTAAATTCGGGTGAGCTCCCCTCTAGATCTATCCAAAATTGGACAATTTTGGAAAAAAATTAGTGTTTTAAAATCACACTTTGGAATTTTCTAAAAATGATTTTTAGAAATGAAAAGATGGAAGTTTTTTTTTAATATTTTGACTCATAGAAAAATTCACATTCATCATATTCCAATTTTAAATTTAAATCGGTACTCGTTTCAATTTTTTCCCAACTTTCCACTTCATTTCTCTTTAAAAGTTGTGAATCCCAAATTCTAACCAAATACTTGTGTAAGAAATGTTTACCTTCGCTGAACATCTCACTTAAATTCAATGACTTCAATTCGTGCAAAATTTACATAAATGGAGGGTATTTTGAATTCAACACTGAAAAAATAGCATTTTTATTTGTATTTTATTTATTATAATTTTGATTATATTATGTAACTTTTGAACCATTTTAGAATGATGTATATAAATTTATCCATATTCTCTGAAGAATTAAAAAAATCCCATTTTTCCATATGAAAATTCTCAATCCGTAAAAATCATTTTAGTTTTTTCACTCAAATGGTTGTCTTGTCATTATAGTTGCCGTCCGGTAGAAAATACTTTTTGAGTATTTAGCCTAAATATGTAGCTATACATTAAGGATATGTAAAAAATGATTTTAATGGGCTTTGCGATTTGACAAATTGAACAAAAAAAAAAAACTGAGAAAAATTATCAAGTTGTGGTAGGACTTGTGGACGTGTCTCTGACCAAGTGTCATCCGGAGTCCCATTAAGATTTCTGTATTAAACAATAAAAATTTTAAAATGGTTTTAAATGAAAATAAATGTTGCCACCTTTTTGAAAATAAGAATTTTATAATGAATCTGGCACATATTTGAAAAAACTTGGGACCTTCAGTAAGTCTGTTATCTTAAAGAAAAAAAACTAAAAAAACAGGGCTAAAAGTGAGTTAAAAATTTCAACGGTTCAAAAAAAATCGACTTGGACACACTGTGAGTTAGAAGCGCAGCAAATGCACATTCACCTGCACATTAATAATCTATTCCCTAATACTTTAAACTGTTATACTCTGCAGTTAACAGCTAAATTTCTCTTTATTTTTTTAGCAACATTTTAGTTAACCGTTAATACGAGACAGTTGACACCTGAAGGAACTCTGCGAATTTATTAATAATTTTTAAAAAAGTGAAGAAAATTAAATAAATTTTACCAAAAAATATAAATTAACAGTTCTTTAATAAATTTTCGTGAAAAAATATTTTTAAAAAGTTCATAATTTAAGTGAGAAAAAAGCGTTTGAAATTCTAAGAAAATGTAAATTCACTGCCGGTCATTAATTTTCCTTCATCTGGTCGTTCGTTGTTTAATGTACATCCGTTAAGTGTTAAAGTTCAAAAAGATTTGGGCAGGATCGTAGTCCGCGACCCCTTTTCAGTCGGCCATCTCAAGTATGTTGATTTCTTAAAAATTCGCCTAAAATTCATATGTGAATTGGGACATCCGTTGTTGTAAATCTCCATAAAAACATTTCTACGAGTTTTGTTTGTCATCTCTTATATCTGCAGAGATATTCGACTTGAAATTAATTGTTATTTCATTTTTACATTTGCTTTTTAGTCTTAACTTCTTAACTTGTAAAGAATATCAAAAAATATATCAGATCTTATCTGTTTAGTTAACCTTTTCACTGAATCGTATTTTAGGTGATTAAATGAAAAATTATTTTTCTAATTCAATATTTTTAATTCGTGTAAAATTTTTTAAAATATGAGCGATAGAAGGTGCTTATGAGTCGTCAGTGCTGAATAACATTTGTTTTTTTACAAGCAGACCTGGCACTACTTTGTTTTGCCCCAAAAGATGTTGATTTTTATCGGCCTGATCCTTTATACTTTTATATACATACAATACTGAATTCTTCATCTACTTTTGGCATGATGAAACATGCATTAATAATTGAAACGGTATCTCTATTAATTACTTATAATATTCTCAATTCTCAATATAAATTCTCTTTGTAATAACATTAATTTGCATAAGAGCACATATTCATTTATTTTTGCTATTACGATACAGTTGGTAATTAAAAGAGCTCCAACGAAACTGTTCTACAATGTAATAATTTATTCTCTTATTTATAACTCATTTGCATTTACTCTTTAGAAATTCTCTTTATTATGAATGATTTACATAAAGAACTGTTAAATTGCATCAACACTTACATACATATTAATTTATTCCCCTTTCATTTAAACAGTTATACAGTTATGTTAACAGTTATTCTCATTGTGCAGTTATTATTGCAAACATTTCAGTTAACGTGCAGACTCAATACGAGACGGTTGACAGGTGAAGGAATTCCGTAAATCATTTTGGAAAAAGTAAAGAAAAATTAATTAATTTTTAATAAAAATATAAATAAACGTTTCTTTAATAAATTTTTGTAAAAATATTTGTAAAAAGTTGTTAAATTAAAGTGAGAAAAAACTGTTTAAAGTTCAGTAGAAAATGCTTTGAAGCCGGTTGCTAATTCTCCTTCACCCGGTCGTTCGTTATTTTACGCGCAAACGTAAAGTGTGTGTGTTAATGTGTGAGTGTTTTGAAAGTTTAAGTAAAAAGGAAATTAGTTGCTTTAAGTTCAATAAAGTGGAATAAACGTGTTTAAAGTTCTATAGAAAATTCTATGAAGCCGGTTGCTAATTCTCCTTCACCCGCTCGTTCATTGTTTTACGCGCAAACGTAAAGTGTGTGTGTTAATGTGTGAGTGTTTTGAAAGTTTAAGTAAAAAGGAAATTAGTTGCTTTAAGTTCAATAAAGTGGAATAAACGTGTTTAAAGTTCTATAGAAAATTCTATGAAGCCGGTTGCTAATTCTCCTTCACCCGCTCGTTCATTGTTTTACGCGCAACCGTAAAGTGTGTGTGTTAATGTTTTGTTTTTTGTGTTTTGAAAGTTTAAGTAAAAAGGAAATTAGTTCCTTTAAGTTCAATAAAGAGGGCTCTAGGAGCCACAATAGCAATAGTAAATGTTGTGTTAAAGCAAATAAAAGTCAATAAAAATTCTGTGAATAAAAGAAGTGAAAGGTCACTATTAATACAAAAAGCTTAAAAATGGGGAAAGAAATCGAAAGAGTAAAGATGGCATTCGCCGCACTATGGCCTGTTTTTAAAAGTTTAAAAAACTTAAAATTAAATTCTAGTTATTGCCGTTAGCTAGTTTCGATTAATTTATCAAGATGATTTACGCGCAATTGTAAAGTGTGTGTGAAGAAGGAAAGTTAAAGAAAATTGAAATTAGTTGCTTTAAGTTAACTAAAGATGGCGCTAGTAGTTAATTTTTAAAAGTTTAAAAATTAAAATTAAATATATGATGGTGTATTTCTATGCTAAAGGAATATTTGCAAGGTTCATTTCAATTAAAGCGCATTAAATAATTAACTTTGAAATGGAAATACAAAATACAGTGTTGTTCGAAACCCGACCAAGTTTTTCTCAGTAAGTATTTATTGATTTATACATTCTGTTCAATTAATTAATTTTAGCCAAAAATGTGAACAAAAATAGATTTCTATTTTCTTTGAAATTATAATACAATAAAAATAATATAAATTTAAAAATTAGTTGTTCGAAACTTAAGCCATCTCTGATATTTTCGTTTCTTTTAAACCCAGCGCACTTTTCGAATATAAGTTAAATGCGATCCGTTATAATAGTAAGCATAGCATCAGCTCGCTGATTTAAGACAGCTTATCAACTCTTGATTATTTCTAAAGCGTTGTACACAATATCTTCTTTTAAAGAAATTCAGAGCCTGAAACAAGGATGGCAAACCCAAGACTTGGATCTCATTAGCTGATAATTATTTTTTGAACTACTTTGATAAATACTTAGCGTAACATATGAGGAACCAAAATGTCCCTGAAAATAAAGCGGTCCTCTTTTGTTATAAAACAATAGGAGATAGCCATGTTTGGAGGGTCACAGATTACGATTATGATCGATTAGGTAAATATTCTTCTCCAAATTATTTCCAAAAGCCTTCAACTCTAATCATGCGAAATTTCATAAAGATATTTCTAAAGGTTTCAAAGTTTCAGAATTATTTGCAACAAATAAATTTGGACTCACTCTGCATAGACGTTTGTCTGTTGTTTGCACACTTACGTCCACAATAATTGTCGCAGCTCAATGAATTTTGGTCTGAATATTTCTTTTAGACCTGAAAAATTTTTTATTTAACACCAGCAAAATCGATTTAGTACATTAAAAGATATAGACAGATATCTGAGGCATTAAGATATATGTACTTCATTATCATCACAAAAATTATCAAAATTGGTTCAGAAAAAAAAGTTATAGCCAAAAACACAACAAATTTTGTGGCTCATTAAGGGTCCCCGTCTTACATTTAAGAAAAACATATGTATACGTTTGTAACTATATGTGTGAGTGCACTTGTAGTGGAGGGCATTGAAGATTCGGCATAGCCGAATATATCATTCTCAGTGATAAAATTCTAACCTTTTTTTCGAAAATCATTCCATTAACATTTTTATAGTGCTTCCTGTCACTGTACTCGAACATCTAGTCCATCTCCGTTCATGAACTACGACAATTTAAGACAACTCAACAATTCTCTTTTAATAAGAGCTCAATATCTCTCAACTGGCTTTACCTTCGGACAGTTTGGAGTATTTGCCTCTCTTGATATAAATACCACATTATTGTTCTTGTTTTGTTTATTTATTAGTTTTAAATTATATTTATGGCTAAAATTATATATTAACTATACATTTATTAATATCATAATTAATAATAATGGAAATTACAGTGGGCCATTTAATATCTATAAATAAACTAATTTACATTAGTAAACAATTAACTTAAACTTAAAACGAGTATAAAATTTAATCAACTTTTTTGAAAAGTCTCATTGTTTTTTTAAATAAATTAGTGCAATAATTAAGTACAATAATTAAGTTTTAATTAAATACAAAAAAAAATAAATTAAATAAATTAAAATATCAGGGAATAAAAATACATTCAAATAAACACTAAATACTAAATTTGCACTAAAAAATAATTAAAGTACAAATATAAATTTAAGGAAATTAAACTTAATTTAATAATTTTTATTTATAAAAGTAAATTTTAGAAAATGGAATATTTAAATTAACTAAAATATAACTTAGAATTAACGTACAACTAACTAAATGAAAAACTTTTTAAATTTTTCTCTTACACTACATTCGGGTAAATTATGTTCACAATATTCTGTATCTGAGGGTCGGGTGAAAGGGTTACATTTATCCTCTTCGACCACTATATCATTTTGATCTAAACACATAACACTGCGCCTTCGAACAGGCAAAGGAGCATTAGAAGTTTTACAAGTAACAGGACAAAACTGCCAAGGTCCTGTCAGCCAATGCGCAGGACAAGCTGAATCATTACATTTTTTTGTCAAACGCAAAGGGCGTGAGTTTTTGGCAAAAGCCCAACATAATTCGGTATCCAAAGTAACTGTGAAATATTTGTAATTTAATAAACATAAAAAATAAACTCTAAAAAATCTTACCTCTGCCATTTTCATAGCAAATTGGTTCACGGTATTGTAAACCTCCTCCACAAGAAACCGAGCAAGAGGACCAATCACTTAACTTCCACAAATAATGTTTATTGGCACTGACATTTAAGGCCGGCAAAGTAAACTCATAATAAATACCTTCATTAGGTTCATCACCTCTAACAATTATCTGAAGAAGTAACCCGCATTTTATAAACTAAATAAACATTTAAATCCTCTTTGAAAAAAAACTTACATAAATCGCTATGGAATGTTGTATGGGTTGTGGTATTTTAATAATCTCCTGTTCATCTATACGATCATAAAAACTCTCTGCTCCTGCTATCACAAATTCACCAGGCATTGAGATTAAACTATCACCATTCAAATAGAAATGACTGCTATTCGCCCTTGCAATACCCAAGAAATGTGGTGAATTTCCCAACTCTTTAATAACAATATGACGTGCCTTGGCAGGCAGCACCACTATTTCAACATATCCCTCACTCACTTTCAGAGTTTCATTGTATGTAGATTTCACCGGTTTACATTGGTCACCTTTACCGCCACAAATGCCACAACGATCTTCTTGCATGTCAGAATCAACAATCCAATCGCAACCAACTTTCTAAAGAAAATCATATTTAGTTGAAAATGTTGATGAGAGGGGAAATCAATACGGTATTCTACTCACCCTACAAATACCATCAATACACATATTATTAGTGCCTAAAGTGCAGGGTGTACCATCAAGTACCATATCACCCCAATTGGCTATAATGGTGTCATCCTCATCGGTACAGTAAAGTTTACAGGGATTTTCTGTTGACGAAATAAATAAGGAGGTTGTGAATTTATTCTCAAATAGAAAGTGGATAGAAACAATAGTTTGATATAGAATATGAATTATAATGGGGACTAAATTCTGAATAAAAAAATCTAAAATCTGAACTAGAATCTGAACCAGATTCTGAACTAGAATCTGAACCAGATTCTGAACTAGAATCTGAACCAGATTCTGAAATAGAATCTGAACCAGATTCTTAACTAGAATCTGAACCAGATTCTGAACTAGAATCTGAACCAGATTCTGAACTAGAATCTGAACCAGAATCTGAACAAGAATCTGAACCAGAATTTGAAATAGAATCTGAACCAGAATCTGAACTAGAATCTGAACCAGATTCTGAACTAGAATCTGAACCAGATTCTGAACTAGAATCTGAACCAGATTCTGAACTAGAATCTGAACCAGATTCTGAACTAGAATCTGAACCAGATTCTGAACTAGAATCTGAACCAGATTCTGAACTAGAATCTGAACCAGATTCTGAACTAGAATCTGAACCAGAATCTGAACAAGAATCTGAACTAGAATCTGAACCAGAATTTGAAATAGAATCTGAACCAGAATCTGAACTAGAATCTGAACCAGATTCTGAACTAGAATCTGAACCAGATTCTGAACTAGAATCTGAACCAGATTCTGAACTAGAATCTGAACCAGATTCTGAACTAGAATCTGAACCAGAATTTGAACTAGAATCTGAACCAGAATCTGAACAAGAATCTGAACTAGAATCTGAACCAGATTCTGAACTAGAATCTGAACCAGATTCTGAACTAGAATCTGAACCTGATTCTGAACTAGAATCTGAACAAGAATCTGAACTAGAATCTGAACCAGAATTTGAAATAGAATCTGAACCAGAATCTGAACTAGAATCTGAACCAGAATCTGAATTAGAAACTGAATTAGAATCTGAATAAGAATCTGAACTGAAATCTGAATTAGAATCTGAACCAGAATTTGAAATAGAATCTGAACCAGAATCTGAATTAGAAACTGAATTAGAATCTGAATTAGAATCTGAACTTGAATCTGAATTAGAATCTGAACCAGAATTTGAAATAGAATCTGAACCAGAATCTGAACTAGAATCTGAACTTGAATCTGAATTAGAAACTGAATTAGAATCTGAACTTGAATCTGAATTAGAATCTGAATTAGAATCTGAAATTGAATCTTCAATAGAATCAGAACTGGACTTGAACTAGAACTGAACTAGAACTGAACTAGAACTGAACTAGAACTGATCTATAACTGAACTAGAACTAAAACTGAAACTATAAAATAAAATACTTACGTTTATCAAAATATGGCAACCATTTATAGAATTCTCCCTGATAAGCTCTATTATTGTATTTCTCGCACTGTTTGCCACGAAAGCTGGGTTCATCTTTAGGACAAGCATGAGGATTACAAATTTGATATCTCTTTCTCTCGCCTATACAAAATGAACCACCATTTGCTGGCAGGGGATTATCACATTCTCTTTGTTGTATTGAAACACCACCACCGCACGAGCGAGAACATTCACTCCATTCTGACCATTCACCCCAACCACCATCTATCTTTTCCAGAGATTCCTGAGGAACACATTCACCATTTTGGCACCACTATTTCGAAAAATTTAAATGCAATTTCCATAATCCAGTTTAAATTAAGAGATCTTCTAATGAAAATTACCAAAACAAACCTTACGATTTCCACAGGGAGTCCCTGGGGCTGTAGGTCTCATATTTGTTATACATTCACCATTAACGCGACACCATAAAGTCGAACAGATTTCATTCATGGAAGAACAGGCACGTACCTCACTATCGGTAACATTGTATTGCAAGCGACATTGTACCTCGGCACTGTAGATGTGACCCGGTTGCTCTTCCGGATAGGCATATTCACTTTTATTGGAGGGTTCATTATCCAAACACTCACCCAAACCTTGACTGTTAAAAGGGGTGTTATTCGAAGCAAAGAATTTAATTTATTTTTGATGGACTTACTCTAGGAAATGTGTTATAAATTTTCGACTACAATTCGACCAACAAACTTGTAAAGTATCCGCTCCAAATGTTGGTGTCATTATATGAACTATTGAACCCACCCGTGGGTGACAACCAATTTTTGCAGTATCGTGAAACATGCCAAAGCTGAAAGAGAGGAAAAAGGCAAAAATTGAATTCATGTAAATCAATTTAGTTCTTTTCATATTTTAACACCTTTTTGTGAATGTAAATTACTGACAAAATTGTTAACAGCACAATTATTGAAATAAACTTAAACTCAAATTGATTTGTTTAAAATTTAAATTACAAGTTTAGGTTTTCGTAAATCTCAAGAAAAAAAAACTCATAATAACGAGAAAAAGACTAAAACTGTCAAAATAATAACATTATCAAATCAATCAACAAATAAACATTTAGTTTAATAAATAATTAATTTAAATGTTATGCACAGTGATTGGTGAACACCAGCACTTGTTATTCGGGATTTAAATACTCGCATACAGTTTGTCAAGAATCGGTTTACACATTGAAATTTAATAACTTTACTAAATGTTCATTATAATCACTTTTTTTCGCCGTTTTGTCATTAAATGACCAGTGATTCCTAATTAAACTTTAATTTAATTTATTTTGAAAGTGTAAACGCATTCTTGACTAACTGTATACACAAATTATATTTATTAATAATGATGTATAGAGTTTTGAATTGTTGTTTATTACAAATCAAGTAGCTTTCAATGAGCGAACCAAATCAGCTACTTAAGTTTTAAAGGGTGATCATATAAATGATCCTTTTCGAAAATTATGATTTGAAGTCTGTTCAATAAAATTTAAAACTTATATTTTTTGAGGACATGATTATTAAATTCGATCGAAATGAAGATTCTATAATTTGAATTTACAATAGAAAGATTAAAATTTTATGAAATTACCCAGAAGCAGTCAAAATGACTTCATGTTTTGGTGACTGTAACTATTAATCGGCTGGGAGGATTTGCATTAAATTTAATATAATGAAAGCAGAGGTGTATAAAATTATTTCTTATGAAATTTTGACCCGACAGCAGTTCTTTGGGATTTATAGAGGTGCAAATAAGTGTACCCTGTACATTTATTATTTTATGTCGCACCAAATAAAAATCAAAAGAGAATTATTGATCTGATAAAATTCTTTATCCTGAAAAAGTGAGAAAAAAAATGGATTCAGGTTTATAAAGCCATAACCATGTGATTAGAAATATATTAGAGTTTTAATAACTGTATTTAACTAAGATAAAATATGATTATGAGAAACAAAATATTATGGTGATGCAGCCATATTATTGTATGAATATGTCAAGTGCGTAACCATATTATGGTTGAGGCATTAACATTCTTTCTCAATGGATAACGACAAATTGTGCTTCTCAATTATGTACCACATGCATGTTTTTCTTTTCATGAACACATGGACATCGATTTTTTATACGCAGTCTGAACGCATGATAGATTCCTCAAATCATATTTTCAACAGGTTGGAATTTTTGAGATACCTTGATAAATTTGGTACATATTATTACTTCAGTCCAAGGCCTATTGGTCATGTTCGATCCAATATTTAAAGTAGTTTCCATATAAATGTCCTAACGGACTGTAATTTAAAGCTCAAAATGATCGTAGCTTCTATATATCTATATATAACCAGAAAACAAATCAAAATTTTGCAAGGATCGGTCCATAATTTCCTATAGCTTTCCAAAATATTTTAAATAAATATATATTTTATGCAGAATTCAAAAAATCAGATCATATGGGGATGTGTATTCTAGTTAGAAAAATACATTTGGTGCCAAAAAAGTACCAAATTTTACCCTTTTTGTCTCCAAAAAGGACGAATTTCAAAAAAAAAAAAAATAAATAAAATAAAACAGAATGTACCCGTTTTTTAACACCAATTTCAGTTTACGAGATAAAAGGTAACCGATTTTACTCTTAAACTTTGAATTTCCCTAAAAGTTTTAGATGGTTTGGTAGGTGATTTCATTCATAGAAATCGGTACAATTTCTAACGTTTTATATGATGGAGAACCAATTTGACAAGAGATGAAATCAAATTGATATTTCGCATTAAATCACTGTTTCAAAAGCTCTCTATATATACTAGTTTTTCAATCGGTCTATGTCAGATTATCTTTGGATAATTCACAAACTTGTGCTATTAATTCAATGGAAACCATGTTCTCTTTGTAAATAGTTAAAAGTTCCTGCATAAGTTCTTCATTCTTTATGACACATGCAAGGGATCTTTAAGCCTAAACATCCTGTAAAATAATTGGTGCCTTCGAAATTCTCTAATTCAGATTTTATAACGTCATTATTTTAAAATATTCAAAATTTGATACTTAAAGTTCTCCTGGAGGATCACGCATAATCCTTTTGAAAAAAAAATACTTTTTCTCTATTTGTAACACCCTTTTTCACAAATCTCTACACATATCAGAGTAGTTAAACATATCGAGAGTGGAAGTAAGAAGCAGTACCACCTGTTGTGTTTTTTTTTGTGAACAGACATCATAAAAGCAATAAACTGGAACTGGAGGTTGATAAAAAAAGTGAATATGAGGATAATATGAGTTAAATGCGTGGAGTTGCATTTAAATGTATAAAAAAAACAACAACAACCTACACTTAAACGGAAATAAACTTAAATGACATACATACAAAATAACAACAACAAAATACAAACAAAATTAAAGAAAAACGTAAAATTGTAAAATTTACGCTCATTCAAAATAAAAAACACACAAACATACACTTTTACAAATAAATATAGTAAAATCAACAGCAAAAAAAACTTAATAATTTAATGAATGAATTTTGTTAACATTTGACCAATAACAAACTCACACACACACACACACACATTTACACTCTAACATTTTGATCTACTCCACATAGTTTTTATACCCTACACCATCATAGGTGTTTAAGGTATTAAGTGTTTGTGCTGGTGTTTGTAACATAGAGACACACATTTATACCGATAGACTCGAAATAATTATCTGAGTCGATTGAACGATGTCCGTACATTCATCCTTCTGTCTGTCAGACCGGCAGCTGTACACGTTAATATTTTTTTTGGAAATAATTCTATAATAATGAAAAAGTTAGAGATTTTTTTCAATGAAATGTTATAGCTAAAGTGTTTTTGAGAATCATCTTCCGATCCTTGATCAACAACAATGTTTATCCGTTCGATAAGCTGTCTGTCTGGTCGGCAGCTGTACACATAAGTTGCACAGAGTTTCCAAATCGATTTTTTTCCACATGGTTAGAGTTAAGGTGTTTTTGTATTAATGTGGAGGAGTAATATTAAAATAATTCTGGAAAACAGGAAAATTTCACTAGAGGAATTCCAGTTCAGTTTGGATTTTCAGTCAGAGTATAAATTTCATACACAAGTATTTGGTATTTATGAAAGCTTTAGAACTTCTAGAATTAAAAGTTTTTAAATTTTATAGAGAAATTAAGTGAAATGTCATTTGATGTCAAAAATATAAAAAGAACTTAAAATTTCGAATTTTCGCTGTTTTGTTGGAAAAATAAAATTAATATTTAAAATTTTCATGAAATGAATGACGATTTTTATTTGAAATATCAATATATGAACTTGTCGTTGAATTAAGGAATTTAAAAAAATGTCCCCTTTTCCATGTCCAAAATCCCAATTTGTGTTAATCATGTTAACCAAATTTGACTATTTTTCACTGAAATGATAAACATCTGATTGTAAGTGGGTTTCCAAGGAAGATACTTTTTGAGGTCTTTACATTACATATGAAGCTATTTACAAATTAAGAACATAATAAAATAAATTAAATTAAAAAAAGAAATTGGGCAGCTTTGAATAAGGTTTGTGGGCAGATCTTTCTCGTAAGTCCATTCAAATTTAGTTTACATGGATTTCCGTTTAGAATTCTTTATGAAACAAAATTATAAATTTCAGAACAAAAATGATTTTATTAGTGATGAAATGTTGCCACCATTTACAAAAAAAACGATTTATTTGTCAATGTTCCAAATTCATTTATTATTAAAATCTCCAAATAATATCTATAAAATTTTAGGACCTTTTTTTAGCCCGTTAATTAAAAAATATAAAAATGGGTTTAACATTTGTTTCGAAAATCAGCATACATGAGATGGCCCACTTTGGCCTGACTAGATAGGTGCTCCTCTAAATCGATTTTTGATACAGATTTACTTAATACAAGAGGTGGCCAACTTTAAATAGTCTCCAACTTCGTCCTTGATCAAATATGAGTGGTACTCTTCTAAATCAACGCGGAAATAACTTATTTTCTATCTATATAAACATTTTTTCTCATGACAATCAACACTACCAGAGGTGACCAACTTTAAAGTGTCACCGACGTAGTCCTTGACTAGACAAGTGTATGTTATCTTTATAACCGATTTTTCTATAGAAATTGATTTTTTTCTCACTTCATATATGAATTTTCGGCAATTTTCTTTAATTCAACATTCCCAAGGTGGCCAACTTTGGAGTGTCAACGATTACGTCCCAGATTAAAAAAAAGTTTGTAGTTTTCTAAATTTACTTTAAAATACATTTATTGTTTAAAATTTCATTATCAGTTTGGTCCATAGTTTTTATTGCCTGTGTCATGGAAAAAATATGTTTGCAGTAACCATAAACGAGAAGCAACATACTATTGTTATCAGATATTGTAACCGTATTTTTATTTATTCACATTTTGATTTTGCATTAATAACAATAGTTATTGTTATCACCACTAATAATATTTTTATTCTAATAAAAAATATTGTTATTGTAATAAAAACTTTGTTTATTCGCATTGTGCATTTTGCATTGATAACAATAGTTATTGTTATCGCCACTAAAAATACTGTTGTCGTCAATAAAAAATATTGTTATCGTCAGTAAATTTATTATTATCGCCAATAAAAATATTTTTATTCCAATAAAAAATATTGTTAGTGGCTCAATAAAAAATAATTCCAAACAATATATTTTTTATAAAAAAAATAATTCTATTACTGCAACGAAATTGTTATCAAAATTAAAAATTAACATGTTGGTGATAAACAATAAATGTTTGCCGCGAATATATTACGAAATGACATATTTTTGCGTGTAGGTAATTATGTAGTCGACTCCGATCCTATGCTGCTTTACTTCTTTTTCTTTATTCTTTAATTTGTGTAATTATTTATGGAAATTTTGAAATCTTTTCTCTTTTTGGATTTTATTGTTGATTTCTGTTTGAACATTTTTATAATTAATTTTTTATTAAACCA
The DNA here is from genome assembly GCA_004302925.2 of Cochliomyia hominivorax. Lineage (NCBI taxonomy): Eukaryota > Metazoa > Arthropoda > Insecta > Diptera > Calliphoridae > Cochliomyia > Cochliomyia hominivorax. The sequence continues at coordinate 52,616,488 of PYHX02000495.1, read as the reverse complement.
TAAATTTCGTATCAAAAAAGATTTTATTATATAATTTGTGTTACATTGTTTCAGAATTATAATGTAAATTATTAAATTATTATTACAACAGTTTTATTCAAAATCCTGTTTTAATTTATAAATTAAAATTCATTGACTGACTTGTTGGTTGAATGACAGACTGACCTCTTTGGTGTTTGAACACCCACTTTTAAAAAACTTATTATTATTGTTGCATAAAATACCAGTCTTTATGTAATTAAAGAAAACAAAGCAACAATTTATTACAAATAACAATAACAATAATAATAAATAAAATATATAACAATTTGTCTAATATTTTTTCTAAAATTTTAATTCTTACAATTGTGTTTTTTTTACTTCTGATCAGTTACTTTGGGAGGCAAAAAAAAAATGTCAAGATTTATTATAAACATTTTTATTGTTTTCCTGACAAGTGTATAATAAGTAAATTACCGCAAATGAGGGAAAGTAAACCAATATTAGCAGTAATTGTAAGAACTGTAAAAAGGGATAATACTTCCCGCAGTCATATTAATCATGCAATTTTTTGCTGTAGTCCCAAATATATATGACATTCAATATGTCAATATATAGACATATAGTTGTCTTAGATATCGGTTTTCAAATTCAATTTTGCCGGATTGATTTATATCAATCCGCGCACCAAAGCTGACGGACATTATTAAATCAACTGAGGTTTTTACCTTAAGAGGTCTAAGACAAATCCTTCCCGGCGTTTCAAACAGAATGATCCTATGATTTTCTTTAAAAATGCAGTAACAAGATTTTTGGTCTGCTGGTTTAAAAATAAGAGGTTACGTCTTGGTCCTTTATTGCCATGAATCGACATCTGATAACAACAGTAATCAGTAGTTGTAATACTAAAACAAACTTCTGATACATTCTCCAAGGTAAATCTTATTCATTACATCTCAGGTCCACTTACAAACTAGTTACGGTTCATGAGCAATGTTTTCGACAGCCATCAAGTGGCTGTAAAACGTATATTCTTCTAATAGTCGCGATTGCAAGCGGACGTCTTGTTCACTCTACAATTTGTTTAAAAAAAACTTGAAAAATCATTTTTATTATTTTTAGTATGAAATATTGTACAGTATTTTTGGAACCCAACCTTGCACTTGGACATAGCTACAGCGATATCGGCTTGGGAATAAGTCTCAGATAGTCTTATATCCGTAAGAAGTCGCACGCGCGTTTTCTGAAGTGAAAACCCATATTTGAAGAACTATTTCTTGGTATGTGAGAGGTGAGCTATTCGGGGGTATAAAGATTGCCCTTTCCTCCCATGATAATATACAGATGCACAGGGGTATAAACTGTTCCGAGGATGGTAAATCAGATCGATCACATTGCAAAGTGTTACCTGGAAGGGACTGCTTTTTGATGTGTGCTGTGGTAGGGCTGAAAACATGAGGAGTTCTCATGCAGCTTTTAGTAAGCTAAGAGAATGGATGATACCTTTCAATTGATAGAACTACGCAAGAAATGAAAGATGATTTGAATAGATCACGACCTGATAGATATAAATAACAGCTACAGAAAAAAGCCCCATACTGAGCTACAAAGGAAAGTGGTTCGTAATGTTTGTCGGAAAAAGAGAATAGGAATAGACGACGGAAAATTATCTTACCAGTGACAAGACATCTAAAAGACCTTTCTTAGGTGAGAGTAGAAAATTTGCGAAAAGCGTAGAGCATCAATTGGAATTATGGGATGCAGGCTAATGGGGAATAATTGTCTCCTAAAAATCGAGACCGTATAATTTCATTCAATTTAAACCTGGATTTGCGTCAGGGTTGAATCACAGGAATAGATGACAAATCGGTTGCAAATGACACGCTCCACTTTTAGCTATTGGGATATATAGTTCCGACTATAATCTGAATTATAAATAATAATTCCAACTCTCGTATAAATTATAGTAGCGACTACAGGCTGAATTATATACCCGAATATAATATAAATTAAAACAATAGATCCGCATTTTTTAAACAAAACTATAGACCCGACATATATTTACGACTTTAGTCTGAATTGGAACATAGTTCCGACTATTGTTTGCATGTACTATATGTATATAGTAACCACTATATTTTGCACTATATAACTTTGTCCGACTATACTCTGCACAGTATAACTTAGTCCAAACTATAACCTATAGTCCGGATTATAATCTGCACTATATAACATAGTTCCTACTATACTATGCTATGGACTATACTATAAAAAATAGTTCCGACTATAATCTGGTCTACATACTATATTAGAGACAGAAGTCTGTATTTTATAGTCCCGAATAAAGTATGGATTATATACTAAACTACATATTTAAGTTATACTTTGTCCTGAAGACCCCACTAAAAATCTATTCTACGTATAACACTTTTCTGATTTTATTTCCGATTTTTTAAGTCGAAATGTTACCGAAATGTGGATTAGAGTAATTTCAAATGTTATAGTCTGATTCAATAAGAAAACCATAATTATTCTCGGTGTTATCATTTAGGATACTTCCCATTATTATTGAACAACAATAAAACATACAACAAATACATTAAACAAGTTTTAATTCAATACAAAACTGACCACTTAATATTCAAATACAACAAAAATAATCAAACATACAAACAAATGTAGAATCATTTACAACAACGACAATCGATGTACAAACATACATTCGAACATACTTACGTATGTACGTAAGTATTTAAATACTACGTACTTGTTAAGTGTATTCGTAATGTACGAGAGTGCGATACATAAATGAATATTGAAATGTAAAAATTAAATGTGTGGGATTTTTTGTTGTTGTTGTTGCTGCTGCTGAAGCTGGTGAATGAATAATAATGAACAAAAATTAGAAAAAAGTATAAAATCTAGTGCCGGATAGTCTACCACGATCGAATGTAACAAAATTCTGAAAAAAAATGTAAATAAAAATTTTCGATTAATAGAAATAAACAACAACAACTTAATTGCTGCTGTTTGTATGTAGTTGTTGCCGTAGTAGTCGTTGTCATTAATATTTTATTATACAATTTTATATTCAATTTAGTTGTTTTCTTACGATTACGATTATTTTATTTAAATAAAATTTTCTAGCTGCCAGACTGCTTGGTTTTTTTTTGTCTCTCTATTGTCAGTATGACCAATAGTTTTACGATTCAGTCGTTGGCGAGTCATGTTTTAATGATTTCACTGACAATTTGTGGGTCCGTCATTATTTTATAGGTTGGTCATTTTACATTCATGCGCTTGGTATCTGAATAGAAAATTGCAAAAACAAGAAAAACTAAATAAATTGAATAAAATAATATTGAAATCTTATTTTTGTTTAAATATTCATATTCTCGTAATGTTATTCGTGTTTAAAGTCAATATTCATACATTTGTGTCTAAACATGCGATACAATTTAATTATTTATTCACGGTACTTAACTAAAATACATTCAGTAATTTATAAAATGGCAAACGGTCACAACAATTATACTGTAATAAATGACTAAAAGATAAAAATTTCATTATTATTATTATTATTTTTTCTTTCCAACGCAATTTAATTGCAATTTAGATCAAAACATATAAATGCATTTGTCAATACGAATGATTTGTTGTTTTAATTAGAATTTATCTAACATTTGTGATTAGAAGATTTATAGGTGGAATTGAAATGACCCCAAATGGATTAAGGTTTCTGTAATAAATAATTCAATATTGGAATATTGTTAACTTTAATCTAAAGTCAGTGGACTATAACCTAAAAGCGCTACTTTAGGCTGGACAATAAAGCGTAGTTCCATCTTTAGTCTGGGCTAAAAACTATAGTCCCAACGTTAGTGTGTTTAATCCCAACTAAAGTCTGGACTATAAAAAATGGTTCCGGCTTTAGTTTGAACTACAAATTACAGTCCCGATTTAAGACGAGACTATAAACAATAATCCCGATTGAAGACGATACTTCAAACTATAGTCCCAACTTTTGTCTGGACTATAAAATACAGTCCCGATTTTAGTCTGGACTATAAATTTTAGTCCTAAATTAAGTCTGGGCTATGAACCGAATTCTTGACTTTAGTCTGGATTATTAACTACGGTCTCGACTTTATTTTGGACTATAAAGTAAAGTCTCGACAATAGCCTGTACAAAAAAAATAGCTCCGATATTAGTTGAACCAAAAAGTTCCGACTATGGCCTGTACTATATAGTATAGTCCCGACTATGGTCTGTACTATATAGCATAGTCCCGACTATGGTCTGTACTATATAGTATAGTGCCGACTATGGTCTGTACTATATAGTATAGTGCCGACTATGGCCTGTACTATATAGTATAGTGCCGACTATGGCCTGTACTATATAGTATAGTCCCGACTATGGCCTGTACTATATAGCATAGTCCAGACTATGGCCTGTACTATATAGTATAGTCCCGACTATGGCCTGTACTATATAGCATAGTCCAGACTATGGCCTGTACTATATAGTATAGTCCCGACTATGGCCTGTACTACATAGTATAGTCCCGACTATAGCCTGTACTATATAGTATAGTCCCGACTATAGCCTGTACTATATAGTATAGTTCCGACTATTGTCTGTACTATATAGTACAGACCATAGTCCCGACTATGGTCTGTACTATATAGTATAGTCCCGACTATGGTCTGTACTATATAGTATAGTCCCGACTATGGTCTGTACTATATAGTATAGTCCCGACTATGGTCTGTACTATATAGTATAGTCCCGACTATGGTCTGTACTATATAGTATAGTCCCGACTATGGTCTGTACTATATAGTATAGTCCCGACTATGGTCTGTACTATATAGTATAGTCCCGACTATGGTCTGTACTATATAGTATAGTCCCGACTATGGTCTGTACTATATAGTATAGTCCCGACTATGGTCTGTACTATATAGTATAGTCCCGATTATAGGGATTTTATATATCGTTTATTATTAATTTTTATTTTCAAAATATATTTCAATATTAATTTTCAATTTCAAATGTAACAACTCAATTCATGTTTACAAACTGTATCAACAACTAGACATCGGTATGCTGTTGATTCGTTATAGATTTCATGATTTAATTTTAATAATTAATTTTTAAATGTAGACTATTATTTTATAACTTTGGTATTTATATCAATAACTATATTTCTAGAGCTGCTATTGTTAATTTAGTTTTATTTGTTAATAACAAACAACTTGAATTAATTATAATTTTTTTTAAAAACAACTAAAACTAAAGTTAACTAATTAAAATTATTTTATAATTATAACTTAATTTCATCAGTTGTTAACGTCATTATCATGTTTTAATTTTTTAGTTAACTATTTGTTTTTCTATTTTTTTCTAATGATTAATAATTATTTTTAATTTTTTTTATAAATTTTTCTTACTAATTTGTTATCATTTAAATTGTGACTTTTTGTTGCTATAAAAAAATTAAATTTCCATTGAATTGTTTTTTTATTGGATTAAGATTTATGATTTATTTTCCTTTGATGTGTGATACTTGGAGATAATTTATATTTCAACTTAAAAACTTATTTAAATATTAATAAACAAGTAAGAATGCTATAATCGGTTATGTCGAATTTGTAATACCCTCCACCACAAATGCGTGTAAAGTAAATACATACACACGCTCACCTATACACTCACAAATTTATATATAAATTAGTTATATATTTGGCTATAACTTTTTTTCTTCTGAACCGATTTTGATAATTTTTATTATAGTGATAACTTAATATTAGGGCAGAATTTCATTCTAATTTATCGATTTATAATCGACAAAAGCTCTTCACTTGAACTTACGAAATTTCTTCGTTTGAACTTAAAGGATGCCTCAGATATCGGTCTATATATTTAAATATACTGAATTAGTTTTGCTGGTTTTAAATAGGGAACTGTTCAGGACTATAACAAATACTCCGGTCAAATTTTATTGAACTCTGACTATTATTGTGGTTGTGATCATAACAAAAACAAATAGACAGCAAGAAGGACAGACTGAAGGACAGATAGACAGACAAAGGACATAGCATGAATGATTTCTTTTCTTATTGTTACACACGGAATGACAAAGTTATTATACCCTCTTCACCAATTGTGATGGTGTAGGGTATAAAAATAAAAACAAATTGCATTATTTTTAATAATTAATCAAATTTGTTGCCTTTTGAAATAAATATTAAACAAAATATTGAACAAAACAAATAATAGAAATATTTTATAAACAGAAGTCGATTGTCATGACGGGGGGTCGTTTTGATTTATTTAAATATTAACAAAAAGACAGTCATGAATATGCAACTTTTACGAGGTGTCGTTATAACAAAAAAAGGTTGTTTTTTCGGCATCTTTTTTAATGAAAATAAACTTTAGTGAATAAATGTTTAAACTTAAACTTGAAACTACAAGTAGCTCCCTTAAATGGGGCACCTTTATTGATAAACATCAGAATATTTGAAATCCTTTCTCCTGTATCTATGTTACTTCTCCATTTTTAGATCTCAATCAATCGTTCCTGGTAACTGCTTAAATAACTTAAACATTATTAAATTAATTACTTACTTATGTCCCAATTCATGTGCTATTGTATGTGATAACATGATGCCATTGTCCTCGTTAACACTACAGGATTGTTTTGGTTTACACATACCGCCCACATTGGCCAAACCCAAAGTCCTAAAAAAAATATTGAATTACATTAAAAAATATTTACAAATCAAAACAATTTTCAAAGAAGCCCACAAATACAACAAAAACCAGACCATACTATGAACCAGTCGAAGGTCTGGACTATAAAATGTACACCAAACTATAATTTAGACTATAAAAAATACATCAGCATATAGTGCGGATAATAAATTAAACACCAAACTATAATCGAAACTATCGATTATACTCGGGATTATAGTTTATAGCATAGAGTTAGTCGGGACTAAAGTAATATAGAACGGACTATTGTCGGAAGTAGGGACTGTAGTAATATAGTGTGGACAATAGCTGTGACTTTAGTGATATTGTGTGGACTATAGTCGGGACTATAATAATATAGTACGGATTATAGTCGGGACTAGAGTAACTATAAATAATATAATATACTACAATATTATAGTTGGGAGGCAATAGTTGGGACTATTGTACATAGTCCAGACTATTGTCGGGAATATTATAACTATAATATATAGTACATATTATTTTTAGGACTATAATATATTTTAAAGAGAACTGCCAAAAAAATAGTATTTAGTACAGACTATAATCAGGACTAAAGTATAAAGTACAGACTAATGTTGGGACTATAATATATAGTAAAGACTATTCTTGGGACTATAGTAAATAGTACAGACTATTGTTGGGACTATAGTATATAGTAAAGACAACTGCCAGGACCATAGTATTTAATCCCATAGTGGGGACAATAGTATTTAGTACAGACTATAATCGGGACTATAGTATATTGTACTAGCTTATAGTACGGACTTTAATCGGGCTGAAGTTTATAGTGCAGACTATAGTCATGACTACAGTACGTACCATTTTTAATATGTATGAAACGATAGTTTAGAATATATACCATAGTTGGGACTATATCTTATTGTATATACTTTAGTCTGGACTATGTTTTATAGTACAAACTACAGTCAAGACTACGCTTTATGGTACAGACTACAGTCGCGACTATAATTTGTGCAACATACTACGATCGGGACTATTTTTTATAGTACAATCTATAGTCGGAATTATATTTTTTACTCTAATCTTGATTTTGAATCGTATTTTAGCCTGTAATTGTGACATTAAACTATAGTCTGGCCTATAAATTTCATATTATTTTTATTAATTTCGTGAAAAATTCTACTTACATACAATTATTTCCACAAATATTTTTACGTGTTATCAAAACAGCCACATCATGATGTTCTGGATCTGATTCACTCGCTGTATTCAATTTATGTTGCCAACTGAAAAAGAACAAAAAAAGAAAAGTTAAACAATATTTTCTATCAAAATACTATTAATCATCAATTATTTTTACTATTTATTCCTTCAACTATAAATCGAGTTTTATTCTTAAATTTCCTCAGGAGTTTTTGTTTTCCAAAAAAGCAAAAGAAAAAAAGAGAGAGCGAGAGAAGTTAAAAACTAAATTTAAAATAATCTTATCATTCTGACAATATCAATGAATTATGTTTGGAACCATATTGTGTGGAAAATAAGCATAATTCTTTAGTTATTTTCCTCTTAGAACTAAAAACATATGTAAATATGTTTGCATGCAACTGGAGTCTTTTTTTTTTGGCTTAAAGCTATAAGTTGGTGGCGCCTAAAATAAATAGTTGAATATGAATAGAAGGAGATATTTTATGTTATTGGGAAAAAGGGGGAGTTCTATATAATAGACTTGAATGGGGGATTTTTGAAAAATGAGATTAGAAGCATTATTTTTCGCATTATTAAAATTCAATTAAAAAATTGCTAAAATAACTTCGGTTTAAAGAGTCCACATATATTAGGGGTCTGGAAAATAGACTAGGGCATTCGGATTTCGGGCATTGGGTTTTTATTATATATCTGTAAAATACAATATTTCGATAACTGGCTCAAATTTGAGAAGGTCTGGACTAGTCCAGGTATAAAGGACAGCTTGTATAAGAATCAACGGTGTACTTCGTACCAGCCCTTCAGAGGCTTTGAATAATGTGCTGCAGCTTATCACCATTAACATCTATATAATGGTCACATCTGCGAGCAGCGCAGTGAGGCTCAAGGCTGTGAATTGCTGGTAATCTACAGCATATGGACATACAAGGATTTTGGCACTCTGCCGGATAATTTCATCATACCATTTGATTATGTTTCGCCATATTTGAACTTGGATTGGACCTTCACAAGTCAAATAAATTCTAAAAGTGAGTGGAATGGGAGTAACCTAATCGGAGACCATAACACTAGGATATACATTGATGATTCGAAAATGATCTGTGATGTATGGGCTGGTATCTTCTCGAAAAATATTGGTATACATACTTCATATCGGCTTCCTAATGAATGCAGTGTGTTTTAGGCTGATTTTTTTGCCATCTGCATGGCATGCGAACTTCTAGAGGAAAAGAGAATTTTCGAAAGTATCGTCAGGCTCACGTGACTAAATCCCTATTGGTCGGTCGGTGTAGGAAAAAGTTGACATCTGACATAACACTAGTTTGAATCCCAGCGCATAGGGAGCACTTCTGTAATGAGCACACCGATGAGCTTGCCAGAGAAGGTTCTGCATCTAATATGACCAATATGGAGTTAGTTTCAATTCTGCTTGGTTGTATTAGGAGCAATATTTTTAAATACTTTCTCGAACAGGCCGGAGATAGATGGTCTGGACTTGACATATGCAGACTCGTCTGCTTTCAACCTAGGATGCTTGAAACAACTCCTGAGCCATATTCGCAGGAATGTGTCTAGGTTGCTTTCAGTAATCACGCGTCACTGTGTGCTAGGAAGGCAACCAGAGTTGATAGTTTGGAGATGGAGGAAATTGTTTATCACCTCCTTTGTAAATGACCGGCATTAGCGATCAAAAGGAATAGATTCCTGGTCAACTACATACAGAACTCTCTGTGTAAGGTATCACAGCTGAAACTGAATGATCTTCTTAGATACCTCACAGAGACGGGATGCGTCTAGCACTTCCACCTAATGACAAGCATACATATTACCATTGTGTTGTATGGTCATATCAAAACGGAGTCATTCAGACTTTACTTGACAGTTCTTAAGCTTATTGAACTACCATAGAAACCTAACCTAACCTGGCCCTGTAGGGTCTTTGGATACAAAATAAAATTTTTGATTTTCTATCCTAAATAAATTCAGAAAAATTAAACATTTTAGGAAAAGCAAAATTTTGTGTCCACTTTGCACCTCTATAAATAAACCAATGGAGTCCTTATGGGATACAAATTCAAACAAACTTAATCCGATGGAGTTTCTTTCTGAATGGCTTATGATCTCCAGAGGGGTAAAGGGAAAAAAATTATTCTGCTTCAAATCGAAAAATTTATCCATATAAAAATTCAATTGAAAAAAATTTCTTTTCTTAAAATAAAATCTCAAACTCACCTACAAAACATATCCAAATTCTGTTGAGCATTCTGTGTCAAATTCAAATCAGGATGGGCCTCATTGTCATGCAGCAATATAATTCTAACTACAACAATTTCAATAGCATTTCCAATACTTGGATCCTTATACAAAGCAGATACCATATTCATTATGGTCAATAGATAAGTTTCGATTTCATCATGAAAATCAACCATTGTGGAATCGGCAACGACTAGAGTTTCAACATGACGTGGGCTGCTAATTGAACGTTTCGTACGTTGATGTTCACTTGTAGAAGACGCTGAGGAGGATGATGAGAACGATGGTGGGGTGTCGGGTTGTAAATGAAACTCTGGTTTAAGATGATGTTGATGGTGATGCTTATGCTGATGTTGGTGTTTATGTGTTTGTGGAGCAAAGGCAATTGTTGTTGTCGTTGTTTGTTCAGCAAAGACTGTTAATGTTGACGATGGCGACGCTGATGGTGATGATAAGTTGTCTTCTTGTTGTTGCTGTCGCTGTTTTATGTGGTTGTATTCATGTTTCTGTTGAAGTTGATTCTGATGTTGATGATGCTGTTGATGATATTTTTGGTGTTTAACATCCGTCGTTGTTGTTGTTTGATATTTATATTGAGATTTCAAATGTTGTTGCTGATGTTGATGATGACGTAGTCTACGTATTTTTCTGCCACCTTGAATTTTTACCTGCATAAAATTATTATTATTATTTTTTATTTTTTTATTTGTTTGTTTATTTTATTTATTTGTCATTCATTCAATTTAAAACCAACAATTATCATAAATTTAATGTAAAAAGAGAAAAAATTCAGTATGAAAAAAGAATCTCATTTATTCATTCACCTACTCACCTTTCCTTGAGGCTGCCATTCAACTAAACGAGCTTCGATGCGTCGTTTAGGTTCTTTAGTGCCACAATTACTTAAGGTTTTCTTTGGCTTCTTGCCACCATTGTTTTGTGGCAATTTATGTTGCTGCTCCTGCTTGCGTTTATGTGGTTTCTTATTTTTATTAACGCTGCTGCCAATCGAATTGGATGACTAAAAAAATACAAATACACCGGAAGAAATTAATTGATGAAATTAAAATTAACATATTGATATCATTATAACTTTGTTAGTTTGGACACAATTGGGGCTTCATGAGCGGAGTTATAGGGTCACAACATGGAGTAACTTAGAAAATTCATTTTACTACTCATTCAATTCATTTGTTAGTTTTCTCTCATAGTTTTGATTATCTTTTTTGAACCTTCAAAATCTAGTCAGGTTTCAGTCAGGTTTTTTTTATTATACATCCAAAAGTATTGCCGCGATCTTGTTCAACTTCGTTATTTAAATAAAAAACTAAACTGAGGACAATATTTGTATCCTCTCCAAAAATAAACAATGCACAGTGGGGCATTCCATTATTAGTTGGACTGATTTATATTAAGTTTAACATCATGATAGTTGAAGAGTGTGGCATGAAAACTTTGGCTTTTTGAACACCATTAGGGCACCTGGGGTAAAGCTATTGGGGCACAAAATATTGGTATCACGGACATCATTTTTTAACGTGTGCCAAATTTTTGTATAGGCCCTGATAATCCAAATGAAATGAACAGTTCTTAATTTTATTTGGGTCAATTTGTGTATCCAAATCATTTTTTGGAAATGATTCTGAACCGTTAATGAAATTTCATATGTTTAGAGTTGAGGTGTTTTCGAGTTCATTTCGACAAACATTATGATCATCTCCTCTTAAGATCTATAATATTTTTGGACTCTGAGTGTGTTTCAAATATCTTTTCAATTGTTCCCAATATCTCTCTAATTCTCTGAAATTTGGTCATTTTTAAAAACTGAGCTGTCTTGAGACACATTTTAAAGTTTATATAAAGATATCATGATGAAATTTGACACGTTTCAAATGAATTTAAATTCGAAATGAAATTAAATAAATTTTTCCCCAAAATAATTTGAATGAAACTTTTCACAAATTAGTTTTATGATATTCTGAAATGAGGTGGTAAATTATATGAGGATCGGTCCATTAATTGTCATAGATCCTATACAACTCCGTGTCCATATATCACTTTGGAGGGCTACGTTGGTATTGAAATAAAAATTGGCCAAATCAAGAGAAAAATAGGCAGGCATCGATGTGCAAATTTTACAAAGATCGGTCCAAGGTTTCCTTTACCTTTAAGTGGTAAAAGATCCTTTCAAAACGCATAAATAACGAGGGTCGTTCATAAATTTTACAAAGTGATTTACAACAATCAATGAGGTGTAGGGTATTACATAGTTGGTGTTTTTCTTTTCGTTAAAACGGCTGGGCCAATTTTGATGGAATTTTCACAAAATTGTAGAACCAGGAGTGTTAGTTCTTAAAGTTGGTCCCACACACTTTTCAAGGAGTTGTTTGACTGGACAAAACGTAGAACGGATAAGACCAGGGGGAGAGGTCCCCTCTTTACAAAGCAAATATTGATTTTCGAATATCTAAAGATCTGCAACATCGAGAGCTCTACAACAGTGTGAGTTGCTTTACTGGACAAAACGTTGGACGGGTAGACCAGAGGGAGGGCCTTCCTGCCCATATAAAGCAAATATTGATTATCGAATATCTAATGAACTCAAGAAGCGTAAGTCTGAAAATTTTGTCACTGATAATACAACACGAATGTTTGCTTAGGGCCAGCAATGACCTAAAAATTTTCTTTGACAAAACGAAGTCTGCCGGGTCTGCTAGTTCAAAATAATACCTCCCAAATCCTCTAAAAATCATTTTAACTCCAAAATCATTTGTTTTCCAAACAAAATTACACCCTATAACACCCATGTTAAATTGGTTTGGTCTCACTCCTTTCTTTTTCCAATTTTTTTCTTCTGAAATGTTGACATTTTATTTTCATATTTTCTTATATTTTTCGGACAAACATTTTGTTGTTGTTGTTATTAATTTATTTTTTCTTTAGTGGGTTGAAAGCAATTTGTCATTTAGTTAAATCTGTTAACTTTAAGTCTGTTGTTTTGTCTGTCTTTTCGTTTGTCTGTCCATTATTTTACTTGTTTCTGTGTATTTTTATTTCTGTAACTATTATTTTCCATTCATTCACTTACTTATTCATACATTCATTCATTCATCCATTCACAATTACACATCCCACCTTAATTTTCTTTTTTTTAGATTTTTTTTAGTCAGAGTATTTTGTTTTTTATCATTTTTTTTTAGTTTTAATGCAAATTTGTGTAATTACCTTTTCCTTAACTGACGATCTTTGAAATACAACATGCGGATGTCCGTTAATATTGTGGGCAGCATGATATTTTGATGGCTCAATGAAGTATTCATTATTTTTAGTTTTTATGTGACCAACCTGAAAAATGAGAAAATTAATACAAATTAATTATTCTTTTTTTTATAACATAAAAATTAAATAATGGAAAATTAATGGAAACTTTAATTAAAACAATACAAATTTAATTGATTTATTAAATAAAATTGAAATTTGTTAGATAACAAAAGACTTAAGATAAAAACTTTTGAAGTCTTTCTTTGTTAAAAAGACTAAGAATACAAACTTCTCTTTCCATTTTCCTTAATTTCTTCGAAATTCAAAAATTTTATTTTCGAAAATTTATATTCGAATATTTTTCGAATTTGAAATTAGTTTTATAAATTTAAAATTCGAATATTTTTATACCCTCCACCACCACAAGTGGTGATGACGGTATATTAACTTTGTCATTCCGTGTGTAACACCAAGAAGGAATCATCTCAGACCCTATAAAGTTTATATATTCTTACATCATATCAAAATTTGAGTCAATTTAGTTATGTCTGTCTATCTGTCTGTTGGATACCTTCTCACGCCTAAAATAATTGTCCGAATTCGATAAAATTTGCCCACATTATTTGTTATTATCCTAAGCAGTTTCCCATATAAAACCAGGTATATCGGGTCATCAGTAAGAAAGGGATAAGAATTTAACTATAATATACAGTTATATGTTTTTTATCATCGAGCAGAAAATCATCAAAGTCATCGAGTCAATAAAAAACGAGTTATCAAGTGGAAATATATGAAATTTAATACACACTAAAATCTGTGTCTAATATGGGATCACAATTTTTATGATAATTTACTGAAATTAACCATATAATTTTTAATATAAAAACCCAAAGAAACAAGATCGCACTGTGGACATTATTTGACCTAGCTCCCATACAACGCCCCTTCCCGGAATAAGGTTTATAATAAATGAAACTCTTAATTTCTATTGAAATTTGACACAATTAAATTTCTGATTGTCTCAAACATTTGCTACTAATTTTATTAATATCGGTCCATATTTTGATATAGCTCTCATCATCAGGCCCCATTCCGGAAAACAGTTTTAAGATAATAAAACTGGTAAAAAATCAATTGTATAGAAATTCGAAATTATTATTTTCCTAACTGTATTTAATATAAATTATTTATTTGGACAATCTCAGTCCATATTTTGCTATAGCTCCCATATAAGGTCCTTTTTTTGATCTTCTTAAACTAGTTTAATAACAACCAATTCTGTTGAAATTCAGCTCTATTATTTCTCTAACTGTCTTAAATATATGTTATTAATCTGCCCAATATCAGTCCATAATTTGCTAGAGCTCCCACATATTGCCCCTTCCCGGAAAACAGGTTTGAGCTTATAAAACTATTTTATCAGTAAACATTTTAAACTGTCATGAATTTTGACAAACAACGTTCATATTTATAACCCCACTACCCGAAATAAAATATGAACCAAATCCATCGAAATTCAGACAAATAGTAGTGGAGGATATTTAGAACTTGGCACAGTCGAATAAATCACTCTAACACACCACAAGTGATGAAGAGGTTATATTCACTTTGTCATTCTGTTTGTAACGTTAAGAAGAAATCATGTCAGACCTTTTAAATGTCAATATATTCTTGCATCAAATCAAAATCTGAGTCGATTTTAATTTAAGATTTGTTATAGTCCTGAGAAGTTTCCTATTTAAAATCAGCAAAATCGGTTGAGTTTATTAAAAGATATATACCGATATCTGATGAAATCTATAAGTTCGAGCAAATAACTTTGTAAATTTTGTTTATTTATTTCACACACTTTTATGGTGGCCAAATATCGAATTCTTACATAGACTTTATTGGGTCCAAGATTTTTAAGAATCCATATTTTATTAAAAAAATATTTTGTTTAAAAATCTTGTATTTTTTCATAAAATTTCCAATGAAATTTAAACAAATTAAATAATTTTTTGTTCTGTTATTTTACATTATTTTAATTGCAACTGGTTTATTAACAAATGAAATATTCTGATTTCAATTCTAAATATTCTAAATTTCAATTGAAATTATTTTTCCAGACATATTTACGTCATTTTTTAAATGTACAATTGAAATCTCTATTAAAATCACACTTTTCTAGAAATCATGCTTCGTGTCTACAATTTTTACATTTTTAACTGAAACTTTCAACACTTAATTTATGAAAAGTAATTAATTATAAACAATTAAAATTGATTTACAGCAAAACAATGAAATAAACAATTAATCACCAATTCACATGGCACAGTGATGCAAAAACGATTTTATGGTAATAATTCTGAAACTTTAGAACCGCTGGAGAAGTATTAATGAAATAACTTTAGACTTATGTAACTATTTCACGGATTCATATATTTGTAAGGTTTTTTTGGCAGCAATATTATGTAATACATTATAAGGAATCTGGCATATATTTGGAAAAAAATAGAAATGTATTTGAGCCTGAAAAATTAAAGAAACTGAGAAAAAAACTAGATCCAAAAAGGTTTAAAATTTAGTTATACTTAAATAACTCTGAAAATATAGGAGATAACCTATATATACAAACATATTTGTTTAGACTTCTATAGGTACTTTTTATATACAACATTTCTTTTGTCTCAATTCATAAACGAATTTTTGGCGAATTTTCGAAAAATCAACATAACGAAGATGGTCAACTTTGGAAGGCCACTCACTAACCCTCTGACTAATTAGGGCCTTATAATGTTATAAATCCACTTGGAATTATCTCATCCATAACCATGTTAAATTTTATTAAAACATCTCTAACGGTTTTAAAGTTATTAATAAATCCTTTTGAAAACTCTGTTTAATAGTAACAGAAAAAACGAAAGACTTAGGAAACAAACCTTATTTACTTTTTTTTCTTCGTGTAAATCCCCTCAAATTCTGAATTAAATAAAAAAAATCTCTACAATTTTTCTGAAAAACTCAAACAATTCCATGTAATAATTTTTATTGTCGAGAAAAAAAATCACAAATTAAACTTAAAAGTTGTAGTTTAATATTTTAATACAAAGAATCGTGTTTAAACTTAGTGCTTTCGCTTTTGTTGTTGTAGCTATTTTGAAGTCTTGTCATTAACAATCAAATATTTAAGATCATGACATAAACAAGTGACAACAGCTCTATGACACTCTTAAAATAATAATAAAAATATAAAAATAATATAAATAATAAATGCAAAAATAAATAAATTATGTTGTTGTTGTTGTTGTTTACTTGTTAGTCGTGTTGTATATTATATAGCTAGTTGTTATTGTTGTAATAAGTAATAAATATTAATAATAGAAATAAAAACGTTTAAGTGGTGTCATAAAATGTGTTTATGACTTTAATGACAAATAATTGCTGCTTCCGTTAATGTGAGAACTTCTATTCGACTCTTTTTTCTATACATTGGAACTGTTTGTTGTTATTGTTGTTGGTGGTGTTCCTATTATTGCTGTTAAAATATTTTGTTCACTTAAGACGTGCGCGAACACATTAGACACGACACGACTAGACTTTATAAGAAGTTTTTAGTTTTTTATGTTTATTTTTCTTTAGCTTTTTGTTGCTAAGTTGTTGTTGGTGTTTATTGTTTTTTTTCACTTTATTTTGTGAATGATTTCAGTATGAAAATTATATGAAATGAATGTTAGAAATTTTTATATATATTTTTTACCATCAACATTCAGAAATAAAAGAGTTTTTGAAAGGCAAAATGACAGTGGGCTTCATTTTAGGAAAGAAAATTTTGCATGCCACGAGTAACACCAAGAAAGTCCGGACTAGCAGTTTGTCCACGTAATATTGGGAACATTTAACAGACCGTAATATACAAGATGCATCAGTGAAATTTAACCAACAAAAGAAACTAGCGGCAGAGGGAACACCACTGAACTGGATGCTCTCTCCCCTGCTGTGGCACTTAGACGTCAATGTAATTTTACAATATCTTCAGGCGAGATGACGAAAGAGTCGTTCATCATAAAACAAAACTTATTTAAACAAACTGGATAAAATTGGGCCGTTATGTCAGATATAATAAATCAGGATCTTTTAAATATATTTTAAGGTGTGCAACTTCTCACATTGTAAACCGGCAACCTTAAAGTGTACATAGTCTATACTCAAAACCTGAACTCACTTTCACCTTTACTATCGCTGGGTGAATTGAAATTTATTCAAATCGGGTTAGTTATTCGGGAGTTAGAGATTTATTTTTTATTTAAAACACTGTGTAACGTCAGCTAATCAGTGCTGATTTATTTGTCCTTAAGGGGGTCTAGTGGTGAACCGGATGAAAATGGCTCTGCCATTTTATTGACATTAAATTCATTAGGGAGATAAATACACTGGAAAGATTCAAGAATGGTTTCAACACCTACTACACTCGCAGAAACTTGGTGGGCAAGCAAGGTAGTTGTAAAAGGAATAAGGAAAGAAAAGAATTCTACCAGTCTATACGCTCTTGCTAAGATTTTGGTATGAAATTAGTGTAATCCAGTCCGATATTCTAAGAGTTGTGTAGTTTGAGGGGTTTGTAGTGAAACATATGAACATTTATGTTAATATTCAGGCGGCACTGAAAATTCTGAATGGTAAGGATTATAGGATAGCGTTAAGTAGTGTCCTGGTATCCAACAAGGTTACCGGGACACTACTATTTTAAAGAGCGTGTCCAGTCTTTAATAGGGGAGGGTATCTACATTGATTGCTCGAAAATTGGAAACATTAAGGAATTCTCTGAGAAATTTGGCGACTGCTGATGAAAGAAATATATGCGGATTTATCCACAATTACGGATAGTTTAGCGACAGGATTGCTCCTTAGATTTCTTAGTTACTTGACAAACTGAACAGCAATAATCTATTTTTCTTTTCTTTCCTATTATAAGTTGACTTCAATTTCACTTTTTCTTTTCTACCTCTACTTCTTTCCTTCCAATTTTTCTCAGGATTTGTGGTTAGAATAATTGAACCAGATTGTTTAAGCTCTTAAGCCCCTTGTACGAATGTAAATTCAGTATTTGAACAAAATTCATATCACTACTGATTGTGAGACATTAAAATATTGGAGATTGACAGCTCTTCTAGCTCTCCACTCTGAACAATACCAATGTTTAGATTTCAATTTTCTAATTGAATAGAGACCACAAAAGTCGCAGAATTTTGAGGTTAATTTGATATTGACTTTTATCATTTCATCGTGAGGACTGATTTTGTTTTGGATGGCTAAAACAAGAGCTCGAAAAACTATTATATTCTGAAGAGAATGAGAATTATTGTTGAGTTTTGCTTCAGCCCCACTGTGCCAAGAAGTAAATGTTCATAAGTGGCGCCACATTAAGTCATTGTTTTCTAGACACACCATAACTTATAATATAAAAAGTATAAAAACACTACAACTGACTAAATTTTAACAGACTTAACACTCACGCTTAACACTTTGTCTTCCTATAAATATTATAAAACTTCCCCCCCCCAAAGCCATTGCAACAGAAATCAAACAGACAGACAGACAGACAGACAAACAGAGAGAGATACAGACATTGTAATTATAATTCTCTTAAATTAAACTTTAACTAAATAATCAAATCAATTTAATAGTTAACAACTTAACAAAATTCTATAAACTTAAGCATCAAGTTACAAAACGAGAAAAGAGAAAAACATTTAAATCCAAATAAAAATTTAAAATAAAAGAGCAATTTTTCACTTACCAAACCGCGACATGTAGATATAGCTACCCTTGAGTCTTGCTCTTGTCCTCTGACTTTGCCATGATAATGACAATTTGTATTTTTCTGTGGTCGTTTGCGTGTGCGTAAATCTCTTTTGTGACGCTCCACAACCAAATGAGGCGTCATGAAATATGAATTTGGTCTAAAAAAAAGGAAATAAAATCCAAAAAAGATTTAAATTAAAATTCTTTTTTTCAATTTACAACATGATGACAATTTAATTTATTACTCTAATTCCAAATGTAATAATTCATTTTGTATTTCCAATTGATAATGAACTTCAGGTTCTGAATCGGCGCCAACAACATTATCAGCATCCTCATAAAAACTACGACGCCTTCGATGATGTATGTAATGTTCATCATGATGATGTATTAAATCATGTGAAAGAAATTCACCAGTTTTAGAGACTTTTTTTGGTATAACAAGTTCACCAGATATCAGTTCGTCCGAATGCAGGCCTTGAAAGAAAGAAATAACAAAAACAAAAGACTTAAGCAACATGTGTAACATAAATTTTCAATTTTTAATTAAAATTTGTTAATTAATTTTAATTAAAACAATTAATTTTAATATAATTATAATGTTTTAATTTAAAAAAAATTCTTTTAAAATTATGATTAAAATGATTGATACATTTTAAAATTTTGAATAAATTATTATTTTTTTTAGTTTAAAAACTTTTTATGTTTTGTTCAAATTTATTTAATAATTTTAATTGGAGTTTAATGCAAAAAATTATGCATCCCATAAATCACACCATATAAAAATTGAATTGTAAAATTTTTTTTTGCGTTGATCACCAGTTGATGTCCCATAAAAATAGTATTTAAATTTAATTAAAAATAATTACACGGTTCAATGTGATTATGGCCAATTATTATGTAATGCAAAAAGCAGTTAACAACATATACAACATACGAGGGTTATTTATTGCCACAAAATATACCATATTTTTGAGTTTTCAGATCAGTTTCTAATTTCGTTTTTAGTTGCATCCCTGGTTCAGATTCCAATCAATTTTGTAACTCTGCTTTCATTAAATTTCCAAATCCACTTCTAGTTCGGGTTCTACTTCAGTTTCCTGTCCGGTTTATATTTCGGTTTATGTTTTTTTTCTAATTCTGTTACTAATTCCCTTTCTAATTCAGTTTCCAAATCAAGTGCTACTTCAGATCCAAATTCAGTTTTCAAATCAGTATCTAGTTCTGTTTCTAGTTCAATTCCTCAATCTGTTTCTCGATTCTTTTCTTGCCAACATTACAGTTTCTATTTTACTTTCAAGTTCATCTTCCAGTTCAATTAGTTCATTTGTCGATTCAAGTTCAATTCTACTTCTTGTTCTTGGTTCAGTTCGAGTTCAAGTTCAGTTCTAGTTAAGTTCTAGTTCAGCTCTATTTCAGTTCTAGTTCAGTTCAAGTTCAGTTCTAGTTCAGTTCTACTTCAGTTCTGGTTCAGTTCTAGTCGTTTCAGTTCTACTTCAGTTCTAATTCAGTTCAAGTTCAGTTCTGGTTCAGTTCTAGTTCAGTTCTTGTTCAGTTCTACTTCAGTTCTGGTTCAGT
This sequence comes from Cochliomyia hominivorax, assembly GCA_004302925.2. Taxonomy (NCBI): domain Eukaryota; kingdom Metazoa; phylum Arthropoda; class Insecta; order Diptera; family Calliphoridae; genus Cochliomyia; species Cochliomyia hominivorax. The sequence goes on along the minus strand of PYHX02000495.1, from coordinate 52,595,679 downwards.
TCTAGTTCAGTTCTTGTTCAGTTCTACTTCAGTTCTAATTCAGTTCAAGTTCAATTGGTTCAGTTCAGTTCTGTTCAGTTCTACTTCAGTTCTGGTTCAGTTCTAGTTCAGTTCTTGTTCAGTTCTACTTCAGTTCTACTTCAGTTCTAGTTCAGTTCAAGTTAAGTTCGAATTCAGTTCAGTTCTAGTTCAGTTCTAATTCAGTTCTAGTTCAGTTCGAGTCAAATTCTAATTCAGTTCTAGTTCATTTCCAGTTCAGTTCTAATTCAGTTCTAGTTCAGTTCTAATTCAGTTCTTGTTCAGTTCTAATTCAGTTCTAGTTCAGTTCTAGTTTAGTTCTTGTTCAGTTCTAGTTCAGTTTTAGTTCAGTTCTTGTTCAGTTCTACTTCAGTTCTAGTTCAGTTCGAGTTAAGTTCCAGTTCAGTTCTAATTCAGTTCTTGTTCAGTTCTAATTCAGTTCTAGTTCATTTCCAGTTCATTTCTAGTTCAGTTCTAGTTGAGTTCTACTTCAGTTCTACCTTAGTTCGAGTTAAGTTCTAGTTCAGTTCTAATTCAGTTCTAGTTCAGTTCTAGTTCAGTTCTGGTTCAGTTCTTCTTCAGTTTTGGTTATAGTTCATAGTTCAAAGCATTATTCTGTTAACTGATGATTTCAATTCAAATTTCTGATCAGAGTTTATTACGTAAATTATGCAAAATTCCCTATAACATTTCAAATTCCTCAAAAAGATTCCCAAATTTTTAAGTAAAAGCGAAACTTATTTTACATCCCTCGATTTTTTTTCAAAATTTCTTATATACAACTTTGTATATCTACCTGAAGTCATGAATTCGCAAAAACTTGTCATTACAAAAGCAAGAAAAACGAAAAAAAAAAACTTAAACTTTTTTTTGAATGAATTTTAAAAGACAAACTCACTCACACACACGCACACGCTCAAGAAAAACAATTTCATTCATAAAAAATAAGTCATTCAATAAACAACATCAGAAATCATACGTTGGCGTTTAACTTAAGACTTTAATACAAATAAGAGACGACAACGACGAATAAAAATTTATTCTAAAAAATAAATTGAAAAACAAAAATTTGAAATTCACTTCCAATACTTTCAAACAAGCAAACAAACAAACATATAAATGAAAAAATATCAACACACTTGCAAATAAATATAAATAAAACAAGTATAAATTTTATAGTCGGTCAAGCGTGACTATATAATACCCTACACCACATTGTCGATTGAAAATATCTGCAACGAAAAAGTTTGCTATGAATGACCCTCGTATAATTTGCTTTCCTTATTATGGTCATGTGTGATATTTTTATGATTCTAACATTTATTTGAAATTTATGGAAATTAGAAAAAATCAATGTACCGACCCTCGTTTAATTACGTACAGCTGTTTTGGCTTACATTTACCACTATATGACTAAATAATTTACAATACCCTCGTATATGTGCGATTTATAGAGTTTCAAAGTGATATTTTGAAGGCTGCTTATATTAGACCTATAAGAAATAATGGACCGATACTCTTGTAATTTGGCACATCGTTGGGTGATATAATAAGACTTAGTTTTGCAAAATTTGTTTGAAATCGTTTAAGACAATTTATGGGGTAAAAATCTCATTCCGGGGAGACATTTGTATGGTACCTATATGATATAATCGACTGATCACATGCCATCGTCCTTGGGCCAAAATAATTGCGAACAACCATTACATGGACATCCAGCCAGAAGGACGAACAAACGGACATGCTTAAATCGACTCAGGAAATAATTCTGAATCAAACAAAATACTTAAAATGGTGGTAGGACTATTTTTTTTCTGCCCGTTACAAACATCTGCACAAACGCATTATACCCACCACCATCTATGGTGGTGTAGGGTATAAAAAGAAAAACAATTTAAAGCTATAAGATGCCATAAATCTGAAATAAAATTTTGTAAATTTTTTTATTTTTAAAATGTGCAACAGAGTGAAAAAAACAACACATTTAGTTGCCACCCATGTTTAACATCAACATTTAAATTAAAAATCGTTTTTTTTAAGTGAATTAAAAAATAATTTTTGATGAAAAAATAGTAACTGAATCGGTGACAGAAGTTTTATAAAAACATGAAATTAATTTAATTAATTTGAACAAGAAACTACGAGAGAGAAAAAAATTTCAAAAGGGGGAAAAAATAGAAAAATTATTTCCGCTTTTTGGAATTAATTGAAATGTATGTTAATAAATAATAGTTGCGAAAAAATAATAAACAATCCTTGCATAATTGAATTTTTTTATTTAGTCTAAATTTTGCAGTACATTAATTTGGAACTTTACCGTTTGTGTGAAATTTAAGGATCTTCGCTGGAGATTTATATATAGCTAGAAGAAATTGTGGACCGACCCTCGTTAATATGACCAGTTATTATTACAATACCAACGTATATGTGAGATTTATGCCCTTAAAAGTGATATTTCTAAGGGTATTTATCTATGAGAAATAATGAACTGACCCTCGTATATTTTGGCACATCGTTTTTAAATATTATTACTTGTGATAAATTTTTTTTACATCGCTTCATATTTAGGACTTATATGAAATTAAAACACCATTCCGGGAGGAAATTTTGTTTCAATAGGCTTCGTCCTTAGGCTAAGATGGACAGACAGCCAGACAGAAAGACAGATCGACTTCTAAAATGATTCTGAGACGAATGCTATACATAAAGGTAAGGGGTAACAGCATTTTTTACGTATGTTACGAACATCAGAATAAACGCAAAATACTCCAACCAACTACGATGGTGTAGGGTATAAAAGTGACTTTGTTTATTTTTGACAAAATTTAATTTTTTTCAGTTGAAAACTGATTTTTAATAGAAATTTTGAAATTTCATTGGATTTCAAAAAATTTTTTCTGAAATTTTTACTGATGATCACAAGGTCACTTTTGGCCTTCGGTGACAAAGTAAAATATATCGTAAATAGATGATTGCACAGATCCAATAGATCTGATAATTCCAAGAGGAACTTGAATTGAGGAAATCCAACGCCTTTTCAGAAAATATTATATTTAGACCATTAAAATCATAATAGGAGCTCCAAACTTCTAAAAATTTATTGAGTAACAATCCGTAGGATATCGCTTACCGCAATATTTTTAAATCATAATCTTCAGAAAGGATATTTAATAGATTCAAATACAATGCAATTTTCTCAAATGCATAAACCTTCGGAAAATGAGATAAAGCTATAAGTAGTATTAACTCTGAAATTGCTGAATTTAACAGTAAAATTGAAATAGGAGTCTGGTTGGCTTCTGTGAGATACGTTTTTTATTTCATAAAGAAAAGAAAAGACTGTTCTTGGCACAGAGCAAATATAATGGTTCAACCAACATCCCCCACTTGTGTCATGACTTCCCCTTGATTAGTAGATCTTTGAGTATCGTAGTACTTGAAAATAAATATCCCAAAGTCAATCACTCACTTCAAAACGTCTCTAGATATTCGATAATTAATATTCGCTTGTAGAGGGTTACCTCTACGCCTCATGCAATTCCTTGAGAAAGTAATTGGGACGAAATGTTAAAACTCTACAGGTTTTTAGATATTTGGCAGTTAATTCTTGCTTTGTAAGAGTATACATCTCCCACCTGATCCCGCAATTTAAATTATTTATATGGTATGTCACTTTCGGGTGCATTGGGATCTTTCAGTGAAAATTTTAACAAAATGGGTCCCAAACAAATACAGATTCATTATATATAGATATAAGTTGCGTTCATTAGAATCTGGTACTATCGGATCGAAGCACTAGAAATTGATGTCCAAGTCTGGGTAACAATCAACTATTTATTAAATATTTAACCCCCAACTACCATTTGGATAATAACAATAAAAATCTCAAAAATTCTAATTTTCAGTTGATCTTAAAACGAGTGTAGGGCCTTTGAATTATAGCAATGTATTTATATATATTATCAATCTTATCAACCAAATGTCGGATGTTCCCAAATGAATTAGATTTGAGAGTTAAGCATGTTCGATATTTGCAAGAGTTAAAAGTCAGATGACTGAGTCCCTCTGATCTTAAGCTCTTATTATTCATATATCATATTATATCTCCAGGTAAAGGAAAATCACTTTAAAAATCGTAAGATGTGGAGAAACTATTAGAAGGTATACACGTTTTATATAAGTTCCTCCAAAGAACCTTTGACCAACTCTACAAACCTATAAACGTTTTTGTGTTAAATATTAAGAATTATTTGAACATATATTTTTTTGGACACAATAACTTTAAGAACTTTCTTTATAAATAATATAATGATTAAGGAGATCTTGAATACTCAGATATTGAAGCTTACTTTTGGCAACAAATTCAGTAATTTTACGTCTTAATGCACTTCCTTTAAGAAGGAAAAATCTAGTTGATAATCACTTCTAGAGAAACTTCAAATCCATTCATTCCTGTCACTATTTTTAATTTTAAATTTTCTATGAAAAATATGAACTGTTATCTTTATAGGATCCAAGTATATTTAGACGATATCAGTATCTTATCTAACGTTCTAGGGTAAAACAACCCAAGAGATGCTATTGCCTGCTATATAATTGATCCATACATTAAAGGAAACAAAGTCGTCATAGAGTAGAATCCTCTCCTTGTAGATTGAAAGGTCAGATTAAGTTTGAAACAATCAATTGAAGAGAAAATAAATAAAGAGTGATACCGGTAAAATATTAACTCATATAAAATCAAATTATTTTAAAACGGTTGATGATAGAATTTTGCTTTTTATCTTTTTATATCTCAATCACAAGATGAAATAATCATTTTTAAGGAATATCGATTTACTCAAAATTCGGTTTTGAGTTCAGAAGTCTTAACGTATAAAATTTTATACTCGGATCAGTTCATAATATCCCATTTATTCTTACATAAGATTTATTACGATCTTTAAAGATTTGTATATATTAAAAGGACAAAGCCGAATTCGATATAGATTAAACTTTAAAACTCATAACATGGTGTAGGGTATCCGGTGTTCACCAGAAATTTGTCAAACTCTGACTTTACCCACTCAGTTTTCTGTCAAATATATTCATATTTTTTCAATATATTTTCATTGATCTTGGTCTTCCCAATATCGGTCGGTTTTCAAGATTTCGTAAAACCAGGAGATCCACAGACACATATTGAACTAAATTTTAGAACAGTTCCCGTTCAAACCTTCATTTGTTTGTCTTATTAGCTTCCATGAAAATGTGCTTTAGAAATGGAGTTTTTTTTTGGACAAACATTATTGAAATTGGTTATGATCGGTGTATAATTCTTAAAACATTTTATCGTTACGATAATATTAGATATAAGTAAATATCAGAGTATCCAAACTCGTCAAAAATTTACCAAACTCTGACTTTACCCATTCAGTCTTCTGTCAAATATGTATAGAATTTATTTCAGTACCTTTTTAAATCATCCAAGCCTTCCCAATATTGGTCGGTCTTCAATATTTTGTTTCTTGTTACTAAATTTCGGATCAGTTAAGTTCAGACTTTTATAATAAATAAATTGTGAACCAATTCGACTTTGAAGAAGATTTTTTATAACCTCATTTTGATCAAGGATACAACAAATCACCAAGGTTGTCATTAAAAAGGAGTTATCGTCATATACAATAGATCACAAAAAAAAACTTCAAAATCTTTTACTACCGAAAAAATGTCGTGCATTAAGATTTTTTGTTTCTCACTCCCGTTTTCTATACCATTAAAGCCACCATACTGTCATTCAGCTTTAATCATCGTTAATTACAAGTGAATAAAAATCACTTCATTTAAGTTTAGTCTTTATTCTAAAAAAAGAAACATTTTAATTTTTCGATATGATTTAAATTAATCAAAACGGTTGATTGATTGCATTTTGCTAAAATTGGACATGTCAATCATTATTATTTTATGTCAATCAAACTCATTAGATCAAATTACTCGAATGCAACATACAATGTTGTAAATAAATTTAACAACAACGAAAACAAAAAACAAAAATTCTATTTGACTTTAAAAAAATACAAAATAATTCTTTAAATGATCATTAATTAATGATCATAATGGAAGATCAAATAAATATTGGTCGTTATAGATGATTCAGTGAATCAACTCCTCCACATTAAAGTGAAATAATAAGTGAATTTTGGTCAATAGTTTTTGTTAAATGACACCGTCTGTTAGTCTATTTTGCACCGACACAAGGTCACATCATGTATTCAATTCTAGTCGTCTTATTGTTTTAATAGAATTAAGATCCGTTTCATTATTTTTAGAGGGTAATCTGTGAAGGGGTGTTAAATAATGTATAATTTTGGGATTTTGTAGTGTTTTTTGCGTTAATAATAAAAATTATGGTATTTTGGAGGGTAAACATCAAACATTATAAAACCGAGTTCTATTAATGCCAAAATTCAATCATTTACTAATCGAGCCTAAAATGCTTTGGGGGAAAGATAATGGATTTATATTTGATCAAAGGAAAATCGTCCAAATTAATAACAAAACCGAATACTCAATACGCCAATGCTTTGTAATTAGAAGGGTCAAAAAGGGGTCTTTTTAGAATCGGGTCAGATTTTAAAAGGGATTTTTACCGAAGCCGACTGATTTGTTTGAACAAAGCAATATCAGTATAATCGACTAGACACGCGGTCAAATCTCACATTTGATCTGCATTTGGAAAGATCAGAAGGGCATCACTTCCTATAAGTGAGAACCTTATAAGGGAAAACAAATGATTTATTTAAAGAAAACAATACCAGAATATTCAACCAGGCATGAGGTTATATCTCCCATTTATGTGATCAGAATTTCGAAAATATTGGGTTAGAAGTTCGCCTTATAGACTAAAACCTGTCTTTTCTAACTTTCATTTGTTCAGATCGTTGCAAAACTTTATTTATACTAGAATACTCTACACTTCAGAAGAGGTCATCAGAAATTGGCTTGATTTTCTTTAAAACCGGAAATAATAATTTCGGAATAAATTTAGCGAAATAAAAATTAAGGTTGATTGAAAAATTTCACCCATTAATCAAAAATATGAAACCTAACAGTAAATTCTAAAATATTGGAACGACAAAATGTTAAAATTTTGTGAATTATTTCAAAATGATTCAAAAATTTAAGGTTAAACTGAACATTTTTAATAATCCAGATTTAAAAAAATATAAAACTGTCACTAACTCATAAAGATATAAAGCATAAAATTCTTTAAGATTTTAATAAAAAGCATAAACTCTTTGAAAAATGAGCAATAATGCAAAAATTAAAATTGAGGTTAAGTTGAAAAATTCACTTAAAAATCAAAATTTTGAAAATTTAAAAACTGTTAATAATTTCTTAAAATGCTAAAAGTATAACACAATTTGAATTTTAATAAAAATATTAATATTATAGAAATTTATAATTGAGGTTAGGTTGAAAAAATTACTTAGTAATCAAAATTTTGAAAATTTTTAAACTGTAATTAATTTATAACAGCGTATAAACATCAAATCAAAAAAATATTGACAAAATTAACTAAAATAAAAAAATTAAAATTAAGGTTATGTTGAAAACATTACTCATTAAGTCACATTTTAAGAAAATGAAAACTGTCAAACTGTTATCATAGCATAAGTAATGAAAAACAATAATTGTTTTGATAAAATAAACAAACATTCAAAAGTTAAATTTGAGGTTAGGTTGAATTTTTTTTTTTTTTTTTTTTTAATTAAAATTATTGAATTATTAAAAACTTACCATATAATTTTTCATCACCATCAACATGCCAACATGTTACTAAAATAAGGCATAAAATAATATTTAAATGTAATTGAGGTTCCATTTCTATTTGTTACGATTTTCTATTTTATAGTTTAATTTAAGTTAATTTTAAATATTTGGATTTTAAAAGAGGATTTTTCACAAAATTTTTTCTTAATTAACCATTATCAATAAGTTTATTCATATTAGACATTATTTTTAACATTGCAACTTGATAAACATTTTGTTCAGAGATTTATTTTGCAAAATTTTAGGATTCGAAGAAGAAAAATCTGAAAAGAAAAAAATGGAATAAAAAAAATTAATACTTTTTTGGAAATTTAAAATTAGGAAAGTTTTTGAAATATAAATGAGAATTAATAAAGTTTATTTTCCTAGCTTTACAACCATATTTTTGGAATATTTTTATACCCTCCACTACCACAAATGGTGAAGGGGGTATATAAACTTTGTCATTCCGTAAGTAACGCTAAGAAGGAATCATCTCAGATTCTATTATGTATATATATTCTTGCATCAAATCAAAATCTGAGTGGATTTAACTATACCTGTATGTCTGACCATCTGTCTGCCTCTCTGTCTGTCTGTCCGTCCGTCTGTCAGTTGATGGCCCGCTCATATCCACAATAATTGACAGAACTCAATGGTCTAAAAAATTTCCTATTTAAAACCAGTAAAATCGATGTTTTAAAAAATATGGACCGACATCTAAGGCAATTATAATTCCACAAATTAGAATGACAAATGTTCCTGTATTTGTGAGTGTATGTACATAACATAACGTATTTTTCTCACACACATTTATGGTGGAGGGTATTGAAGGTTCGGCATAGCCGAACAGAGCATTCTAACTTGTTTAATTTAATGAGTTTTGGATTAATATTTTTCAAGTGCCATTAATGCCAATTGAATAATAAATATCAATTGCTTTTGTCTTTATTCCTAATGGAGACATTTAATTGTTCATATTTGAGAAAGAGTTGGAAATTAATATTTCATATTATTGTGGTTTTTAATTGTGGTAATGGGAATTATTTCAAACCACTTATACAAAAAAAGTGGATATAAAACAGTAGTTTTTTTACAATTCTCAAAACTAAAATGATACGCTATACCTTGAAATGGCACATTTCTTATCTCTCTCTCTCTTCTATTTTCATAAAACATGATCAGTGATCGAGAATATTATAAACTCCTTAATGTCGACAAAATATTAGTCATTCTTAAAATGCAACATTTGAAATCATGAAATGAAAGATATTACAGTTCATTACCATTTTTCTCGCTCATTATAATACAAATGATCACTGATCTTCAACCATTATCTGATCTAAACTTCCATTTAATATTTACTCTTTACTCAATCTCTAATTAATGTAGCTGATCTCTAAAGTTCTTTTTTGCCGATCACTTTATTTCAAACATTATCGTCTACTTGAATTTCTTTGAGTGGCGCCATTTATACCCGCAAAAACTAAATTGAAACATAAACGATTTTTATAATACTTAGCAAACGATATCTGTACATATATCTGTATATATGTATGTATGTATGTCTATTTTTTATATTTTCTATTATAACAATAGAAATCAGTTCACTAAACAACAACAATCACAAAAAAAAATCTACTCCAAAAATTATTTGCTTTAAATATTTAATTCCCATCAATTAAAATGAAATCAATTAATTTTTTGTCTAATAAATGGAAACAACAAAAAACGATCATTAACTCAAATCAAAACAGTTTTTTTTCTGGGGGTACAAATTACTTGAATTTAAATGACTTGTTTGGTTGGGTGTTTTTTTTTATGTGAAAGATTTCATTTCATGATTGAACGATCTTTAAAACATCTTAAAATTGAAGTTAAGAATCTACTCTTAATTAGCCAGAACACATGACACATGTGAATTGTTTAAAATCTCGTCATAATGAGGCGCTAAACTTCAAACACTTTGTATTCTGGTAAAACAACAATATAAAACAGAGATATACAGAGAAAAAAATATATATAGAAGATAAATTATTAGAAATAATAAGCGAAAATAGATTGTTATGACTAAAATATAATATAAACAAATTCATAAGAGTTGCCAGATTTTTGGAAGATTATTACATGGAAAACAAATCAGTTTCCATACTTAAGATCTTTATTTAGATCTTAGTTTAGATCTTACATAAGACTTTACTTCAGATCTTAATTAGTCCTCAATTTAAATCTTAGTTTAGTTCTCACTTCACATCTCAGTTGAAATTTCTGTATAGATTTCAGTTCAGATCTCAGTTAAGTTTCCCTTTTTTATCACAATTCAGTTCTTAGTTAAGAACTCAGTTCTGAGATTAGACATGAGTTCGGTTTAGATCATAAGTCAGTTCTTAGTTCAAATGTCTTTTTCAGAATTACTTCAGTCCTCAGTTCAGATAAATGTTTACAATTCAGTTCAGGCCTTAGATTAGATCTCTGTTCAATTCTATATCTCAGTCTCCGTTCAGTTTTTGTTCTACGGACTGTTTAAGTTTTTAGAACAGTTTCAAATCTAGTTTTTACTAAAGTTTCTAGTTCTATTTTTAGTTCATTTCCAAGAATAATTCCTGATCCAGTTTTAGTTTAAGTTACTATTTCCGACTTCAGTTAAGTTTAAGTGCAGAATAAAGTTCAATTTCAGTTCTAGTTCAAGTTAAATTCTACTTTAGATACAAGTTCAGATTTAAGTTCTGATTTTAGATCAGATACAAGTTCTATTTGAGTTCAGATTCTAGTTTTATTTCAGATTTTATTTCATTTGAATTTCAGATTCTATGTCTTTTCATGTTCAAGTTCTAGTTTGGATTTTAGTTCTGATTCTAGTTCTGTTCAAGTTCAGATTACAGTTTATATTTTAGTTCATGTTCTAGTTTTCTATTTAAGATATTTGTTCAGATTCAAGTTTAGATTCTGATCTGATTCCAGTTTTGATTGCAGTTTTGTTCAAATTTAGATTTTTGTTTATATTGTAGTTCAGATTTTTGTTCAGTTCAAATTAAGTTCAAGTCCAGTTCAAGTTAAGTTCTACTTTAGTTCTAGTTCAGTTCTATTTTAGTTCTAGTTCAGTTCAAGTTAAGTTCTAGTTTAGTTCCAGTTCAGTTCCAGTTAAGTTCTAGTTAAGTTCCAGTTCAGTTCCAGTTAAGTTCTTGTTCAGTTCTATTTCAGTTCAAGTTCAGTTTAAGTCCAGTTCAAGTTTAGTTCTATTTTAGTTCTAGTTCAGTTCTATATTAGTTCCAGTTCAGTTCCAGTTAAGTTCTAGTTTAGTTACAGTTAAGTTCTTGTTCAGTTCAAGTTTAGTTCTATTTTAGTTCTAATTCAGTTCTAGTTCTAATTGAGTTCTAGTTCAGTTCTAATTCAATTTTAGTTCAGTTCTAGTTAAGTTCTAGTTAAGTTTTGTTAAGCACATGCATTTTTACTGTAATTTTAATTCTTATTCTGGGGAACAATTATTCCCAAGTGGCATCACAATTTGTGAAAAAAATTAAAACATTAAAAACATAAAATATTATTAGAGTCGGACGGACAGACAGACATATTATATTCATTATTCATACATAAATCCAATACAAACATACATATACACATCAACACATAACGTATCTTTCAAATACATTTTGTTATTTTTATTGTTGTTTCTTAATATTAGGCGCCACCGAGCGTCATCTTTCCAGGTTTTGTGGCTCTTTATGGCGCTGGTTTATTTCAGTTTAAAATTCAGAAAAAAAAAACATTTTAAATACAACAACTATTATATTGACTACAATAACAATTCAAAATTAATATATTTCAAAATAAAGAAAAAAACAACAAAACTTGTATGAAAAAATACAAAATACAAAAACACACACACACGTTATTAAATATTTTTTTTATAATTTGTATAATTTGGATATTTATATTAATGGAATTACCAGAAATTTATTTATTTATTATCATAAATTACAAATCTCCCTCAAAAATAAAAATGTTTCTGAAATTAAATTCTGAAATACTTTTTTGTCTTCATTTGTGATTTTATAAAAAGTTGCGATTTCCAACTAAAAATTTCGAATAATTTTTTTTTTGGCGGCGGTTTTATTCATCATGGTATCCCATATTTATGTTATTTAAACGTTTAATAGATTTTATTATTTGTTTGTGTGTTTTTCTGTTTTTCGTTATATAAATTTTCATAAAAGTTATTAAAATGTCAACACTTTAATTAAGTTTCGTTTTAATGCGAATTTTGAATTTGAGATTTTTATGGTGAATTTTGAATTTTTTGAATGTCATGGTGAGAACATTATGAATTCTATGAATTTATGAATTTATTGTGAAATTAAGAATTTAAAGAATTTTTGGAAATTTAATAAGATTTAAATATTTCAATATTGATTATTATGTAATATTTCAAATATGTGATCTCTTCGATATCAAGGTGCAACATTTATTACACCCGGATAAAGCGATATAAACATGCAATTAAAGAATTTCCAGATAAAATTAGAATCCTCAGTATTTAACGTAAAACGATTAGTATATTCGATCTCACACGACTCCCGATCCATTATTACAACTCTCGGTCAAGGAACTGAGTTAACACTGAACAAAATGTATTTGAAAAATGGGTTATATGTTAATGTGTGTGTGTATATCTGTAATGGATTTATATATGAATAATGAATACAATATGACTCTCCGTCCGTCCGTCTCTAAAAATATTTTATGTTTTTAATGTTTTAATTTTTTCACTAATTGTGATGCCACCTGAAAATAATTTTCCCTGGAACGGGGGAAAAAATAAATACTATACAAAACTGAACTAGAACAGAACTAAAAAACTAGAATGAGAACTGTAATAGAAAATCAATTAGAATCTTAAATGTAATCTGAACCAGGATAGAACTAGATCTGTACTAGACTGAACCAGAACTGAATTAGAACTAATTTAGAATTATACTATACAAGAGTCTGAATCGGAATCTGAAATAGAATTTGCGCTACAAGCTGAACTGAAATCAGAACTATATTCTAAACTAGATCTGTACTAGAATTGAAGTACAATTATGAAAAATTTATATTAAAATCTGAACCGGAATCTGAAATAGAATTTGCGCTGCAAGCTGAACTGGAATCAAATATTTATTCTGAACTATATCTGATTTAGAATTAAACCAGAATCTGAGTTATAATATGAACTATAATCAGAACTGGAATACACCATTACGCAGGCATGAAAAGTTATGGATTGACTCTCCCAGAATCATATTTTATGACTTGTGCTTATATAAAATATACTTATTTAAATTATCTTCTTCACACTCACACATATGAGAGACTTATGGAATTTGAGGTGATTTTCGGAAAATGGATTATATAAAGGCTATAGGAAATTATGAACCGAACCTAGCAAATTTTTGTAGAGTGTTTTCTGGTTGTATAGACCTTTAAAAAGCGCAATATTATCACAATACTGAAATTTTTTGAGAGTAGGGTGTCTATAACGTTTACATGTATAGTCAGACGGACAAACATTGTTAAAAGAAAATTTTTCTGTACGTTGCAGACACCAGCACAAACACATAATACCGCAACCACTTAATAGTATCTGAACTAAAATCTGAACAGGTCTTGATTCTGAGCTAGAATCTTAACTGACTGGACTGAACTAAACTAGAATCAGAACTAAAACATGAGTGAAAGATATTTAAGATTCCGCTCCACAGATTATATCATTCATATTCATTTTCTTCATTCCATTTCATTCATGCTCATTCATTCATTCATTCATTCCATTAAATGCGCAAACATATTTTATGAATGAAATTCACAAAAGTTGAAAACAAAACAGACAAAAAAAAACAACAACAAAGTTGTATTTCATTCATTAATTTGATTTTGAAAATAAATTTTGCGTGAGTGTTTGTGCGTGTTTGTTTTATTTATTTAATAATTTTTTTTGTAAAAATTTTTATTATCATTATTTTTTTTCATTGTAAACTATTTGTGTGATTTTTTTTTGAACATTTTATGTGAAAGATACACAACACTAAGAGCGCTCATATGGTGCATGTGGGCAGATTTTTTAAAAGACAAAAACAACAAAAAAACATTAAAGACTAAAATAGCAATAATTTTTATGGGTCTGTTGGCGTTAAGATCTGTAAATATAATTTAACTTATATATATATTTCTCTCTATCCATCTCACTCTCCAGGTTCTCCTTCATAAAGTGTTAAATTTATATCGCAATGAACTATTTTTACAAAATTATTTCTTTTTCTTATTTTTAGAAAATTTATTTTAAGGCAGATGATAATTTTTAAATAAAACGAATTTCAATTTCCGTTGTGAAATTAATGAAATTCACCAAATTGGATTCGATTTTCCTATTAAATTTCTATAATAAAAATAATGAATTGATTTCATAATTTAAACAAGTAGAAATGTTATATTCGGTCAAGAGCGACTATTTAATAACCTACAACATATTGTTGATTGAAAATTTTTGCTACGAAAAATTTATGAACCACCCTCGTATAATTTGCTTTCCTTATTATGGTCATGTGTGATATTTTTATGATTCTAACATTTATTTTTGTTAAAATTTTGTTAAAATCATTTTGTATTAAGGAATTTTATGGGCTAAAGCCCCCATTCCAGGGGGACATTTGTATGGTATCTATATAAAATAATAGACCTATCATAACCAATTTCAATAGTCACCGTTATTGGGCCAAAATAATAGTACATGACAAATTTTATTAAGATATCTTCAAAACTGGGACCTGTACTTTGCAAACAAGCTGTACATGGACAGCCAGCCGGACGGACGGACACGCTTAAATCGAATCAGGAAGTGAGTCTTAGACGCACGGTAAAGTGGTGGCAGGACTGTAATACTGCACCTACCACCAATGGTGTTGTAGGGTATAATAAATATAAATAAATAAGAATGCTTTATTTGTCCGTGCCGAATCTTCAATACCCTCCACTACAAATGCGTGTGAAGTGAAAACTTTATGTTTATTACATGCACACTCACACATACACTCACAGACGTATATAATATATATTTTTTTCTCAAATGTAACACGGAACACTTAATGAGTCATAAAATTAGTTATATATTTGGCTATAACCATTTTTGCTACTGAACCGATTTTGATCATTTTTGAAATGGAATGGAAGTATATATAACTCAATATTATGGCGAAATTTTATTTTAATTTGTTGATTTACAATTAACAATTTTACGAAAATGTGTTGCTTGAATTAAGACGTTGCCTTTTAATATACTCAACCGATTTTGCTGGGTTTAAATAGGAAAATTCTCGGAATAACAAATACTCAGGCCAAATTTCACTGAGCTTTGTGAATTATTGCGGATGTGAGCGTACCAACAACTAACAGACGGACATAGCTAAATCGACTCAAATTTTGATATATGCCTTATGTGGTCTGAGATGGTTCCTTCTTAGCATTACACACGCAATGACAAAGTTAATTTAACCTCTTCACCACTTTTGGTGGTAGAGGAGGGTATAAAAACTATTTCTTTTAAAGTTAGAAACCAGATTTATTATTATGTTATAACATTTATGTCAGTCGTTGAGTTATTTTTAAATTAATTTATTTTTAATAGATTTTTGCCATTTTTTTTAATTTTAATACTCATAAATCTGCACATTTTGCTCGTATTTTTAATTTTTTTTTATAAAAAAGTTAATAAAATTAATTAATTTTTATGTTTATATCCAATTAATTTAACAATCCCATTAAAAAAAAGTTATTTATAAATTATCATCTGGTTTTATATTGGGTAAACAAGTTAATAATATTGATTTGGACAACATGTGGAAGATAAGCATCTGTCACTTTGATTTAATTGTCATTGGAAGCCCTATAATTTTTAAAACATTAAAAAAAACAAATTGTAATTCTTTAGAATCGATTAAGATGTAACGGATCTGAATTGTTGAAAAGAACTTATGACCTGAGGTATCTAATTTTAGTAACCTGTGGTAGGCCCCCTGCTAATACCATAAAGTCCAAACTTAAGACTTAAACTGGCCTACACTTTGACTTGTTGTATCTAATTTTAGAACTATGTAGTACGGCCCCCCCCCCCCCTTTATCATCATAAAGTCCAAACTCAAAACATAAACTGTCCGTCATACAATTTCATTAAAATCGGTCTAACTATTTAAAAATTATAGATTTATTGCAATTTTATTTTTCGTATGAAACACTGCGTGGCAGAGAGTGCCCAAGTCAGACGAAAAGGAATTAGAAGCATTGTCAAATGCAAGAAGAACTTACATTATGGTTGGGAGACGCATAACAGATATTCTCCCTATTCCTAAAAGCTCGGGAATTCAAGAAAAACGACTCGCTTAAAATATATGACGGGTAGGATCAAGGGGAAAGGTATTCCCATACAAAGCAAATATTAATTATCGAATATCTAAAAAACTGTGAAAGGGGACTTTTCAAATTTGTTACAATTACTTTCCCAAGGATCATTATTACTGGTTAAAATATAGGACGGATAGGACTAGGGGGAGAGATCCCCCAAATCAAATAATGATTATCTAAAGAACGTCGAGAGTTCTCAAATTAAGTCCCATCACTTTCTCAAGGAACTATTTTTGTAATTTTGAACCGATAGGACCAGGGAAGGGATACCCCATACAAAAGAAATAATGATTATCGAATATCTAACAACTATAATAGCGAAAGTTCTAAAATTTGGTTCCAAACGGTTTTACTGGACAAAATATAGAATGGTTAGGATCAAGGGCTCTCATGCAATGCAAATATTAAATAAAATTTTAGAACGGACAGGGCCAATGGCATTTGACAAAATGTACATTGCATAAAATTTTGTTGTTATTTGTGAAATTTTATTCGAGGCTTTGAACTGAGGATTTAAAATTTCCTTTTTTGACCGATCTTTTAGAAGGTTTTATGCTATAGCGGGTCCAAATTGTATCCAATTTTCTAGATAATTTTTTATGACAAACTTTAAAAAAAAATAAATATATTCATGAAATCAAAAGTTATAAGACTTTAAATTAATTCAAACGTTTCTTCGCCATTTTTTTTTTTTTGAAGTTGCTCGCAGGTGAAAAATGGTTCCATAACTTCTAATCTAAGACTGTTAAAAATGACTTGCAAAATAATTCTTAATTCAAAAACTAAATTCTCTTTAAAATTTGTGATGATTTTAAATCGAGTATGGCTAATTTAGCGTTTTCACTGGTTTTGAATTCTTTGCAAGGACTAAAGACTGCACCAGCAATAAAATCAATAACTATAAATCTTAGTTTTTTTAATTTAATAAAATTTATGTCCCCATTAAAAAACCAAACGCCATTCTTAACACAAGAACAAACTCCAAGTGAATTTAAAATAGTTTTTAAGAATATTGATGAATATTCCCGAAAATAACAAATAATTTCACTTTATTCTTCGAAAAAAAAATCGCTAGAAAAAAATATGCAAATTTCTATTAAAATCAAAGAAAATTTTATAGCAAAATAAACTTTATTAATATTATGACTAATTCTAGGAATTGGTCATACATGTGGACTTTATTTTGCATATTCTTTGAGCATTGAAAGCATATAAAACGCTTAATTAAATTTATTTTCAAATTATTATTATTCATTACATGTGCGTTGAAAAAGTAGAGTGAGTGTTAATAATTGAAAGCAAAATTTCTAATACAAATCAAACACCCAACAAATAAATAAAATAGACAGATGGGTGGACGACGGACGGACCTAGAAATAACATTAACATTATAGTCACAGAAATAATAAATTTTGAAGAAAATATAATAATGGCTTATCCGGCTTTGTAGAATTTTAAATACCCTTCACCAATTAAATTTTTTAATGATTAACAAGATTTTGAGGATTCTTTAGAAATCGGTATATAACGTTTCTTCAGATGATCCGATTAACATCTGGCAGTTAAAACAAAGAGCAATATTTACATAATTTTATTGAGTTTGGGAAATTCCTTTGGATTTGAGATTAACAAAGATAAGGTATTCAATAAGTCTTTTTACTCAACCTAACAAATGATTACTAACAAATGATATCGAAAAATTTAATTAAGTTTCGACCTCAGAGCGCCAAAGGGAAATACATTTTGATTAAACTTTGAAATTGATGAATAAAAATTTCAAGTTCACTTTTTGGAGTGAAAAGTAGCACAAACTCCGGTTGTTAGAAAGCAATTCAAGCCACTATGTTCTTGGAATAAAATGGTGGACAGTGGTTAGCTACATTGAGAAGGTAACCACAAAGCCGGTTCTATGCTAGTTGGATTTCTTGTTATATCTCTAGCAGGGGCATAGAAGACAATTAGTTCTGATTTTGAGCCACTACTTTATGGCAAACCCATATCGGGGAAAGCCAAAGTAAAAAATCACTTTGCTTTGGTGAAAATTGCTGCCCGGCATTGTTCGTTCTTGATGAGTCATCACAAAATTTTATTGATCGTGTCACAACGACTTAGATGTTGATCTTTAATGTTAACGTTTTGAGAATACTCCAGATATCAGTTTATAAACCATTGACTAGTGAATCAAGGCAATATTAAATTATTTCAATGATCTCGGATAATTTGCTTGTTTCAGTCTGTTAATCTTGACTTTTATTAATTCAATTATATTTTTAAAAATCTTTAATGATTTTGTCTGAACGTTTTGCACAAAATGACAAACTTAATAGACCCCAACTCACCACTCATACAAATGTAGGGTACAAAAAAAAAACATAAATCAATATGAATGAATGACTTGAATGCATGAATGAATGATATTTTTTTGTAACGTCTTTTTTATGGGATTTAAATACAAAAAAAAAAAAAAAACAATCACGATTTTCAATACAAAATAATCAAATCCAGAGTGAGTTTTTTTATGATTAAAATATCAAAATCAATAAATGACGTTAATGCTAAATAAAAATAAATAATAAAATAATAAAAAAAAACTGATATCAAATAAATAAAGTGTTCCATTTTAATGTGGGCGTGTTAATGAATGAAATGAATTAATTTTTCATTAATTTATTAATTCATTCATTGATTAAACGTTTTAAATGTTGAAAATTAATATTTAACTCATAATCTTTTGATAATCTTTAGATTACAAATCTAAATATGGATTTTTAATGTTTTGTTGTGTGTTTTTCTGAAATAAGTTGTTAAAATTTGAATTATATTTTTTATCTTTCTCTTATTTCTTTTGTCGTTTATTCGTTCAACATTTAATACATAAATGTTGTAGTTGTTTGTGTTGCTGTTGCTGTTGTTTTGTATTCAATAAATTAAATTGTTAATGATATTTTTAAGTTGCTTTTCAAATTAATATTTCTCACCTTAAGTGACAATAATTTGAAATGAGTTGTCATCGTTTGTTGATAAACTAATTATTGATACATAATTGAAAAGTCTATGGAGATATTTAAAAGGCTGGGTTTCACCATAAACGGTTAAGTGATTTAAGCTAATATTTCAATTCCTTGCAAATCCGTATCTAGAAATGAACTAGAACTTTACTACAACTGAACTAAAACTGAACTAGAATTGAACCAGAATTGAACTAGAACCGAATTAAAATTGAGCTAGAACTAAACTGAACTTAAACTGAACTAGAATTTAACTTAAACTTAACTAAAACTAAACTCGAACTTAACTACAATTGAACTAGAACTGAACTTGATTTTGAAGTAAAACTAAACACATAAATAGAGCTTGAATTGGAAACAGAACTACAAACTAAACTATAACAAAAAATAGAATCAAAACTAAAAACTAAATTAAAAACTATGCTGGAAACGGAACCAGAACTGGAAATCTCCAAATATGAACTTGAAACAAAACTGGGATCCGATCTACAAGCAGAACTAGAAACAGAGTTCGAAACTGAACTAGAAACTGAATTAGAAACAAAACAGAATCTGAATAAGAAACGGAATTAAAAACGGAACCAGAAACAGAAAATGAATCAGATATAATAATATAAAGCAGAGTTGGAAACTGAAATAAAAATTTTATTTCGAATAGAAATAGAAATATAATTTGAAATAGAAATATAACTGGAAGCAGAAATAGAAAGATAACTGAAATCTGAATTAAAACAGAATTAAAATGAGATTAAGAAACCGAACTGGAATCTGAACTGAAAACAGAATTAAAAACTGAAGTGAGGTCGAAGTTAAAACTGAACAAGAAACAAAATTCAAAACTGAACTGGGATCAGAAACATAACAGGAATCAAAACTAGAATCTGAATTAAAAACAGAACTAGAAAGAGATTAAGAAACTGAACTGGAATCTGAACAGAATTAAAAAATGAAGTGAGATCGGACTTAAAACTGAACTAGAAACAAAATTCAAAACTGAACTGGGATCAGAAACATAACGGGAATCAGAACTAGAAACTGAATTTAAAACTGAACTCTTAAAAGAACAAGAATTGAAGTAAAACCGAACTAGAACTGAAAACTAAAAAAACAGAACTAGAAACAGAAGAGAACAGGAATCAGAACTAGAATCTGAATTAGAATCATAACTAGAATTACACTTAAATATCCTATAATATATTTTATAGAACGGAATTTTCTAGTTTATAATACCAATATTTAAGAAGATATTTCAAACACATTTGTATTAAAATTACTGTAATTAATTAATCTTGGCCTTAAAATGAAATTATTTGCTTTTTATTTTCATGTGAAATTTATTTCTATTTTTTGTGATTCACTTTTTGTGATTATAAATCATAAACTTATATACAAAATATCACTTCAATAAATTATCACTTAATAAAACCAAATTTTAATTATGATTTATGAACAATATTTCAAGATATTTTTTTTCTCTGTCTCTCTCTCCATCTCTCTCTTTTTGTGTCTTCTAATAATTTGTCAACCCACAAAACTTTCGAAATTTGAAAAAAAACACATAAATATATTTCTTTAACCTTTTTCATAAATTATTAAGAATTTATTAACGTTATTTTAACAAAAAAATACTCACCAACAATTTAAAACGGCAATCAAATACTAAATTTGTATAAAAAAAATTCAATAATTGTCAACAGAAATTTATGAAAACATAAAAATTAATTTAATAAATTGATTTATGACAAGAAGCAATTTATGTTATTTTTGCGATATTTTTAAGATCACACAATTTATTTATTTATTTATTTTTGCTTTCAAAGGGGGTCTAAAGTGGCGCCAGGTATACACAATTATAATTATATAGATTTTTTTATTTATTTTTATTTTTTCATTTTTTTTTTTCAAAATACACACACAAATGATCATTATTTAATACTCTTATAGATTTTGGAGACAGACACCGGTACAAATATCAATCAAACACATAGATACAATCATACATGGATATAAATTATACACTTAAAGATACTTTATATGGAAATATATAGAGATATTAAACCGCAAAATAATATATATCGCACTATTGTTGTTGTTGTTGTTATTGTTGTAGAAAAAAATATCATTAAATATAATTTGGATTTTATTTTAGCTCTTTTATTTACAATTTCAATTTTTTTATTGTTATTAATATTTAATAATGATTTTTTATTTATTTTTTGTTATATTTTTTCCACAAAGGTAGACGTCAGACAGACGGACGTATTTTCTAGATATTTATTCTAGATAACTAGATGGATGGATGAATTGGATGGATGGATAGACAGGCAACAATAAATAAGAAAAAAAAACATAAACTTAAGACTTGACTGACTGAATGACTGAAATGGCCAATAATCGTGTTACACAGTAATTTAAAGTTCTGTTGAACGAAATTATAGTGATTCACACTGATCGAGCAAACAGCCAAGCAACCGACCGACTGATCAACCAACCAACCGTCTGTCAGACAATTTGCAGCAGTAGCAGCTAACAGAAAAAACACTACACGACGCAAACGTTAACGACACCGATCGTAAAGCGAAAATGATATTTTTTCAATAAAAAAAATTAATATGAAAACATTAACAAAATCTTAAAAAAAAACAAAATCTTTTTTAAAAAGTTCTTTTAATTAAAATTTCTTAAATCTTCATTTCATTTGCTCGATCGTTTCTTAAAAATTCATTAAATTTTCCTTAAAACTGACTTTAATTATTTCCTCCAGTTCAAAGAGAATTCCTTAAAAATCATCTTTCAATTTTCACGTGGTCTTTAGAAAAAATTTTCGGAAAAATTTTATTTTGTCGTTTTCTTGTCTATAATTATGGGTTTTCTTCTTAATCTGATTTTTTTCATTTATTTTCAACACATTTCAATAACATTTTCCGTTTTTTTTAATTTAATTTATGAAACACAAATCGAGATATTCAAACGCGTCACGATGTTATCCATTGGATACACAAACTCAAACTGAGTAAATATCGTAAAAAGCTGGAGAATTTAAAAGAGCTGTTTTTGTGTTCAGTTAAGTACTTCGTATTTGTGTAGTGATTTGTTTGGTGGCTGTCTGACTGGCTCCCCATTTACGATCGTTATGATCGTTTTTTGATTTTTATTTGATTTTGTTTTTTCAAAACAAAGCAAAGAAACGATTGTTAAAAGCAAGTGTCGGTAGGGTACAGTGGTTAGAAATGTCATTAAATAAATTTTGATCTTTCGTATATATAGAGAGAATTATTGATTCATAATTTTATTCTAATTATTTAGTTACAAGGTATTCCAAGACCTATAATTTTTCTGATCTTCTATCAAAACATAGATTTTAAATTAGATTTTGGCACAGTTTCAGTTTTGTTCAGTTTGTACTTCAGTTTTAATTTGAAGTTCACTTTAAATTGCAGTTCTAGTTCAGTCTCTACTTATATTTTTAGTTCATTTGTAATTGCAGTTTTAATTAAAATTCTAACTGAGTTCTATTCCAGTTTCTAGATCAATTTCTACTTCACTTTCTATTCCAGTAATGCAGTCTGTACTCCATTTTCTAGTTAAGTTTCAAGTTCAGTTACAATTTCAGTTTCTAGTTTAATTTCAAACTTAGATTCTCTTCCGGATTTGAGTTCAGTATCTAGTTATTATTTTAGGTTTTAGATCAGTTTCAAATTAATTTTAATTTACTTCCATCCGTTTAAATTTTTGTTTCAATTTCAGCTTCTACTTTTTTCCTAGTTCTGTTTCTACTTGCATTCATTTCTAGTTCTAGTATCTAATTCCGTCTCCAGTTTTTATTTTTTCTATTTCAGTTTTCAGTTTTTCTGATCCAAGTTCAGTTTCTAGTTTTGCTTTTACCTCATATTTTAGTTCAGTTTCTAGTTCCGTTTTTAGTTCTGCTTCTAGATCTATTTTAGTTGTAGTTTCTAGTTCTATTTCTATTGCAAGTTGTGTTTTTACTTCTATTTCACGTTTTTTTACTATTTCTGTTTCTGGTTCTTTTCTAGTCCTGTTCTACTGTTTTGGTTTCTACCTCCGTTTCTAAATCGGTTTCTAATTCTAGTTTATATTGAAGGTCCTCCAGTTCTGTTTCTAGTTCCATTTTTTGTTGTGTTTTTAGTTATGGTTTCTAGTCCTATTTATATTTCTACTCCCGTTTCTAGATCTGGTTTATAGCTTTGGTTTCTAGTTATACTTTTAGTCTGTTTCTAATTCCATTTTAATTCTCTTTCTAGTTATGATTTCAAGTCCTGTTTCTATTTCTGTTTCTAATCCAGTTTCTAGTTTGTTTCTATTTCCGTCTCTAGATTTCTTCTATCTTGTGTCTGTTTCTAGTTGAGTTCTAGTTATTCTCTAGTTCCGTTTCTATTTCTGTCTATAGATTTGTCTCTAATTCAGTTCTAGTTTGGTTCTAGTTCAGTTCTAGTTCTCGGTTCTAGTTCACTTCAATTTCAGTTATAGTTTAGTTCTAGTTCTGGAAGATTCAATTTTTAGTTTAGTTTTAATTCACTTCTAGTGCAGTTAAAGTTTAGTTCTAGTTCAATTCTAGTTCAGTTCTAGTCGGTTCTTATTCAGTTTTAATTCAGTTCTAGTTCAGATTCGAGTTCTAGCTCAGTTCTAGTACAGTTCAATGTTATTAAAATAATTATCGATATTATTCCACTGTGCATTATTCATATCTTTGGGTTTGGCGCTTCATAACATGAATGATCGCTAATACAAACAAACTTACACTCATTTAATCAATTCAATTAAATATGCCGGTAAAACAGCAACCGATTTTATTTAATTTCAAACTCAAAGAAAAACTCTCTGAATTGTTTTTAATCTACAAAATAAAAAAAATATAAACACACAACCATAATTTTAATTGATCACCATAAAAAACAAACTCAATTAAACTCAATTCATTCATAATTTTTAATAACGTTGAAAAAAATATTGAGTCATTTCTTTACAAAACACACACTCACTCTCTCCCACCACTTGATCCAACTCATTTTATAATACGCGCTCTTGATCTATTAAATAAATGTCATGATGAACTCTTTATTTATTTTATGTCTTTGAGTTTATTTTGTATCTTAAGTGAAAAGTATCTAATGAATATTTTTTATTTTATTATATATTTTTTTTGAAAATAAATCTAGAAAACGTGCTGAAAGATCGAGTTATATATATATTTTTTTATCGCTGTTTACTTTTAATTTCTTTGCGATTGATCGATCGATCTATTGTTGGAAATGATGTGCGTAAAATTTCATTTTTAATTGTTGTCATTGTTGTTGTTGTTGCGTTTCCTTGTGACTTTTATTTTTTTCTTGCAAGTTTTTTTTTAATCAAAATTAATGTCAATTTATATTAAAGTCTGACACTGGCGCTAACATTGTGTTCGTGTTACGACAACAACTACTGACTGACATGATGTTGCTGTTTGTTTTTCTGTTGTTGTCTTGTCATTGCTGTTATTGTTGTTGTTGTTGTTGTCATTGTAGATACATGTTTGTAGTATTCAATTAATTTCTTCCTCTGTATTATTATTGTTGCTGTTGTTGGTGTTGTTACTATTTGTTATTTTTATCTTTTTCAATTAAATGTTTATTTCTCTATTGTATTCTATTTATCATTGAGATGGGGTTGGGTTCATCATTTCGATTGATTGGAAACAAAGATCTTGTAAGTTTGTTGTTTCGATTGTAAAACAATGATTTATGGAAGAGAAAATAATTTATTTAATATTTTATTTTTTTATTTTAATTGGAGATTTTATAGAAATTATAAAGGTGAATATTTAGCGTTCTTTTAATAAAAGAGGATATACATATAAAGGGGTTAGTACCCCAAGCCCTAACGAAAAATATTCTGGACTATATTCCTCAATGTCAAAATTACTATTTGAGTACACTGGGACTAGAGTAATGCGATGCAAATCGGATCACAATTTTTCTATATAAATGCGCTGAAATTGAATTTATACGGAAAAATATTTAAAACAATGAAAAAATGTTGTATTATGCTGCTTCTGAATCGGCACTGGCTGGCTCTCCTTTTAATGCAACATTTGTAAAATTGCCTGTGTTTAAAAGCTGATTTCGATATCATTATATCCTTGTTATTTCTTCCTGTAATAACTTGTTTAGATTTGAGTGGTGTGAGAATTTCAGTTAATTGATTTATTTTATCACTGTTTCTGTTGCAAATTGTTCTTAATATTTTAGTGATGGTCTTCCGATATAAAACGTTTTATTACGTATAATTTTAATTACAAACTTACTTAATGGTAAGAATACCATAACCAGTCATTCTCACGACAATTGAATCTCCCTTCCGGAACGAACCGAGTTACACTCAGCCAAATATTGTCGAATCAGCGGCAGCTCTATCAAAAGAAAGTTTTTCCCCTAGAAAGAATTTTCGTTTACAGTTGAACTTTTACAACAGCGCCACTTAAATAACAAAAAAAGGGAATTCCTCTTAATTTACGCAATTTAAAAAAAATTAATCAGTTATCAGTGATGCTTAAAATGGTAATGCTACAGTAAAAAATTTAACCATTCATAGCGACTCATATCGAAAACAAAGCGACATAAATCGAACCAATGCAAATCGGTTTCAAAACGACGTAAATCGGAAAACGAAACTTGAAAATGCAAGAACGAACAGGACGACGCAAATTGGGGCTCTAATGTATCAAATTGCATTAAAGTCGTTCAATCCATTTGAGATAAAATTTCTTTTTAAATTATAGAGATTATTTCAGATATCGGCATATAACTTTTGTTCAACTTGCTCGGTTTCAATTCTTTTAAATAACACACAAGGGTATATATTAAGAAGTAATTTAAGAAATTTTCAATGAACTAAGTCCATCAATTTAGACAGGAAGGTCCAAGAAACGAAAGTATAAAAAATAAATAAAAAAATAGTTCTTTATCATTTCTTTGGCCTTACAAATTGACCTCTCGTGTGCTGCCACTTGGAGATCAGTCAATTCATAACACAAAGATAGTTTCAATTCAAAATATATCACCATAACATTTAGGTTACCTTGTGGTTAGAAAAAGTATTTCCCGCTCCTTTAGAGTAAATGATATTATTCTTGACTTACCTCGCCACTTTATTATTGTTTATTTTCTTCTTCTTAATCATATTATCATTTAACATTGTTTTCTAAAAATATACAACTTTTAAATTAAGATCAGTATGACAAATTAGTTATGATCAGTAAACTTATTTGTTACTGATCTTGCATTAACATCACATTTTAGTTCTTTTTCTCATTTATTGTTATTGTTCTAATTTCCAGAAAGTTGTATTTTAAAATAAACCAAAAATATCAGATACATAATTCTATCTAAATTTATATCCCTTTAGCAAATTAAAAAAGAAAATATAAAAAATTAAGTAGCGCTCATATTTCTCATATCAAAATATATAAATATAATAATTTACCTAAATACAGTCATTTAAAGATCTTTCGATTTTCATATAAAAAATAAGTGATTGCAGATTAATCCCCTTTTCTCAAAAAAATAAAAAATAGAGCCATTTAAATATTTTTCATAAAAAACAAGTGATAATAGATAAAGCTCCTTAAAAAATTCAATATAAGCGATTTAGCGATTTAGCGATTTTTGATATATAAAATAAGCGATTTCAGATTAAGTTCCTTTTTACCAAAAACTCAATATTAACCGATTGAGAGCCATTTAAAGGCTTTTTATAAAAATATCGAATTTTGGCATGAAAAATTATTTATTACAGATTAAGCTTCTTTAACGAAAAACTTAATATACTGCGAATTAAAGAATTTTAAGAATTTTCATAAAAAATTGAATTTTGTGTAAAAAATTAGTGATAACAGATTAAGCTCCTTTCAGCAAAAATCTCATTTTTAAGTGAGTTAAAAGTCTGTTATGGATAGTTAATGCAAAATTATTTAAAAAAAACTCCAATTGCAACAATAACAACTAAAATTATTGTTTGCCATTTCCAAGGTCATTAAATAATTATCATTCATTAAATGGGCCATTTGGAGGAATTGAAGAATTCCGTTTAAATTTCAAAAACTTAAAAAAATAACTTATTAATTTTGATGACAACTTATTTTACACAAAATTTTTACAGAATGATCTTAATTCCTCAGAATTCCTATTGGAGACACTAAAACAACAATTACAACAACAATGACGACAACAGCAGCATGAAAACAATTTACAAGTCGTCAATTTAATTGTTTTTGTTGTTGTACTCATCTATATTTACAATGTACAAAAGCAATGACCTTAAAGATCATGTCTGATTTGTATGAAAGCACCAACAACAACAGCAAAATATACGCTGATGTTGCTATTGGCAACACTGACTACTGGCTGGTGGTGAAGGCAGTCAATGCTCATGTTGCAAATATCACTACAAGAGCAGCAAAGAGACAACAACAGAAGCAGCAACAGTCACAGTGACAACAACAATGTAATGAATCTCGCATCATTAGCGTAGTTTTTGTTTTTATTTTTAGTTTTTTTGTTGTTGTTGTTGCTGTTGTTACAACAACATGTATTATCTTGATTTTGTTTGTTGTTGTTTTATTTAGTGTCTGAAATGCTGTGAAAATTGTTGTTGTCATTGTCGTACTTTTTTTTGAGTTTGTTATTGTTGTTACTGGAGCTTGTTGGTTTGTTGTTGTCGAGTTTATTTTTAAAACAAAAATTTTTAAGTTTTCCCCTTTTTTGTGTTGTTTTGTTCCATCCAGCACAAAAAAAGACGCCGACGCCAGTTGGCGGCAAATTGTGGCGACACGTCTGGAGCGTGCGGCATATTAGTATGTCCCATGTACCAAAACAACAAAAAATATTGTATCTATAGCAACAACTATAATAATAAAACAACAGCAACTACAAATCTATATAAATTCAAGCAACCAACTATCATTTTGACTGAGTGACTGACTTGTGTTTTTTGTTTTTGTTTTTGTTTTTATTTCAATGCAAACACAAAATACTCGTAAGTACTTGCGATAAATCGTTTTTTTTTTTGTTGAATATGTGTTAAACTATGGTATCATGATCATCATCATACGGTCGGTAGATTGTTCAATCGATCGATTGCTCTATCTGTTTGTGTTTTTCTGTCTGTCCGTCTACCTCTCTGTCACTATCTGTCCGCTAAAATAATAATAACGACCAAACTACAACAACAGCAGCAGCAACAATATTAATAAAAAACAGTAAAGAAATCAATTCAAATCTTTATAAGAAAATCTTGACATCACCACAATGACGCCTCTCCTTACCTGTGTAACAAAAACTAGCAAACTAACTAACTAACAAACTGAGTGACTGAATGACTGAATGAATGAATGACTTGCTGCTGCCAGACAGACGTCTTTGGCCTGCCAGCCTTCTGACTGGCCAAAGTCAAAAGGTTTTATTGATTGTTAAAATGCAAAAGGAATGATATATTTTCGTTTAATTTTTATTTTACTTTTTTTTCAAATAATAATGCTGCAACTATATTTCAGTTTCCCATTAAATAATTTTTACAAGAGTTTATAGAAATATATAATTTATGAAATGAAATTGTTATTGAGATAGTTTAGAGAAAGAATTGCAAATTCTAACATTTTATTAGTGAAAGTCTAAAATAGAGGAGGTTCGCGTTATTCTAAAAGGGATCACCTTTTTAATTTCAGAATACTTGATTCAGCTTTGGAAATTCAATGCTTTCTCTGATGATTTCAGGATATTGAGTGATTAAGTGGACCGTCAAGGCAGCAAGAGGATTTAAGTTTTCACAAAAGTTCTTCTTCGGCACACACTACGAATAAATATTAGAGTAGATGCAGCAACATCCCTAAAGCGTTCGAAACAGGAGTCATATCCGAGAAGCAGCAAGCAGTAAAAAGTAAAATAACCGGTTGAAGTATTAAGCACAGAGAAAGACTCCTATAGCTCTTTTGTAAAATCTATAGCTAATTTGAATGCAGCATATCAAATTCTTCTTAAGGCAGCATGTTTTTTCAACAAAAACGTTAGAGTCCGCAGAGGTACTTGCTCGATGCTTAGTCCTTAATTTTTATTTGGAAATAATTGTGTAACTTTGGAAATAAAGATTTTTTCAAATAATTTGAAATGGGTATTTTGCAAGTGACTTCGAAAATTTTTAAAAATATGTTATATCTACAGAATTATCTGCAAAATGCTGAGGAGGAACAAGTAACTCTCGGACAAAGATTTCCAAATCAGCGACACATTTATCAAATTAAACTTTTTCCCCAAGAAAGAACTATCAGTTACAACTGTACTGTTACAACAACAATTTCCTTGATCTGCTACAACAATAAGAACAATTTTTGGCTTATTTTTTATCTACCAAGCACAGCAAAATGTTAACAATGATTCCAATAAATCACATTCATTTTGATCCCAGCTTATATTACAAACTGAAGTAAATACAATAAAATTAAAATAAATTTTATAACCAGCCGTGTCACAATTTTTGACTGGACTCATCATTATCATTGAAATAGACAATATGATCTTTTTTTACATACAAGGACATACAATTGAAGAGATAAAAAGTAAGTGACGCCACAAGCCAATTTCATAATAAAAGTTGTTCAGTAATGATCATTATAAAAATTAAAAAAATATCTCTGGTAAACAACATTCACTTTCAACATAATAATGAATAACTTGAAACAGTTAGTTAGTAAAAGAGAATTGTAAAGATCATGATCTCTTGGAAATTTCAAAATATATATAAAGATCACAAATTTCATCAACATTTAAAAATTACAACTGAAAATCTCAAATGATTCGATCAGCCCTTACATGATATATATACTAACAACCTATATGATGCCAATTATAGCTTAAATATTAAAATCTAAAAACAAAAAATCTAAAATGAATCCAAAATTTACAAACATTTTGATATTTATTTACATAAATTGTAAAAAAAAAACATAATATTATTGAAAAATTCACTTATTTATCATCATCAATAATATCATCCATAATTAACTCATACTCTTCATTTTCTTTTTCAGTTTCCACCCCACTGTTCGAATTGTCATTGCTATTTTCATGGAATTTTTTCTGATGCAATGAAAAGACTCTTCGTGACTTAAATTCCTCATTGCATTCAATACATTTAACCATATGCGATACAAAATGTTTCTTTTCATGAATTTTAAGTTCAGATTTTTCTTTAAACGTTTTTGCACATAATAAACATACAAATGAACCTTCTTCTTTTTGTTTCTCTAGTTTGTGATATTTTCTCTTGTGTACATAAAGACCAGCACGTGATGAATATGTCTGATCACATTCAGTACATTTATATATTGTCGCTCCAAAATGTTTCTTTTCATGTTCTTTTAATTCAGTTAATTGCTGATAAGTTTTGTCACATAAGGAACAGCTGTAAGGACGTTCACCGGTATGGGTTCTTATATGACGTTTTAGGTCATCAATACGTAAAAATTCTTTAGAACAGTAATCGCATTCATTTAAGACCAATGCTTCTTTATGACTGTTCATGTGTCGGGAAAGTGATTGAATATGAGAGAAATTATTACCACAAACACGACATTTGTAGGCTTTAGAGTTAGGATGTGAGCTGCGCACATGATGTATAAGATCATTTTGACGTGGAAAATTCTGAAAGGAAAAAATTATATTTCTATGATTGTTGTTAATAGTAATTTATGTAAAATTCAGACAGACCTCTTGGCATATAGCACAAGTAAAATCGTCTAACAAAGGACTTTTTACTCTCGGCTGTTTATGCCTGTAACTCGGTGTTTGAGTCTCTCTACTGCTCCTCTTTCTTTTCTTATTAACTCTGCTTGTCGTGTTTGTTTTCTCCTTTTTCGATTTTTTAACTGTTGTTATTTCTACTGATTCTATGTATGTGTCATAATCTTTCTCAGCCTCACTAGTTTCAGTAGCTTCTTTTTCTAAATTACTTTCAGCATCGCTTACATCACTTCCATTTCCCTCTAAATGTTCGACTTCCATTTCAGAAAAATCTTCAACAAGCATTACGGTTTCTTTTTCATACATTATTCCGTCCATATCTTGATTTAAATCATCTTTACTGGTTCTTTTTATTTCATCTGTTGGTGATTCTCTTGTAATTTCCTCAATAGCACCCAAATCTTCGGAAAAGTCAAATAGCTCTTCAACTTCAATAACCACACTGTCGTCCGGTATTACATTTTCTTTAAAACTATCTCTTTCTGTTGTCACAACTTTTGTTTTCTCTTGCGCTGACATATGTTCGGTTTTTATTGTATCAGACGGACTATTGCCATCTTTTAATTTGTGAACCAATCTTTTTAAAATCTTATCAGCTTTACGCACTTGTATTGAAAAATAATATAATGTTGTGATTTTATTAAAACAATCTTTACAAACTTTTAAAGGAAGTTTTTTATCAATTGGAGTTAACTGAAAGAAAATAAATGTTAGATTTTAAATTAAGGAATTGTTAATTGATAATATAACAAAAACCTTTAAATTTGTAGTTTCCACCAGCATTTCCATTATACTTAGAAAACTTCCTTGCATTACATCCATAACACTCAGCTTTTCCAAATGTACATCATCTTCATATGTCTCTGTGAGACAAGTGCGACACAATTCCCAATTATTTATTTCATTTAAATTCAACTTTTCTTTGGTATTTTCTTTAAACTCCAATATATTTTCAAAATATGTTATTTTTCGCATTGCTTGGCTCATTTTTAAGATTATTTTACCATCGATATGTTTAAAAACAGATTTTCAACATGTTTTGGCTTTTTTTTAAGTGACAATTGTACTATTTACAAACATATGCTTCTTCTTTTTTCACTAAAACACTGAAATTGATAGCAAAACAAAATACGTTGCATATCATAGCGCATTGAAACAAGGGCGAATAAAAAAATATTTTGAATCTGGATAAATTATCAATTTATTGAGAAAAGTTAAATAAAAGTAAATTAAAATCCGTATAAAAATAATGGGAAAATGTATCTGCTGTTGAATTCTTCTATTTTATCCACTTTAGCAAAAATGAAAGTAAATTTGAATTCAAGGCGAATTCGCCTTGCTTGCACACAAATATTTACAGTTAGTTAAAAGCCAATTCAATGGTGAGTTTACTTAATTCTTCAAAATATTAAAAAGTCATAATAATTTTACTAATTTGTGGTTCAGCAAATAATTTGATCATAAAAAGTTATTATTTTTTTATTTCTAAAGGGGATCTCGACTTATCCCCCAACAATTGAATTAAAAGAAGTAAGAGTGCTATATTCGGCTATGCCGAATCTTCAATATCATCCAGCACAAATGCGTGTGAAGTAAACACGGAATGACTCTTTTATACCCTCTTCACCACTTGTGGCGAAGGTTGGTATAACAAGTAAAAATGCTACTCCGAATCTTTAAACAAAAAAAAACGTATGAAGTAAATCCGTTGTGTTTCGTACATACATGTTCACATATACACGTACCTATTTAATAATTGGAAATAATGCGGATGATCTTTTCTTGAATTTAGATATCTTTTAATATACTAAATCCATTTTACTGGTTTTGAATAGGAAATTTCTCAGTAATAAATAAATAATAAATACTCAAATTTTGTTGAGCTCTGTCAATTATTGTGGATGTGAAAGTACCAACAAAACGACAAGCTGAATCGACTTAGATTTTGATTTGATGCAATATATGTATACATTATGGGATCAAAATGATTCCTTCTTAGCGTTACAGAAGAAATGATAATGTTAATAAACACTCTTTATCACTTGTGGTGATGGAGGATATAATAATTTGTTACACACAAAAACTTCATATGAAAGCAATAAAAAATTGTAAACCAAGCCTTCTACGTAATACAAGCAATTTATGAACGACTCTCGTATAATTTGCTTTTCTAATTCATTCTTAAGAGAGCAGTAAATTATTTTGAAACATTTAAGCGATTTTTATGCTTTTTTTTCTGGATGACCCTCATATCATGGGTGTGATATTTGATGGGGGACCTATGAGAAATAATGAACTTCTACATCATTTTAGAATAATAACAATTTTTTAAGATAAATCTCGTTCAGTAATGAGAACTTTTATGAGCTTTGAATCCTATACTGGGAGAATCATTTGTATGGAAACTAGGTGCTATAACGGACCTAGCATTACCAATTTCAATGACAATGACACTAGCGAATATCTGTTTTGTTTTATTTATTGTATGAAGGGCATTCGCAATACTACAATAATCTATTTTAATTTAAAATAAATCTACGATTAAGCCATTGTATCAAAATCTTTCTCGTGAAAGCAATTTGTACTAAAGAGTAAGATAGAAAAATTTCTAACATTCCTATATGCTAATAAAAACGAAATAAATGTTTATTTCATTGAAATTATTATTACAACTTACAAAAGAAAATACTTTTTTCTTTTTGAATTTTGAAGTTTGATGGTATGGTCTTTAAGCCAAAATATCAGGGTATTTCACAATCATTCCGGTTACTCCTGATAACGACCTATACCTTCGTAAAGGAAGAAAAAGGTCCTTAAATCCTTGGTTAAAATTAAGTTTTTATGGTCTTCGCCAGTTGTATTCCCATTAAAAACGAGTACATGTGGTAAATGTGTGAAAACTCCGGACAACGGTAAACCAATACCGCCATACGACGCTTCAACATTAAACAATGCGTAAAAGCTGGACCCAAAACTATCGAAGTAAAGGAAACAACCGACAGCCTGACCGCCTTTAAGAAATAACGACGATGACGCGATAGGTGTTTACGCACCCAGAGCTTTACGACCGAAGAAAAATATTTTTATAGTTTTAATCACTAGTGATGAAATTTTGACGTTTTTGGAAACCGTTCCATTAACGTTTTTATAGTGTTTTTACCACCTTAGAACAGGATGCCAATTCAATTATGTATCCACAAAAATTTGTGAATACATAATGAAGTCTAATATATTGGAGCGTGCTCTGTTTTGGAGTCTGCATTTTTAGTAGCGTTAACGTAAGGAACTTTTTGAGCATTATATATTTTTAAATCTGCATTAGCTTTATCTCTTCGTACCAAATTGTCCAAGCACTGAGATAACCAGGTTGCTTTCCTACCGGATATGTTGAGAGCTCTTTTGAAAACGCTTTCCATTTTCCGGAAACTTTTTTTCTCAACAAACAAATTCCTCCAGTACTGCTTAATGACATTGGAAACAGATTGACGGCGTACTTGGCCAACTTGTTGTAGGGCAAAGTTGAGTCTTTTGGAAAATAATAAATTATTTAAGTACGCACTCCCTCTCAATTGTTTTACATTAAACATAACAACTGAGTTGTTTTACAAAGGTAATTTGATCAAAATAAATAAAACTAAGTATAAAAGGTTTAATGAAAAACTTGTGTTGAGAATTTTTCGATCTCACTCCTAACTATATGTTCTCACACGACAATCGGATCTCCGTTCCGGAACGACCCTATTAACACTTAGCAAATGATTGTCAAACCAACGACAGCAATATCAATCCGAATTTTATTCCACAACAAAGTATTAAGAGATACAGCTAGACTTTTATAACAACAACAACAACATATTTTTATAATTATTAAAAGAATATAATTTAAAATAATAAATAGGTTTTATTTATAATCTAAGTTACTGTTTTCATATTTTAAATGTCTTTTACAATAAAATTTATTTCTAATGTATTCTAAACATACATTTCTAATCTTTTTTTAGGATTTTCAAATAATATATATTTCCTGCGTTACAGTGCTTTATAAAAGTTGTTCTTTATTATACGTACAAAAGATGTAGGGAGTGTTCAAACCCCATACTTCTAATCCCTTATAAATTCCTTCCGTAAATCATATTTTTAATTTTCATTTCTAATATAGATGATCTCTTCAATAAATTGAAGAGTATAAATTTGGAGAGTTTATCCAGCTGTGACTTTTAGCTGTATGACGTTTTAGATGACTTTCTAATTTAAAGGTTTTTTGACAAATACTACAAACATAAGGGCGTTCATTGGTATGAACGTTTTTGTGTCGCCTTAAATCAGAGTTACGTTCAAAAGACTTCAAACATATGTCACATACGTTCCGTTTTTGTGGATGTTTAGCTGCTTTTATATGCTGGGATAAAGAAAGTAAACTATAGAAGTTATCATCACAGTAAGGACATTTAAAGAATTCAATTTCGGGATGACAACGTTGCAAATGT
The DNA here is from genome assembly GCA_004302925.2 of Cochliomyia hominivorax. Taxonomy (NCBI): domain Eukaryota; kingdom Metazoa; phylum Arthropoda; class Insecta; order Diptera; family Calliphoridae; genus Cochliomyia; species Cochliomyia hominivorax. The sequence goes on along the minus strand of PYHX02000495.1, from coordinate 52,560,153 downwards.
TTAGCTACTGCTTGCTGACAATTAAATATTTTAGAACAAACACCACATTCATGTTGATTAATACCAGCAGATATTTCAGAACTCTGGGGATTGTACTCTTCATAGGTATACTCATTGGTGTAAGCAACAGAAGCAGAGGGAACAAAATATTCATTTTCTAACTCATCAAAGTTTTCGGTATCTGTATTAAATTCATCTATTATGAAATAAGTTGAATTTGCATTAATACCAAAGTTATTTATATTGTCTGTAGGTGTATCATCAATTACTATTGTATCTCTCTGCTCAACATTTGAATGATGTTTCTTTTGATGATATTTTAAACTTTTTTTATACTTGTAAACGTTGCCGCATACATTACACTTAAATGGATTTTGCGAGGAACTATTATTGTACTGCTCTTGATCATTAATACTTTGAATACTTTCTTCCTCCTTGTCCGCAAATTTATAATGATCATGATTAGTAACGTAATCATCATTGGGTAAAATATCATCATCGTCATCATCATTCTCATAGTATTCATCTCCTTTGAATAAATGTAATCCATCATTACCATAATATTCATTGTCTAAAAATTGATTTTCTTCGTCACTATCCTCAGATTCATTCTCTTCATCATGTTGTTCCTCATTTTCATAATACTCTTCATCATACTCACAGTATTCTTCAGCATTATTATCCTGACTTTTGTTGTTAGAATTATGAATGTTTTTATTATTATTTCTCAAATGTGTTTTCATATGTACAAGCAAGTTTCTTTTATATTTATAGGTTTTATCACATTTATTGCAACCAAATGGACGAACTTCCATGTGAACGCGTCTATGGCGTTCTAAAAGGAAATTCGTATAAAAGAACATACCACATACTTCACAAACAATTTTTTTAGGCATTTTGGAATGACCCCTCTTATAATGTGTAGTTACCGATTTTAACTTTGAAAATAATGTAGGACAATATAAGCATTTATAGGCTTTATCATTTGAATGCATTTCTTGAACATGCTTGACGAGATGTTTTTGAGGAGAAAATTTCTGCAAATAATTTTTAAATGCTTGGTTCAATTATAAAAGATGAATAAATGAAAAAATAATACCTTTTTACAAATTCCACATTTGTCCTCGACTGGATAAATTTTTCCTTTACGTCTTTCGAATATATCCTCACTTACGTCCGTTGAATTATTATCTTCAATCTGTTCATTATGTGGTTGACTATTACTTTCTTCTATGTATTCAGAATGCACCAATCTATGGCGTTCCAACAAACTTTTTCTAAAAAATGATTTGCTGCAATAGTCACATGAAAATGCGTTTGCTAAATCTGCATGACATCTTTTAAGATGAGTTGAAACTGATTTTAATTTGGAAAATAATGTGGAGCAATGGCGACATTTATAGGCTTTATCAATAGGATGGTTTTCTTTAACATGTTTAACCAAATCTCTTTGAAAAGAAAATTTCTACAAAATTAATAAAAAATAATTATTATAAATATATTATTTTTCATATATTTTAGCAAAGATCACCCTTTTGCAAACAGCACATCTGTTTTCAACTTCATAAATTTTACTTAGATTATTGCTGGGATTATCATCATTTATTTCCATATTATTAGAACTTTCCCAAATATGACTATCACCTTGAATATCTTCTTCGTAAGAATTATCACCACTAGCCCAAAAATAAGAATCATCGTTTACATTTGCTTCGTCCATCTCTTGAGCAACTTCCTCATACTCTATTTCATTTTTTATTTGATAATTTGTATCAATTGGAAAATCGTTTAATTCTCTAGTAGCTGCGGTTTTATATTGTTTAGATTCATTGCATTTTTGTCTTGTATCCGTTCGGCTTTTAATACAACTTATTCTTTGTGCCATATTTTAAACAATTTTTTGTTTTTAATTAATGCAAATAATTTTTTGTTTATTCTTAAAAAATTTTTGTTTGTTTGGGGGTAAGACCCATATATTGTATATACATACACATATAATTGCAGAGAAAAAAATATATACAAACATTATTGACATTTCTCTAATAAAAAATTCAGCTGGCTGTTATATTCTTCTTCTAGCCACTTGAGCATTCACACTGTTATCAATGATAAGACTTTAAACTTCTCATAAGGTTTTTCTATCATGCAAATGAAAAATTAAATTAAAATATTGAATCTAAAGTGAAAGACTTCATCATATATACGATATACGCTTTAATTTTTTCGTGTCATAGTATTGTATGGTAACAACATGAGTATCATTTGAAATGTTTTAGAGGAACCTATTAAGTGATATATAAAATTCATCTATTAACAATTGAAACCATTGATATGATTTTTTACTTTTAGTTTTTAAATAGTGACGATAGTTCGAAAATACATCGAGAGTAGTCTAATTCATATCGAAACCTTTAGACAACACTTCAAGCTATTATTTGCTACGTTAGGTGAGGTCATCAGGCTGGCATGAAAGACTGAAGCAACAAATAGAAAAGTCCCTTTGTATTACCTAAAAAGAGAAGAATTGAAAAATAAAGTTGGAAGTTGAGAATTCAAAAAGAGGTCTGAAGAAAAAGTTGAAGCAAAAAAAAGAGAACAGTAAGATTAATATTTGCAGCCTAGTTCGTCCAGCCGTTCACATCTCATAACTTTAAAAATGTAAAGCAAACATTTCCATCGCCAAGACAGCCATAATTTTGCATAAAGCCGCAAATATGTCTTACATCAGCAGTCAATAAATCCGTCAGCGATTGTAACGACCAACTTCCAAAGTAGCTCATTCGTAATTAAACTGTGTATCAAATAAAAGTTTTAAGTGTTGTCTAGAAAATCTGATATATGTAAAAATATCGACGTCATAATATCGAAAAATTCGTAGTGCAAAATCACATAAATTTCTTTATCTTTTAGTGGATAAATATACATTTTTTAATATCACTGGAGGGGTCTGAGGAAGACTTATCAAATTACATTTATATTGTTACCATACATTTAAAGTGAAACGTAAAAATAAAAAGTAAATAAATCTGCAAATCGAAACTTTCGGTATGGGAAAGCGGAGTAAATTTATACATTTTTGTATGAAGTGCTTTCATAATATTATAACAAAACGTTTAAATTTGATAGAGTAGGTATTCAATAAAGGAATTTGAAAAGTATATTTTTAAAAGATATGGAAAAATATAAAATATAGTGATTAACGGTAGAAAATGGATAACAATTCATTGTGAATAACTGTCACCATCAGGAGTGTATATAAAATATTGGCAACACTTATTTCACATGTCATATTAAATGTCAAAGACGGAATAAAAAAATTTATCCACTGTATTTTATTCGGCTGCTCTTGTATATTTTCATATTTTTAGGTAAGTTAATTTAAAAAAAATATAGAAAACTACATTAAAAATGTTTTATGAATAATAAAAAATCTTAATTTATATTACAACAACAATTATACACTTATAATGTTAGAAAATAAAACAAAAATAGTAAAGAAATATAGTGCAAATATTTAGTGCTTATGTAATTAATAGATGGGGCAACTATTGTAGGGATTATAAGGAATCTTATTGATAAAATAAATGTTTATGATTTGAAATGGTTACAGAGCAATATGATTCGTGCACCGCTTGTTAAGGCTTTGGGCACACTGGGCTCGCCCACACATAATATCGCCAGTAAAGCGGTGCGTACCAGTGCCGCTCTTGCCCAGACACCAGCCAAAGCTCCCGAAAAAATTGAAGTGTTTGTCGATGACATTCCCGTTAAAGTAGCACCAGGCACCACTGTATTGCAGGTAAAGTGTAAACTTAAAAGTTATATTATATGCAACTTTATTGATTTTTTCTTATTGTGAAATTTATTATAGGCCGCCGCTATGATTGGTGTAGAGATTCCACGTTTTTGCTATCACGAACGTTTAGCTGTAGCCGGTAATTGCCGTATGTGTTTGGTAGAAGTAGAAAAGAGTCCTAAACCTGTGGCCGCTTGTGCTATGCCTGTGATGAAGGGATGGCGCATTAAAACAAATTCTGAAATGACCCGCAAAGCACGCGAGGGTGTTATGGAATTTTTACTTATGAATCATCCTTTAGATTGTCCCATTTGTGATCAGGGTGGTGAATGTGATTTGCAAGATCAAGCCATGGCTTTCGGTTCAGATCGTTCACGTTTCACCGATATCAACCATACTGGCAAACGGTAATTTTTAAACAGTTTTATTTTTAAATTTTGATATTTTAATAATTTTTAACTTTTCAGCGCTGTTGAAGATAAGGATATTGGTCCTTTGGTAAAGACTATTATGACCCGTTGCATTCACTGCACCCGTTGCGTTCGTTTTGCTTCGGAAATCGCTGGTGTTGATGACTTGGGCACCACTGGTCGTGGCAATGATATGCAAATTGGCACCTACGTCGAAAAACTATTTTTAACTGAATTATCTGGCAATGTTATTGATTTGTGTCCTGTCGGTGCTTTAACCAATAAACCATACAGGTAAGTTTTATTATTTGAACAAAAAACTAAGAATGTGCATAGTAAAGAATTCATGTATAAAACAAATATCGTGAGACATTTACATTTAACGTTTTAAAAGCACGTTATTATGTATTTTTGAATGCAGTTTTTATACATAAGTTCCATAATATAATTTGCTGCAACTAAAAACAAATATATGCAAGTAAAAACAAATATTTAAATTTTAAAGCAACGTCTTTTTAATGATGTAACTTTTGTGTATACATTTCCGAAAAAGTGATTACAAATTGATTCCCTTTAGTTTTTATCGGTTGTACTTTAAGAGATGAAACAATTTTTGTAGAATCTTTTAAATTTTGAAAAAAATATTACAAATTGAGCCCATTCTGCCTCGAGAAAAATCGACTATATATATAGTTTTTTTTTTTTTTTTAATTTCGAAAAAATGATTAAAAATTGAGAAGAATTTGCTTTTGTAATTTTTTTTGTGACAAAAATAGTATAAGAACCACTTTTAAGCAAACTATTTGTTGGCTGTCCATGTAAAGGTGGTTATGATCGGTTCATATTTCACATAAGCCCAAACAAACGTTCCACGGAATGGGTTTTTAACTAATAAAAATTCTTAATATAAAGCGACTTCTATGAAATTTAAAATAATTTTCCTTACATGGGCTCCTAGAACACAGTGTCCAGTAATAATAGACATCAGTCTGTTTCCTATTCAAAGGAAATAGCTGCCTGGTCCTCCGAAAAAAGTTCTTAGGCCAGATAATGCGGGCTATCCAATAAGTAAAGTCACTCAACCATCTTGCTTGTGCTATTCCGATTAGCTTAACGATGAATTTATTGTGTTTTCGTCTCCTCAATTCTAATTTATTAAGTTCTTGCTAACATTATCATAAAACTTCAGTTGTGATTATTTTTAAATTGTATATGGATTATTGAATTTTAAAATTTACTGGAAGAAAATTTTTGTTATTTAATCTTATAAGAATTTTTAGAAATTAATTTATTTTACATCGAAAAACGATGACAATACTCTCCGAAAGTTTTCACTTATTAGAATAATTTTGTTTCAATTTTAATGAAAATGCGTAAATTTAATTAGAAATATATTTTTTTAATTATGATTATTTTTTGAACATTTAAATATTTTTTATATTTACTTTATTTAGTTTTGTTGCTCGTCCTTGGGAAATCCGTAAAATTAGCAGCATTGATGTTTTAGATGCTGTTGGCAGCAACATTGTTGTTAGCACTCGTACCAATGAAGTATTGCGTATTTTGCCTCGTGAAAATGAAGAAGTCAATGAAGAATGGTTAGCTGATAAGTCACGTTTTGCTTGTGATGGTTTAAAACGTCAACGTTTGGTTGCTCCTATGGTACGCATGCCAAATGGTGAATTGCAAGCTGTTGAATGGGAAGGAGCTCTGATTTCTGTAGCTAAAGCATTGAAAAATGCTAAGGGTTCTGTAGCCGCAGTCTCTGGTCAATTGGCTGATGTTGAATCAATGGTAGCTCTTAAAGATTTGCTTAATCGTAATGGAGCTGAAGTTTTGTGCACTGAACAAGGTTTTGCTACCAGTGGCGCCAGTATTGATTTGCGTTCCAATTATGTGTGCAACACTTCAATTGCTGGTAAAAAAAGTAAAATTAGTATTTTTTTAAATGTGTTAACATGTATGTTTTTTATTCTTAGCTTTGGAAGAAGCTGATGCTGTTTTGTTGATTGGTACTAATCCACGTTATGAAGCTCCTTTAGTTAATACTCGTCTCCGCAAGGCTTATGTACACAATGAATTGGAAATCGCCTCCATCGGTCCTAAAGTAGATCTGTCCTATAAACACGACCATTTGGGTGACGATGCTGGTCTTATTACCCGTGTCTGTTCTGGCTCTCATGCTTTTTCCAAGGTTTTGGAAGGAGCTAAGAAACCCGCCATTATTATTGGTGCTGATATTCTTGAACGCGCTGATGGTTCGGGTATTTTGGCCACAGTATCAGCTTACTGCAAGAAATTGAACAAACCTGTAAATATTTATTATATTAAATTAATTTGACTTAACAACAACGAAATTTAAACTTACTTTTTTGTTTTCTTATTTTAGAACTGGAATGCTTTGAACGTTTTGCAAACAAATGCCGCCCAAACTGGTGCCTATGATGTTGGTTATCAACCTGGTCTCCAAGCCGCCATTAAGGCCAAACCGAAAGTTTTGTTTTTGTTGGGTGCTGATGCTGGCAAAATTAGTCGCGAACAATTGCCTCAAGATTGTTTCATTGTTTACATTGGTCATCATGGTGACAATGGTGCATCCATTGCCGATGCTGTGTTACCCGGTGCTGCTTATACTGAAAAACAAGCCACATATGTTAACACCGAAGGTCGTGCCCAACAAACATTGTCTGCTGTATCGCCACCTGGTATGGCCCGCGAAGATTGGAAGATTTTGCGTGCCCTTTCGGAAGTAGCTGGTAAGTGATGAATATTTTAAAAATTATTAAAAAAAGGTTTCGAATTTGCTTTCAAAAATGACTAATTTACTGGAATATAAAAGTTTTTTGAAAAACTCTGATACCAATCACATTCGTCACGAATCTTGATAAATTTGAAGGCAATTTAATTTAAAAAGTAACATTTCAAATTTAATTTAAATTACAGCTCTTTAATTTGATTCATATCTAAAGAACTTCACTCGAATTGACTGAGTGAGTAATCATCAGCAACGAATAATGTGTGTGAATGTGAAAAAAAAGTGAAAAAGATTTTAAAAGGAGCAAATCTCACACAATTTTTTTTGTTTTCAAGATTTCCCTGTATTAACTATAATGAACGATATTTGTCCTAATAGATCAGACACAGTCTGCCTTAACTAATACTGTAATAAATGTTTTATAGAAACAACTACAGTCTGTTATACTGATACATCTGTATAGAATAGACTACAGTCTGTTTATAGAATGACTACAGTCTGTTTATAGAACAGACTACAGTCTGTTTTATAGCACTAGTCGTTTTCATAAACAGACTCGTCTGTTGTATAGCGCTACACGTATTTATTGAAAGACTATTAGTCTCTGTCTATAATGATAACACATTCTGTTGCTAGATAACTAAGTCTTATATAAACAGTACAGTCTGTTTTATAGAACAGACTACAGTCTGGAACAGACTACAGTCTGTTTTATAGAAAGACTACAGTCTGTTTTATAGAACAGACCACAGTCTGTTTTATAGAACAGACTACAGTCTGTTTTATAGAACAGACTACAGTCTGTTTTATAGAACAGACTACAGTCTGTTTTATAGAACAGACTACAGTCTGTTTTATAGAACAGACTACAGTCTGTTTTATAGAACAGACTACAGTCTGTTTTATAGAACAGACTACAGTCTGTTTTATAGAACAGACTACAGTCTGTTTTATAGAACAGACTACAGTCTGTTTTATATATTTGGACGAAGTGCAATTATATGAAAACGACGTCTCCGGCAGTCTACAAAACAGACTGTAGTCTGTTCTATAAAACAGACTGTAGTCTGTTCTATAAAACAGACTGTAGTCTGTTCTATAAAGCAGACTGTAGGTTCTATAAAGCAGACTGTAGTCTGTTCTATAAAGCAGACTGTAGTCTGTTCTATAAACAGACTGTAGTCTGTTCTATAAAGCAGACTGTAGTCTGTTCTATAAAACAGACTGTAGTCTGTTCTATAAAACAGACTGTAGTCTGTTCTATGACTGTAGTCTGTTCTATAAAACAGACTGTAGTCTGTTCTATAAAACAGACTGTAGTCTGTTCTATAAAACAGACTGTAGTCTGTTCTATAAAACAGACTGTAGTCTGTTCTATAAAACAGACTGTAGTCTGTTCTATAAAACAGACTGTAGTCTGTTCTATAAAACAGACTGTAGTCTGTTCTATAAAACAGACTGTAGTCTGTTCTATAAAACAGACTGTAGTCTGTTCTATAAAACAGACTGTAGTCTGTTCTATAAAACAGACTGTAGTCTGTTCTATAAAACAGACTGTAGTCTGTTCTATAAAACAGACTGTAGTCTGTTCTATAAAACAGACTATAGTCTGTTCTATAAAACAGACTATAGTCGGTTCTATAAAACAGACTATAGTCTGTTCTATAAAACAGACTGTAGTCTGTTCTATAAAGCAGACTGTAGTCTGTTCTATAAAACAGACTGTAGTCTGTTCTATAAAGGCAGACTGTAGGATTTTAAGTTAATAATCTATTTTTTATTATAACTTTCAAAACAATGTTTTATTTTGCTTCCACTGTATTTAAACATTTCGTTTTCAGGAACTCCCCTCCCTTACGATACCCTTGATGAGTTGCGCAACCGCGTTGAAGATATTGCTCCCCATTTGACCCGTTGGGGTAAATTGGAACCTGCTATCTTCCAAGGTTTAGCTGATCAAGTAGCCTCCGTAAGTACAATTTTCAATATACTATTTAATAATAAAAAACGGATTCTAAATGTGAATAATTTGTTAATTCACAGGCAAAATCCATTGACAACAGCAAAATCGATGTTAAATTGAAGGAATTACGTGATTACTTCATGACCGATGTTGTTTCCAGAGCCTCTCCAACCATGGCTAAATGTATATCGGCTGTTAATAAACAAAATAGCAAACAGCAACAACGTGCTGTTTGTTAAATATCTAAAAAAACTATCCCTTTTTGTGAAGCTATAAGAAAAAAGAGTTTAAAACATCTTTTTTTCAATTAAATTTATTAATATTATTAAACTTAGCTACAAATTAATAACAACTACAACTTTAAAAGTCATCAATATAAATTAAATAATAAATATGAAATCTTACCAAAATACTTATTAAAAAGAATATTAAACGAACGAATTTGTTGTAAATTTTGAAATGAAATGTATTTTGTAGCAAAGTCTGATTTGTTTGTTCTCTTAATTTTGAATAAGTTTTGTAAGTCTCCAGGAGAAAATTATTGCTTTAGCAGAAATATACAACAAATAGAAAGGAATTATTATTATTAATTTAAAAATAATTAGTAGAGTGTTTTCAATATAAAAAATTTAAAGAATTAATTCAAATTACTCTACTTATTAAAATGTGTTTCATTCATTTGAATTAAAGTAATAAAGTGTACAATTTCCAAAAAATATAATAAAAATGTACCCACATACCAACACTGGCAAAAAATGTCTGCGACAAAAGTTAAAAATTTTGGTAAAATACCAGGCGCCCAGAATTTAGCTGTAAGTGAATTTTATTTTTGTAACAGGGTGATTCAAACAATTTGAATTTTATAAAATAGGATAGTTCATGTGAAAATATTATAAAACATGGTAATTCATATATTTTTTGTATAAAACAGGACGTTTAACATAACTACTGCAATTTACACGTAACCCTGTCGCAGCAAGTGAATATAGGAACCAAGAGACACATTCAAATCAAATTTTGTCACACACTATGAAATGCAAAACACAAAAACACCGTATTTATTTATCAAAAAGATACAATAAATTATTATAAATAACATATTTAAATTGAAAAACTAAACAAAATATAGAATTCATCTCATACAAGAAAAAATTAAATATTTTTGTAATTGGAAATATTTTAAATTGAAAAAAATTATAGATAATTATTGCTTCTCATACAATAGATTCAATGATGCTCTATATTGACTAAAGAAGTTCCGAAAACTTGCTTCATTCTCTTTAACATCTCCGGTTATTTCCATTTGTACCGATGTTGGCATTTGTGGAAAAGGTTTGATATCTTCTTTTTCCTCTGATTGTTGCTGTTGTTGTGTTAAAGATGAATTGCAATTTTCAACATTTGTATTATAACTTTCTATATGATTTTCAGTTTTTGCATTTTTAAATTTAATAAATTCATCCATCGATATATCAGTTTCATTTTCAAAATTATTTGAATTCAAATGTGTTACAGAGAAAATATTATTGTTATTGTTAGTGTTCGGATCGATATTTTCCAAGTTCTCAGCATTAGTAACATAAATAGGTTCAAGATTTGATGAGAAATTTAAATTATATATAGGATTTATAGTATTAGGAGTTGATATTAATATGTTTGGTTTAGTAATTGCAATTGGCGTAGAAGAATTTTGCATAATAGAGGTTTCAGTATTAGTTATTAACGAATTATTATCAGAGGAACCACTAAAAAGTTTTTAGAATATTAGAATTGAAAACAAGTAAGGAAATTATAGTCGGTCAATCCCGACTATAAAGTACTCTACTCTATATTATTGGTTATATAGCATTATATTGCAAATATTATATAGCATTATATGGTAAATCTTCTTAGTTTTTTTTTACCGCAAAAGTTTCATTTACAGCCAAACTCGATAAAGTGAAGAAAATTCAATGCGGTTTTTATTTTTGTTAATTTTAAAAGCTTTTATATGAATTTCTATATTCTGACATATTTTTCGTTTTCTAAAGAATATATTTTTGCTGCATAATGGATGACGAAACGTATGTTTTGCCAGATTTTTCGCAACATTCTGGTCAAAAATTTTATTTTTCTGCTGATCGAAATAATTTTAAAAGTTTAGGACCAAAAAGAAGTGAAAATTTCCCAAAAAAAATTTGGTATGACAAGAAATATGCAGTTGGGACAAAAGAGGGCAATAATTTTTTACAAACAGCTTTATAAATACCGACATTTACATCATGTAATGTTAATAAAGGTTTTTTCCATTCATAAGACGTCGAAATGTGTAAACTTATTTTTGGCCTGACTTGGCAGCCTGTCACAAGAACAATGATGTGGTATTTGTACCAAGAGAAACAAACTCTTCAAACTGCCGAAGCTAAGATCAATGAAGAAATATTTCATTGGCTCTTGTTAAAAGAGAATTGAAGTGAACAAGAAATATGTCCAAAATTGTTGTAGATTTTTAACGCATATGAGTTACCTGTTCGATCAAAGTGGCAAAAAGCTCTAAAAACAAGCCTCTGAGTGGTACAAGAACAATAATGTAGTATTTGAACCTAAAGAAAAAATCCTCCAAACTGCATGGAGCTAAGACCAGTCGAGAGATATTGGACTCTTGTAAAAAGGGAATTGAAGAGCAGAAAAAATGTCCAAATTGGTCCCTACTTAAAAGTTTTATAAGCTCTTTACTTTTTTCCGCGATGGGTCTTAATATGGAGGCTGTAGCGAAACATGGATCGATATTGGTCAAATTAATAACATATGTTAAGAACAATTAGAAAAATAATTGTACCGAATTTCAATAGAATTGGTCTATACTTAAAAGTTTTATAAGATTAAAACTGTTTTCCAGAAAGCGGCCTTTTATGTAAGTTATAAAAATGGACCCATATTGGCCAAATTTTTAATAAAGAATTAACACAGCTAGAAAAGTTTTTTTGATAATGAACAGATATAGCAAAGCATATTTCATTGAATTTAATTATTCTAGGCCTGAGAATGTTTCCAATAGACTGACAGGTATAGTTAAGTCTTGCATCAAATTAAAATATGAGTATATTTTAATTTGATGCAAGAATATATATACTTCATGGGTTCTCAGATGAATCCTTCTTAGAGTTATTTTCAAAATGACAAAGTTAATATTGCCTTATCAACGCTGTGGATACAGAAGATATTACTTTAAAAAATAAAATAAATTTTTATTCCAACAATAAGACCACAACTAAAAGGGCTGAATGTATTTTTACCCAACATCATTATAGATGGTTGGAGTGTTATGCGTTTGTGTAGATATTTGAAACGGCAGAAAAATATTTCTTGCCTTCACTTTTAAGTAACCATTCGACTCAGAATCACTTTCTGAGTGATTTCTAAAATGATAGACGAAATAAATTCATGTGTAAATTGTGTATTAAATATAGATATCTTTGTGTAAATGCAATATTTTTTTTTGATTTTCGAGGAAATTAACGCGGAAAGGAAACCAGGTAAAAGAAAACCACGGAAAACTATAGCTCGCCTAGAGTGCCAGGTGATTGTACTATTCAAATGAGTTCAGCAAAAAAACAGAAGACATTTTTTATCTTTTCAAATTGGAGTTGAAAATCTGCGTCGTAGATTTTTTTTAAATTTAGGTATACAACCCATTTGAAAGAAAGACATTGTTTGTAACAGTTATTTCATTATTTCAATTACTGTAGTTACTGTAGTGATTTTACAATCACTGTGATTATCGCCCACTTTTCGAACGATTTCAACAATCACTCCTTTTACTTAATTCCTTGTATTATACTTTTAGTAAATTTGCAAAGTTTTCAAGGTAAAATTAAGAAATTAACAATTTAATCACTTTTTCTTAAATTTTGTTATTTTCCATTCAGTTACCTTTCGAAACTAATCTTAGTTTATAATATCAAAATATTGCCCCAATTTGCATACAATTTTCTTACCAATTATAGGCACCAACTTTCTTAACTTCCATTGAACCATCCTCATACATAGGTAAATATTCTCCAAAGAATTGTACTATTTGATCTTTACCACAATTTCCATAATAGCCAGCATACTCAGGACGGAAATCATCCGATAAATATAACACTGAATCATGAGGATTTTCAAATAGATCAACTGGCAATTCAATTACTTGATCATCTTCTGAACCTAATGTATTTCCAATAACCGTTTTATTTTTACTACTTTGTATAGATTCTGATGCTTTTAGTTTTTGCTTCAAAATACGTTTTTCATTGTGAAACTGTAAAATAGTTTGAAAACGTAAACGGCTTCTTTTGATTTTGGACAGACCACCATGAAACATAAAACACAAATCCCCCAACATTCTTTCAGAAACATGTTTTGATATTTTGGTCGTGGCACCAGAATAATCTTCTGTGTTTGAGTTAGTTTGTTCACCCAATACCTGATAAGTATGCCTACGAATTTTTGCTAATAAATCTAAACGATGTCGTTGAAAATGTTCATGTTTATATTGTAACAATAAATCCTCTTCAGCTTCCGGTTTTGCATTAAGACGTTCAAATTGAAATTCTTGTAAATGTTGCAAAAAACTGGAATTATTTTTTATTTTAAATATAGAACGTGTCGAATTGAGGTAATCCTCCAAGGCAACTAAGTCTAGAAGAATAACAGTGCCATCACGATTCCAGCGTAAAAATTCACAATAATCCAAATGCACCACTAACCAAAGTTTATAGGGAAAAGGAAAATTTACAATATCCTGACGTGTTATATATGGAATGTTTGGATCCATTGTTGATCTTTTAAAAAGAGATTATATGTTTCCTTGTTCACTAAAATATTTCTTTCTTTGTGATACAGAATTTTCTTCACTACACAAATAACGGCACTTTTATGACTGAAACGGGTGTTTCATAAAAATTTTTTGTTTTACTTACAGCGTTGCTTGTTTTGTTTATTTAATCAGTGATGTCAACCATAAAGGACATAATATTATGAAAAATTAGAATGTTATGCAAAAATATTAAGATTATTATGAAAATATTTTCTTTAAAAATAAAACAAAGACGATTTTTTCCTCTCTCCCATAGTATTCGAAATATAGTTACCCAAAGTTTTAATATACAGGTTCATTTTTTAAGGTATTATAACAATATGAATATTGTTTAATAGGTCACATTTTCAGAATATTTGATATTCTTAGCCCATTAAAGTATTTCTATGAAGTTTTACAAAAACATTTTTTCGTCCATATAAGAACCTTTTAGTATCCATATAACCCTCCAACAAATTTCATTTTAAAACGCATTAAGTTCACAAAAACATTAGTGTCACAAAAATGTACAGCACTTAAGATTAAATCAGAAAATTAAACAAGTAAAAAGTTATAGTCGATCCTTATCGACTATTTTAATTAACACCGGATTGTTGGTTATAAATTTTAGTTACCAAATATTAATGAACTACCCCCGCATAAATTATTTTTAATTTATGATTAAGAGTGTAGTATATTATAATATACCAATATTCAAGTGGGATTAGTGCGTTTAAAAAACCTGTGGACGTTATATGGGAGCTAGGAGATATGAACCGACCCTTGTAAAATTTCGCATATCGAATTTTGCTTACATTTTTTTTGATTTAACCAATTTTCATTATTTTCATCTGGGCCAAAATAATATCACATGCCACATTTCATTAAGATATTTTTAAAACGCACATCGACTCAGAAAGTAACCCTCATTCGAAATATATATTTTTTTAAAGTTGGTGTACGGTATAATTATACGAGTGCCGTTCATAAATTTCTCGAAACTACTTATGGTCTGGGTATTACATAGTCGGATTTGGCCGACATTCCTATTTATCTCTTTTTTTTTTTTTTTTTTTTTGAAATTTATATTTGAACAAACAACAAACAATATCCTTAGTGTCTCCCACTCTCTTTGCAAAAATTTCATCTTTGCTGAGTTATTTATATAAATAAAATTCTATTTTATTTTCAAATTCCATTAAATATTTTTTTTAATTTAAAGAAATTTATTTCTATATAAATTTTTTAACTTTAATAATGTTTTCTAAATTAAAAAAAATCAGATAACATAAATCAATGTAATTTATGTATGTTTAAATTTCGACAATTAATTAAATAACTATTTCTTAAAAGAATTAATTTAGGACAAAAATTAACATTAGTGTTAGATAGTAGTATGTATGCATGTATGTAGTAAATTTAAATAAAATTGTTGAATAAATTTTTAATTTAAAGAATTTTTATTATTTCATATATGTATTTATTTATATGTTCTATAATTTTTATTAATATTTAATACATAATAATTCTTGTTTTTTTTTTTTAATTTTTTGTTTCGTTTAGCAATAACTATTATTTTTTTTTTGTTCTTTTGTTTAAAATACATATTTATAATTTAATATCAATTTATTATTTATAAACTATTATTTTATTTAAATTATATATAGAGAAGATAGTATTTGTGTAAGGGGGAGGGCGAAGGAAAAAAAATATATATATATATATAATAATATAATCAATTTTTATTATTATTTATAAATATTGTTAAATTTCAACTATCATCATGTCTTGAATGTTGCGTAATAAATCTTGCATATTTCACAATAAATCCCTATGGAATACCCAAGTATGTTTTGTGTGGGCAAATTTATGGGACAACCATTGAGATTCTAATAAATTAAAACGATCCCTACTTAGATATAATGGTTTGCCACGTCTGTAAAAAGTTTTTATTAGAAAAAATTAGAAATTAAATATTTTACATAAAAATAAGAAACAAAAACAAACTTACTTTAAATCACGATCTTCTTCATCAAAATCATCCAAATACAGAGAACCCCATAGACAGGCACGTCGACCACGTATAACAATAATATAAGTCGATGTAACTACCAAAAATATACCAATACCACCGCCGCAAGTAATTGTATGCTAAATAAATAAATAAATAAATAAATAAATAAATAAATAAATAAATAAATAAATATTACATATCGTTCATTTGCTGCAAGGTCGTCATAACTCAACAAATCAATTTTTTATGAGACGTATTTTTAATGTTTTGACAAAAACTTATTTCTTGAAAAAAAAAAAATCTGAAATATAGTTATTTTTCAAACGTATAACATGATAAGTTACGGACTGGAATAACGTTTTATTTCTAGTAATAACATATTATAAAATTGGCATAAAATTTTTTCTGTCGAAATCATGTCAGATATATGAATGGTTCGCTCTACAAATTGGTCAGTTATTAACACAAGTTGTTTACTATTTAATACTAATTTTAAGTCAAAACTTGTAAATTTTGAGTTATGACGACCTTGTAACAAATGAGCGATATTTTAAAAAGTAAATAAATAAACTTACCCTCACAGCTTCACAGCACTCATTTTCGGCACAACAACTTTGTTTTAAACACACAATTGTGCCACAAAGTAAACAAATGGAACTTTCTTTGGGAACTTTGTAGCAATTAAGACATGGTCTTTCATGGTAATACTGTTAGCGAAAATAAACTCGTAGAAATTAAATATTCAGAAAAAGATAGAAAACCTTGAAAATGAAAAACTTACCGTAAATAATCTTTCATATTCTCTAGGTAATTCTAATAGTTTTGGTTGTTGCCAGGCAGCATGTTGATTAAGTAAAACCAATTCTCTTACTGTATCCGTTGGTGGTCGTATATTCATTAGTTGTTCACACCAGAATTTTGGTAAAGATTCTTCTGTGCCTGGTATAAAACATAATCCTTTAGAGGCATTAAACGAATCCCAATCCATAGAATCGGTAACCAATTCTAAGTAATAAACTAAACGCACAAACTCCAGGCCTGGCGCTAATATTTCTGGCATTTCATGTCTATACAAATGTTGACGCAATAAGGCCGCAATACGTAGGAATGGCAAACATAGAGTCTGTAATTGTGTTTCCATCGACTTAAGATTCACCTCGACACCGGCTAGAGAACTATCTTCGCCGCTGCCGCTACTGCTGCTACCACTGCTATTCACACCCATGGCAGCTGATACGGCTGCCGATGAGGTGGATGGTATACTATCACGTCTAAGATGTGATAAACGATTGGTATTTTTCAAAACTAAGGCCATGGCGCGTCCCAAATAGGAAATATTTGGAGAACGCATAGAATTACGACGACTGGAAATATTATTCGGTTCAGCAGTTGGCGAGGCATTAAAATTAGCCAAAATATAATCACATTCGAGATCAGATAGAGTAACGCATAATTGTACAACAATTTGATAATATAATAAATTGTACATAACTTTAACCATACAAGTGAAGTATTCTAAAAAGAAATTACATAAAAGAGATGATGTAAAATCAATAGAAAAAGAAACAATAAAAATAACTAAATTACTGAAATACTTTCGTAAATATGCGTAAAAAATATAGTGTTTTTTTACCCATAGAAGTTATATTTATTTAAGTACCTAAGTACATTTAGATAGAACCCATTTTTTTAAATTCAAAGTTGGGATCGCTGTGTGAACAGCCACACAGCGATTCCAATTGCTTTTTACATAATTCTGTAACACCGGAACTACTGAATGCTTTTCAATGACATTTCACAAATACATTGTCTATATTTCGCAAAATAATGTATATATATATATATGCTACAAAATATATGCTACAAAATATTTATTAGAAATTGTTTTGGTGAATACTTACCCTGATCTAAATGTAAAGGAGCTAATAATATAAATTTTAGCAATAAGGCTATGGGATCGGCTAGTAAACTTGGTATAACTTCGCGACAATAAGACGGAACAGGTGCAGTCTCTTGTACTGGCATACCAGCTAACGAAGCCCACGAACCCCACAAAGGCCATTTAACCAAAACACGTACATGCACAGATAACACATGCAAAAGGGGTACAATACAGTCTCTTTTTGGTTTATAACGTGTGGGATTTGTGGTACACAATGAACCTCCGCGTTGTATAATTTCAGACTCTAAATTAGTACGGGCTATTGAGGTAACAAACATGAATAAACTGCGAACAGAAGGTGGAAATAGTCCCATTTTGCGATTTGTAATATTTGTCATATCTTCCATTGCACGACCCATAGCTTCAGATAAAGTTGTAGGGTTCTTTTAAAAAAAGAAAAATAATAAATAAAAAATAAAAAATTAATTTTAATTTTTAATAATTCAGCGCATTATAAGAAATCCTCTTACCGGTGGTTTTTCATTCTCCTTAATAAGATTTGTTAGTTCGGAAACTAACTGTTCGAAAGGTTGTACACCAGAACGTACTACAGGTGTTGGACGATCTAATTGAGGACTTAAAGGTAGCACAGAATTAGAAAGTTGCCTACATACTGGACAATAAAATTCTCCTCTTTCGTGTAGATGTTGCCTTTGACTGGCGTATAATGTCTTTAAATATGCATCCAGACAACTTAAATGTAAATGATGGCCACACGATTGCACATGTACACCATTTTCATAGGCCATATTGTTCGATAGATACCAAGATTCTTCTCCAAATTTTAAACTTAATATCTCTGTGCGTCTGTTGAATTCGGTTGCTAAACGTGTGCTATGCTTAAGTCTTTCTTCATCTTCTGGAGACAAGGGGAGGGGTAATCTTTCCGATATCCTTCGCCGGTGACCCACAATGCCACTTGATTCTACGAGTACAACTAGACCTATGGGATTTGATTCTGTGCTGGGCGTGGTACAGTTACAAATAATACAGTCATATTCTTTTTCGCGAGGTTGTTCTTCGTAAAGGTCTTCTTCCTCTTCCATACCAGCATCCATATTGTTAGCGGCAGCTGTTTGCATGAATTCCTTTTGTTTGTTGGCAAATTCTTGCATCATTTTCATTTGCCTCTCTCGTGCTCTCTTGCGGCGTTCTTCCTTTTCCTTAGCTTCTCTAGCCTTGGCTTCGGCTTGTTTCTCGCGTTGATTTGGCCAGAGTTTACGTCTTATTTCATCAATATTTTGAGCACAAGTTTCATCATGTTTGGCAATTTTGCGTAAAAGATTTCCTATAAAGAAGGGACCATCTCCAATGCGAGAATCTGAAACTTTAATATTACGTTTCTTGATTTGACTAGAGGCTGCTGCAGCAGCAGCTGAAGAGGTTGAGGGTTCCGAGGAGCCTTCACAGTCTACATCCATGGCTGATGACGATGACGTTGCAGAAGCATCACCCTGAGTTTTGCTATCTTCTTCTTCCTCATCGGGATCGGTGCATGAGAAACTATCTAAAGTACCGCTCAGTTGCGAATGTAATTTAAGCAGTAGGGATAATATACTCTCCTCTATAATAACTTCATCTTTACTGATACCATCAATTGCGTTATCTACTGAACGTTTGCGATTGCTGGCATCATATGCCCGGCGAGCACCTAAGGCGCTAACACCGAGTGTGTTATTCGAGGGTACAACATCCATGTTTGTACTTGGTACAGCAACGGGTTGTACGCGAGGGAAGGGTATTAAACTACCTATGGAATTTGGTGTGGTAGGAGGGAACATATCAGACTGAGTTTGTCTTTGATTTTGTGCTGTTTGCTGGTTACGTGCTTGATTGCCAGTTGTTGTGGAAGTGCTGGGATTTTGTCCTTCACGTAATACAACTTCCATACCGGTATCAGCTGTCATCGTTATGGGCTGCAAAGAGAAACGGAATTCTCCGGCAGGAGAATTGGTTCCCGTATTTTCTATAGCATTCGATACTTCTCGCAATGAATCATCATCTTGACTATCTTGACGTATAACCAGTCCAGTTTCGGGCACCACTGATAAGTCAGCAGGCAAAGCAACTTCCATGTTTTGTAAACGCATAGGCACTATAGCGGTTGAAGTTGTAGTCGCATTCGGTGCAGATGTACTATGTACAACACTTAAATTACGACCCATATTCTCCAGCCAAGCTGGAGATATTTCCATTGCTGCATCAGTGTTATCATCAAGATCATAATCATTGTCCGGATAGAAAGGATTCGATCTATAATGGGCAGGAGTTACCTGGGGTTCATGTGACTTAAGTGAAATCTTCGACACTACATGTCTTAAATTACAACTAAGATTATCCGTGGGATAACATTTAAATAATTTGGGAGGATCTCGACGCATTCCAAAACGATAGCAAGGCTTATGCTGGTCTTCGCATTCTACAACGGCCACATTATCATTTCCAGTGGTTTTGGTATCCTCACTTGTTTCGATGGCAATTTCCAGTAGAAATATCGCTAAGGCCAATAAATGTTCTGATACATCACGTGAATGTACAGCACGATATAATATCGACAAAATAGTTGAATGGAAGACACGAGAACTTAAAATACGACAGGGATCACTAAATGCTGGGCCCACTGGACGCGGCAATCTAAATGGTGGCCATAAATTACCACTTGATGGCATTTTATTCTTTGACTTGACATAATTGGTAAAACGATCCAATGAAGATTGAAAATCTCTTCTGTGTACAGCTCTTAATAAGACATGTAAAGGATCATAGTACTGTTCCCATACTTCATCGATGGGGGTAAATAGACCCTGTTCTAAATTTTCTGAACCCGCCGAGGGAGCTTTATATACAGACAATTTCTTTAAGAATGTTTCGAAATTCTTAGTATGAACATTACCCGAACGCTCTGGCATTAATTCCAATAATTGTGAATGAGTCTTATTTTCTGTAGCCAAAAGAGCACTAATCTCAATAATACATTGGGTGGCCTCATCATTACCCAGATTTGTACGACTGGTTACCAAAGTGGCTAGGAATGTTAAGAAACCCTCAAGCATTGAAGTCTGTTCCATTTTCTGAGGTTGCTTAAGTGGTGCCGTCTCCAGCCATTGTGTTACACCAAATAGTTCAATAGCATTTTGTAAAAAGAAATATTGTGGTAAATTTGTGGCACAAATTTGTAGAAAGAATAAATCCATATCAGCCATTGAATTACAAAAATTCGCTTGAATATAAGTCATAGCTTGACCTTTAATCTGCAGACCATTGCGCACCCAAATGCCAGCCAAAATTTCATAGAAAAAACTCTGCAAAATAGAAAAAATAAAGAGGTTATTAAACAATTATCGTTTTAAAATATGTTTTTCTTTTTGTAAAACTCTTATAAATAGTGACATGAATAAAATGTAATTAATTCTTGCAGTTATCAGTTCATGGAAGATCCATTGAAATCAGTTTGTCTTTAGCTCTCCATTAAGACACTTCGTTCGTTAGTTGTAATAAAATAATGAAGTTTAAACAAATATATTTTTTATTTAATATTTCTGTAATTATTTCTACTCTTAAAGAAATATCCGGATCAATTGTACCAGATACTTTAATAGGAGATTACAAGGATGCTATAACATTGACGGGAAATATTGAAAAATTTTTATTCGGTTCAAATTATTCTATTGAAATTTTTAAATCGAAAACACTTAAGGATAAATCAAGTAAAGTTATGGCTAAAATTAATTTGTTAGAAAAGGAAATGCAAAGAGCAGCAGATAAAGTAAAATAATATTCTGAAATAAATCAGAAATATAGTAAAGTGTGATATATTTTACAAGTTATATATTTTTAAATTATAAAATAATTGTTAAAAGCAAAGTCCTTTTACAAACCAGAATTTAAGAATATCAAGTTTATCATTGTGTGCATAACACGAATATTTAAGTAGTGAGATCTAGGAATTCTTAACATACATATATGTTAATAAAAACGAAATTTAGAGCTTTCTGCACTTGAAAAAATCTACCAGAATTTTGGATAACTCTCTTTTAACAAAAGCCCAATATCTCTTCACTATCCTTAGATCCGAATAGATCTTGGTACAAATACTATATTTTTTAATGACAAGTCAGGCCGAAACCAGTGGACACATTATGAAGTCTTATAAATGAAAGTAGTGTGTTTAGTAAACATTCATTGATGTAAATTTCGATATTTATTGAACCTTTTGAAACAAATGATTGGCTTCTTTTGACGCAACTGCATACTACTTGCCATATCATAGCTTCGGGCAGTTTAAAGGATTTGCTTCTCTTGGTACAAAAAACCACATTATATTTCTTGTACCACTTAAGGGTTTGTTTACCAAAGCCACAAGATGCCAAGCATAAGTGGATACATTACGATTTCTTATGAATGGAAGCAGAATTTTTTTTAAACATTCCTTGATGTAAATTTCGGCATTGTAGTGTACCTATATAATATCTATAATTTAAAGATAATTCCAATTTTGCGATTTGAGAACAATAATTTTTCGAAATTCACAAACTTTATCCGAATTAAGTTTAATTGCATTTTCCTTAGGATTTCTATAAAATAAAATTATACAAAATCCGGAACTGCAGAACAATTTTAACATGGAAAAAATTTGATGTTCGAATGGCATTAAGTTTGGCAAACTTTTTATAGTGTCAACTTGTCTTTATAGTAAATTTATAGTTTTCAAGTATGACATTTATTAAAATTGATCATAATCGGTCTAATTTCAAATTATTGCCCCGAATAATAAACCATTTCCTGATGGAATTTTGATTAGAATAGAGAAAGTTTGTTTCAAAATAGGGAAATTATTGAATTTAATATATGTTAAGATCCTTTTGATCATTTTTTTCAAATTCTATGGAATTATAGTATTACTACTGAAGGGTATTTACGCTTCGGCATAACCGAATATATGACAGTTTTACTTCGTTTTTTTATTTTGCTTTACATTCAACCCTAAACTGATATGCAAAAATTTTTTTCTTCTTTTTGTTTTCTTTACAAAATAATTAAAGCATTCACGTTATATAGCAGCATTTCCATAGTTCCATAATCAGCTCCGTTATCAGCAAAAACCAAGCCATGATGTTGTTTCATAAAATTGAGGGTATACAATATCGTATCGAGTCCATGTACCGTAAAATGAAAATGTTTGAGAGATATTTAAACAAATTGGAAGTTTCAAGTTTATTGAATATTATTAATTGGTTTATTAGTCCCAATTCTAATTCAGTGGATCATTTATTGGCTCTTTTGCATTTGGAATTGGTGGGACAGGCATATGGACATAGTAGTGGTTTAAGCTTGTTAGCAAAACATTATGCGGTAAGTATGAATCAGTTATCGTTATTATTAAAATTTAAGTTCTTTATAATTAAAATGAAAATATGTATTTTTTCAAGACCGAAATATAAAATGAAAAAATATTGCAAATATGTTTGTTTTGAATCGATATCTATGAATATAAAACAGGATGTATGTATGTATGTATGTATGTATGTATGTATGTATGTATGTATGTATGTATGTATGTATGTATGTATGCATTTTTACAGAATGATCCTAATATACCCGAAAATAGCATAGGCTATAAAAAATTCCGATAGGACCAGGGAGAGGGGTACACCCCATACAAAGCAAATACTGGTTATCAAATATCTAAAGAACTATAAAAGCGAGAGCTTTCAAATTTGGTCCCAAAAACTTTCTCTAAAAACTGTTTTAGTGGACTAAACGTAAAACGGATAGGACCAGGGGATTATCTAAAGAAATATAACAGTGGTAGTTCTCAAACTTGGCCCAATAACTTCATCAATGAACTTCGAATATGTGAGACATCATCACTGAAAAAATAAAGTAGTTAAAGGATGAGCAACGCCTTTAAAATTAGTTTTGGCAAAACGAAGATTTGCCGCGTCTGCTATTAAAATATACGAAATATGAATCGTAAAAACTCAGTGAAAGTGTTTAAATTTAGAAATGTGAGGCGATGCTATCAGGGGAGAAAATTTTTACCTCACATCACTTTTTTTTAAGAAATAATTTGCTGGAATATATGTAGGATAGATAGGATCATGATAAATTGATATCCTCCATACAGTGCAAATATAAAAATCCGAAACTATTTAGATAACTAATGCCGCGATTGAAAAGTTAGTTACAATAAATTTCTAACGAACTGCATAACTGGATAATATGAAAGTGGGTTAGGTTTGAAAGTTAACTAATATCTGCATAACTATTCCCCTTTATTCATTAAAAGTTATTCTCAGTATAACCTTTCTGAACTGCATAACTGAGAAGAATATAAGGGACATATTTCAAAACATGGTAACACCCATTCGAATAAATTTTCTATTGAAATGTTGAAGTTAAGTTTTAAAATTACTAAATTTTAAAAATATGGGGCGAATAAGATCATGGGGAGAGGTATGACCCTGTCATACAGGGGAAATTTTAATTGTCGAATATCTATAGAACTAAAATTTATTTCCCATCATTTATATTTCTGAAGTACGTAATAAAGTATAGATTAAATAATATTTTTAATAACTGATCAGAGGCGTATTCGGTTACCTTCCCAACTGTCCAACATCGGGTATGTTGTTGTTTTTAATTCGCCAAAAAATTATACACTTACATGTGCCGGTTATCTCTTATATTTTCAGAGATATTTAAGTTAAAATAAATTGTTTAACAAAATTTAACCTTTTTCTAATTTAGCGGTCTAAATCTTAAGTTTTCACCCAGCAATATGTGCCACATTCCTAATAAAAGTCTATAAAATGTTGTTGCAATAAACATATAAATATATCCCGTTTAGTTCAGTGATCGGAATATTTGGTACGGAAATTTAAAACTATGAAGGTTAAAAAACATAAAGTTCCTGATAGGAACGCTACTCGAAATTAGAGGCTAAAAGCAGAGCACGAAAATTTAAGTCAAGTTTTTAAAAAATATTCTTTCTCCATAATAAATGACGAAACATATGTTCTGACAGATTTTCGCAACTTTTCGAAGAAAATCATTTGCTACAACAGGCTCTATAAATACCGAAATTTACATCAAGGACTGTTTACCAAAAATCTGCTTCCATTCATAAAACTTCGTAATGTGTAAACTTATTTTTGGCCTGACTTGACATCCAGCCACTGTGGTAAATAAGCTCTTGAGTGGTACAAGAACAATAATGTGGTATTCGTACCAAAAGAGGCAAATCCTCTAAACTACACGGTTCTAAGGCAAGTTGAGAGATGTTATTGTTAAAAGAGAATTGAAGAGCACAAAAACTGTTTAAAAGTGTAGTAAATTTTAGACGAAGTGACAGAAAAAACGTTAATGGGTTGAGATTCTTCGAAAAATAAAAAAAATTCATCATTTAGTGATTAAAACTATAAAAATAAATATATTTTTGTAAGTTGTAATAATAATATTAATCAAATTAGAAAACTAAAATTGTAAGTTTAGTGGTTTCGTTTATATTAACACGGATCGATTTAACCGATTTCATCCTTTATCTCCCATTTGAAAATACTTCAAATGTGTAAATATTATTTTTTTAATGGGACTAAAGTTATGATACACAATACAATCTTCAAGACTATAATAGCTTTTTCTAAAATTTAGAACCACCTTTGGAAGAAAGTGTTCCTAATTTGTGAGAGTCTACTGTATAAATATTTGGTCTTATAAAAAGTCGGTAACCCTGATATGTAATGCACAAAAAACAATTTATATGACTTCTAGAGCCGGAAAAAGTAAAAAATAAACAAAGAAATAAGAGAATATATAAATAATGCGAGAATAAAATATTATAACGAAATTAATTGAAAGCGGACACCTAAAAACAATTCTGTTAATCAAAAGTAATTGAAGAAAGAGCGAAAACTTAACTCAGAGAAACTATAACCTTTAAAGAGAGTTTAAAATTAACAGAAAAAAGTAGACGACAAAGAGTAACGAAAATATAAAAATTGTGCAAACAAATAAAAAAATAATATCACTGACAGCTTTGGAGTATAAACCGTTAAAGACAATAAGTCAAATGATTTTAAACACTCGAGTTGAGGCGACGATTTAATAAAACGAGTCACAAACAATAAAAGACGCGTTCTCTAGATACGGTCAATACACACACACTCATGTGAACAATACAAAAAATATAATAAAAAAACTAACATTTTCTGAAGTTGATTATTGTTATTTTTATGATAAATCAAAACTAGTCATTAAATAAAATAAAAAAAGTGAAAAAAAAATAATAATAAGAAATAATAAAATACGCAAAATAAAATATAAAATAAAATAAAAATTGAAAAAATAAAAGAGAATAATATAATTAACTAAATTTGTCTATAAAACGAAACAAGTTTTTTAAAGTGTTCCATAAGTGTTCTTTAAATAAGTGTATGTATGTATGTCAGTGTGTGTGTATTCAAAACGTGTCAAATAAAGAAAAAAGTTACACAAATTAATTAACAAAATGAAATTGCAAGGTGCTGCTGCCGCTGTCACATCATCATGTTTTGCTTTAATACTATTCACTTGTCTGTTATTAAACACCCCGAATACCACTTCCGCCTTAATCGAAGATGCTTTAGATGTCTTTCATGTGGTTAAAGAAGTCACAACGGCTGTTTTAAAAGCCTGGGATATAGTACAAACTTCACCATTACGTTCAAATATTAATTTTCCTTTAATGCGTGAAAAGCAACGTAAAGTTCTGTCACGCCTTAAGGAAGTCAGTAAACAAATACAAATGACCGAAGAACAGGTAAGTCAAAAGCTAAAGGCCTGAGATAAAGAAAAAATTTTTGAAACAGTAATGGATTTCTTATTTTATTGTAGCATGCTGAACAAGTTGCTTGGGCTGTACAATCGGTTAATAATTTCATTGAAGGCAATTTACAATTAATGGCAAAACGAAAAGATATTACCGATACTATGAATCATATATCATCACGTTTTCAGAAAATGCAACAATATGAAGTGTATCAAGATAAATTAGATCCTTCTACATTGTTGAAATTTTCTGAATGGACCGTTTCACCAAATGCTGATTCGGTACATCATTTAATGGATCGTTTGCATTTGACTATGTTTGGTTCGGATGAAAGGGCCAATAAGTCGGGTACAAATATGCTTGAAATGTTGGCCTTAAGTTATGAGGTAAAATAATATTAATTATATGTGCATGTAAATGTAATTCCCTAAAAATGGGAATTAAAACCCTTGACCCATATTGTTGCTAGATCAGGATCAATGAAATTGAAATTAAAATTTCAATGATATCAGTACATTTTGATATCAATATATAAATAAAAGGTAAAGTTAACGATTAACGTTAACGATTTTGTACTATAGAATACTTTTTATATAACCCTCGTAACTTTATATAATAATTGTTTCATTTTAATGACAATACCAATTCGTCAAATTGTTTAATAATAGTAGATAACAGAAATGTAATTAATTAGTTGTTATTAATGTGATAAATATTATTAAAAACATGTTTGTCTCTACAATACGACATATATCAATGCTTTTCGGAATTAATCAGCATCATATGTTTAAACTAAATATGCTTATTGTGAATTATTATCACATTCTTTAACACACAATAATGACAAAGAAAAAGAAAGGTATATTTTTCCAAAAAAAAAGATTGTTGTCCCTCCCTCTTCAGAATGACCTTTAGAGTTCTCTGTGATTAAACTTTTATTATTTCTATCTGAATCTGGAAGCTTTAGTTTTCATTTGCTATACAGTTGTATGGTTCCATATCGAGTGATTAAGAAAAGGTTTAAAGTTTGGCTCTTCAGAATAAATTCACAATGCACTATATATCGATAACGATAGAGAACTGATAACATGACCTCTTTATGGTGTTTCTTTCTATTTCTGAACATAGCAAGACAAGTCTTATAAAATGAAACATCTCCAACCACAAAACTTCTGACAGGAGCAAGAACCTAGTGTAAATATTCAAATAATAAAAATATATCCTTTAGAAATTTATTTATAAAGAGAACATTTATAGAAATTATAAAATCAGCGAATCCGTTTAAGTAAAAGATAATTTATTAGACCCCCCCATACAAAATCGCTTAAATCGATCTTCGGCCTTTTTATCACTCTTGTCTTATCACAGAAGTCGTCAGTGGAACGAAATTTCAGGAGGAAATTAGAAAAATTGCCCTTTTTACATACGGAAACATCAATATTCTTAAGCCGTTTAAATATATTTGACTTCTTCACTAAACTTTGACTTTTTCATTAACATGACCAAAATGTGTTTATGAAAGGCGTCCGGTTTTTGCTATTTACGTAACTATATAAAACGTGCTATTTTAAGATGTTTCCAGTTATGCGATTTGATAACTTAATAAAAAAATATTATTTTTTGTCAAAGCGGACCATATTTGGATAAGACATATGTACATATCTTTTTCCCAAGCTTATACGACTTTACTTGAATTTCTGTTAAAAAAAGAACACACCTGAGATGGCCAAATTAAAAAAGACCAGCAACAACTTCCCTAACCTTCAAATCTTAGCAAATGTCAAAATTTATGAAAATATCTCAAATGTTTTAAATGTTACAAAACGTTTTGAAATCACTGTGTGCAGGGTATTCAAATGTCGGTTTAATCGCATAATATATTTAGTTCAAGAAATATTAACAATAAAATGAATTGTTTAAATCATTATTAAAAAAATCAAAGTTAAAAAATTTTTATTCAAATATTTCAAATGACTCATAGATAAATTCCGCCTTAAAACATGATTAACCAATTTATTTTATATTTTTGCTAAATTCATAAAATTTATTTCTTTATACTACACAAAACCCAAAAACAAACACAAAGAAGAAAGAGAACATTGCAACGAAATGTATAGAAACACAAAGAGTCAAAGATAAACAACAAAATTAACTTGCAACATTTCAATGATTTCAACAAGTATGAATACTATATTCGGCTATGTCGAATCTTCTACACCTATTACCACAATTGCGTGTGAAGTAAATACGTTATGTTTCGCATATAAACACACTCACAAATACATTCACAAACGCATACAATATATTAATGTTTCTTTTTAACTATAACTTAGGAACACTTACGGAGTCATAAAATTAGTTATATTTTCGACTATAATTTTTTTCTACTGAACCGATTTTGACAATTTCTGGAATAGTAATGAGGTATGTATGACTCAAAATTATGGCAAAATGTTTTTCTAATTTGTAGATTTTGAACCGTTCTTCCTAGTCTTAAATAGGAAACTATTCAGGACAGTAACAAATACTCAGGACAAAATTCATTGAACGCTGTCAACAGGTGGACATAGTTAAATCGTCTTAGATTATGATTTGATACAAGGACACATAAATAATGGGGTTTGACATGATTCCTTTTTAGCGTTACACATGGAATGACAAAGTTAATATACCCTTTTCACTACTTGCGATAGCGGAGAGTATAAAAACTAAAACATTGAAAAAAATGTTTGTGTAAAAAGGGAAAATCCTAAATAAAAGAAAAATAACAAAGAAAGTTTTTTTTTCTTTTTTTCTTGTCAATTTTGGGCCATTAACCATGAATCATCTTCCAAAGCTTAAACAAGAAAATATTTAAATGAAGACAATTTATGAAATTTTTACCAAGAAAAAATAAGAAAACGAAACAACTTTGATTTGGAAAGTAATTGTATTCATATGTTCTCTCTCACTCTCTATTTATATTGTTTAAATATCCAATAAAAAATGAGAGCGTAATTATTTGTTTACATTTAAAGAGAACAAAGACTCAACATTTTTTCTATGCAATTTAAAAACAGCAAAGAGACAGACCAAATAAATTTATAACATAATAATAAATTTTAATAATAAAATAAATAGAAAAATAAAAACTAGTTAAATAAAAAATAAATAATTTATATAAAAAATATATAAATTACATTATGAATCATCAAGAAAGTTAATAGGAAAAACATAAGAGGTGTTGGAAATGATATAAACTAAAACAAGTACATAATTTTTTATATCGTCCACAAGAGGTTAGTACGCCCTCAACTTTATCATTTCGTGTGTAACGCCAAGAAGATATGATCTCAGACCCCCATCTTGAAATGATTTTGCATTTAATGAATTAAATCTGAATCCAGCAAAATCGATTCAGTAGATTTAATGATATAGACCGATATCTGAGCCCATCTATAAGTTTAAGCAGGAACTTTCCTAAAATTATCAATTATAAATCGATAAATTATAATGAAATTTTGTGAGTGTATGTAGGATGATTGAGGGTATTGAAGATTCAGTATAGCAAAATATAGCAATCTTACTTGTTCATCACATTACCTAATGTCAGTGACCTATTTTAAAAGTATCATTATATCAACTAAATAAAATATTTGAAATAACAAAGTAACATTTTCATAATAATGACACCCAAAAGCCCAGTCTGTCT
Organism: Cochliomyia hominivorax; assembly: GCA_004302925.2. Classification (NCBI taxonomy): domain Eukaryota; kingdom Metazoa; phylum Arthropoda; class Insecta; order Diptera; family Calliphoridae; genus Cochliomyia; species Cochliomyia hominivorax. The sequence continues at coordinate 52,529,954 of PYHX02000495.1, read as the reverse complement.
GCTATTTCAGCAGACAACTTAGCGGGTGGTTGAAGAATGTTTGTTTCAGAATAAAAATGCATTTGCAATACAGATAAATGGAATTCTTTTTGTTTGTCTTTGTTGTCTTCTCTATGTAAACATATTTTGTTCAAGGCAACTCAAAAAAAGAAGAGAAAAAGAGAGTTTGAATAACACATAGACTCTTTCTATATTGTTGAAGAATGAAAAAAAAGAACTTGTAATTGTGTTGCTCTCACTGAGAAATGAGAAGAGTAACACACACAATTACATTATGACGTCAATTGTAAATGACAATTAAGAAACAAGAGTATCTTTTACTAAGCAATTGCAAGTGTTGCCATGATGCGGCATATTTAACATTGCATTATGGGAAAGAGAATTGAAGGAAAACCAGTTTATTTACTATTAAAGTTGATGTACTTTAATTGAAAAAGACCTGTTAGTTTCATAAGGGTTTTATATTAATAAATGCAATCACATTAAATGAAAGAGTTGCCATGTTTGCGTGGACATTGTGATAAAAATTGTAATTTCTATTCTAAAATCAAAATCATTTATATTTAATTATTTATAATCAGACAATTTTAACATTGTGACCTTTAAAACACCCTATTTTGAGGACATCAAAATTGTCCATACTTTTGCCTATAATTTTTCTATTATACGATATTTTAGATTTTCCAATATGTAGATAAAGTATAGAAACATTCAGATATTGGTTTATAACTATTTTGTCATTAGTCCGATATTGCTAGTTTCAAATAGGAAATTGGTTAGAACCATACTTTGGCATGGGCATTGCGGTCAAATTTCATTGAAGTCGAACAATCCCAATAAACAGACGTACACATGGTGGTAGAGGCTATAACTAGCAATTTTTTATGGTAAATTACTTTTACATTTTGTCTTCTAATATTCAATCAAGGTCTTCAAATTAATGTACTTTGAAATTTTCTAATGAATTAAAAACTCCTTTAAAAGGGAAAATGTCGATCATCTAAGAAACAAAGAAAAGTACTTGAACCAGCATTTCGCCAAAAAGTCAGAGAAATTAACAGTTACATAAATTCTCCAATATAATAAATACTGAAAATTCTCTCCAAGAGGAGTAATGCTGACACTTTCTATATAATTAATTATAGCTGAAAATAGTAGAAATACTTTAATTTATTCAAAATAGATTTTCAAAACTTTTTTATATATGCGAAATTTTAAATAAAACTTTAATTTCCATATAAAATTAACACCTTTCTATTAAAGAGATTAAAATTAAAAGAGATATTTTACATAAACAACTTGTTTAGGGACAAAGAAATGTAAACAAAAAAAAACAAAGAATAACAACAAAAAACTCTTCCCAACTAAAAATGCAAACAAAACCAAAACTAGAGAGATTTGCAGAGAGAACAAATATCAAAAAATAAATACAAATTGAGAACAGAAACAAAATCTCAAAAAAGAGAGAATAAAAGTAGGGAATAAAGAGGGAGAAATAGATACAATATACAAAATAGAGTTGCCATTATAAATTCAATATAGAAAAGATTTTTTTAATTAATTATTAACTAAATGGACAGTGATTTTTAAAGTATATAAAATATGAGGAAGAAATTGTAAATTTCAAATTGTAAAAATAATGAGTGAGAAAGAGATTATTTAAACAAATAACAGGCAGCGTTGCCAGAAAAATTGTGAGGAAAATCATATTTGGGCACGAAGAAGAAAAACAAATAATAATCATTAAAAAAATCATCAAAAATATTATTCACAATTAACTTTTGATTATAAACATAAAAATTTGGTTTTGAGCAATAAATTTTGCTTTGATGCAATAATAAATTTAATTGAGAAAATATTTTTTAATATTTATTCTGCATATTGAAAATTTTTTGAATGTTAATACAATTTAATAATCATCACCAACACGACTCATGAAATTCTCCAAAATAAGTAAAATTGCCCTCATTTGTATTTCAATCTCAAAATAAAAAAAAATCAATTTATTATAACTTTTTTATCAGTTTGGATCTGCGCTAAAGCAACAGCCTATAACAATTGTTTCTGGCTGCTATTGAATAAAATTTTTGAAAGTTCGTACTTAGTTCTAGGATAATTAAAAACTCAACTCCTTCTATTTTAGTTAAATACTTTTCCATAAAAAACAAGACTTATTCTTCGACTACATATCATTATTCTGATTATTCTTTTCAAAATTATACTTTTCTCATTAAAAAATGGTTTACCTGTTTCAAGAAAAGCGATTTTAGAGGAAAATCGAAACCTAATTTTCTTATACAGAAAAACGAAACCTAATTTTCTAATAAAGAAAAAATGATAAAATCATCATTCTGGCAACGCTGATTTCAGGTATAAAATCAGAGAAAAGAGAGCGAGAGAGGTAGAATAAATAAATAAGAGTTAAAGACACATATTAAGAAAATAAAGTTACAATTAAAAGAAATATTTAACATTAATTATTTTTTGTAGTCAAATTTAAAATCACATTGTTTTGTTTTACCCCCTTTCAAAATTTCATAAAATTATGTTGGCAACTCTATTCTTTTGTTTAACCGAAAAAAAAAACAATATAATTGAATAGTTCTCAATAGGAGGAGATTAAATTGAATTGAATTTTTGCTTCAACTACATTCTTATTGTAAATTTGGAACGCGTTGTGTACGATTGAAATACATTCGAATAAAAAAACTATACATATAAAAGCAAACGAATAAATATAAAAGAATTATAACAAAAAACTAAATCGCAAAATAAAATGAAAGGAAAAATATAATAAATACAAATAAAAATAATTTAAAATAATGACAGAAATTAACTAATTTAATTGTTGTTTAAAGAATCTATTTAAAATTAAAACCCACAAAGTGAAAACAATTAAATTCAAGTAAAATTTATAAAAAATGATTAAAAATATAAAAATTGAAATAAAAATCTTTGTTCACATTTTTTTTAAAGGTCACCAGCCAGCCAACACATAAAAAATTAGACCGTTTGGATTTAAATAAAAAATTTATAAAAAAAAAACAAAAAAACGAATTCATTTCACATTTCTTAGGTTTTTTTTTATATTTTTGAATTAATACGAAATACGACGATCTTAAAAAAAATAACAAGTGGTGGTGGTGGTGTTTTGTTGTTGTTATTATTGTTATTGTTTAGTTTAGTGAATATTATTACCATATATTCAATGCAGTCTTTTGTTGTTATTGTTGTTTAAATTCTAGATATTTTCTTTCATTTCTCTAGTCACAAGGAAGTCATAAAAAATGTTTATAAGTAAAACTACATTTTTTTGATGAGAGGAAAAAATTTCAATTTTTAATTTAAAATCAGTGGAAAAAGAATATGCTTAGATTGCAAAAAATATATATATTATTTAAAGTTTATATAGAAGATTTCAAATCTGCTGATTTCACAAAAAGGGAAGGAAAATGAATTCCTCAAAAAATAATTTTTTTTAAGAAGATAAATTTCAATTTTTTTTTATTCAAAGTTTAGAAAAATTATTAAAATGCGACAGTGAACGTAACAACAGATTCACAAGAGGCTTCTAAACCTAGAAAAGGTTCCTTAAAGAAAATAACGAAGCCAAATTTAGTGCAAAGTTTTTTTTTTATAGAAAAGTCTTGAGATACTAACAATTTTTTTAAAGTTGTCATCAAACGTGACGAGAGATAAGCGGCTTTTAGCTGCATTTCATAAGAGGCCTTTTTAAAGAAAAAGTTTGCCCTTAAAAGCTTTTCTTACAGAATGTATTAAAATCTTGGCGAATACTAATAAAATGACAATATATATAAGCTTAGGCTGCTCTTCATAGAACCATAGACCAGGTTTTTATAGAAATTTTAACGTGATCTAACATGTTGTTTAGCAAGTTCTAATATGATTATAATGTAGGAAAACAGAACAGTCTATGTTTATAGAAATTTCTTATTAGGAGATTCCAAGTCTTTATAAGTACTTTAAACTTGATTGGCCTAAATTTGATATAACTTATGTTTTTTGTGGGTTAAATGAGTTTTATTTTGAAGAAAGATCATGAGCAAGATCAAAGGAAAGTATAGTACTTAAAATTTTATTAAACAAAAGCTTTAGACTAATTTAGCCTGAGTTAAATTATGGAAAAACAGATAGCGAAGAAAGTCTGTTGTTAGAAATTTGTTTTAGATTTTGAGAGATTTTTGTAATTTAGCGGAACGATTCTTACAAATATTAAGCTAAATCTTGTGAGAAAAAGCTTAAAAAAGACCAAAATTTACGGACCAGAAAGAGCTTGGGCCTTGTTAACGAACTGAAAGTGTATAGCCTTTTTATAGGAAAAAAGAAATTTGCTAAGACAAAAAGTTTATTTAAGATTTGCTGTATTAGAGAAATCTAGATTTACAGTAGAAACAGCTTTTAAGATTTATAGATCTTTATGGAAATATAGCGAAGATTATTTTAAAATTAGTTTAGCAAAAAGCTTGGGCTATATAAGAGAGCGATAAGATTTTAAAATTAATATAGCTATAGATTTTTTACAGCAATGAGGGGAAAAGATTTTGTGAGATGTTTAGATTTGGAAAAAGCTTTAGCTTCGATTAAAGCATAAACTAGTAAAGTTTAAAAAGGTTTAACAAAATTTTGTAAATAAGTTCTTAAAAAAGCTTGTTAAAGATCGAAAGTTTAGTTTTGAAAATAAGTTGAGCTGAGCCAGATATATCGAGAGTTATTTTGCATTAAGGCTTTATAAAATCAGAGAGTTTTAACAAGAAAAGCTTAAGAAAAATTGATCTGAGAAGAGATCTTTTACAAATACTTAATCGTAAGTTGGCGTTGAAAATGATTTCAAATGAGTTATTGAGAGGAAAGTTTAATTCAGAAAACTTAGCAAGAGATTTTATGATATTTCTTGATCGATTGATATTATTAAAATTTTTTAAAATATTAATCGAATATTTAAATTCTATGAGTTATCTTCTAATTTTACTTCTTCTTCTTCTTTTCGAATTTATGTGTTGGCTTGTGAAAGAATTTGTTTACCTTTAAAAAACATATTTAATTATTCCAAATAATCAAATATTTACGTTTATGGAATTATCAACAAAGAATTTTTTTTAATAACTTTTTTGAACTTTTGCATTTGAAGCAATAACCGCAAAAAAGCAAGAAGAAAAAGAGAAGAAAAATAAAACAAAATTCTAAAAAAGAAAATAAACAAATCGTAATCGATTTAAATAAACAAACACGTATGAAGAACGAAGTCTGCTAAAAAAAATACAATAAAAAGAAATTTAAATTGCAAAATCACAGTTGAATAAAATTCAAAACAAAAAATGGCCACGTTAACTATTTTAATGTTAACTAAACTTTTAACATTCCTTTTATGTCTACACAAAATCTCGGCAACTTCCTATGTTGTCGAACGTCCCATACCATCTATATATATTGATGCGATACGCGATCAATACTTGAGTTTAGAACACTCATTATGGCAACATTTAAATCGTACACCCAATAATCGTAATACCGAACAACAAATGCGTAAAATTGTCGATACTCATCGGAAATTTATGAATAAATATATGAATTCAACTTGGCCCATGGGAAAATATGAAATATTAAATCATTATGAATGGAGTATTTTAGAAACTGATCTACAACAAATTGAAACAATATTTGGTGCCTTCATGCGTTTAATTAATTCCGAAGAGAATAGTGTGGAATTTCAACATACTAAAGATTTGGATGATTTAATGGATCATATATTACGTGATGATAAAATATTTTCAATGTCACGTATATTTAAGGATACGGAATTGATCATGGTTAAACAAACGATGTATTATCGTGCTATGATGGTTAGTTAATGCAAAAAAATATATATATTTTTTATTAGAATATAAAAATAGAATATTACAAAAAAGTGGTTACTGATTAAAACGTGAGATATTGATGAAATTATATAGCATGTTCAAACAAAAAGATTAATGGGAATTTGTGATCACTCGCTTTTTTTTAGGCAGTAATTATATGATGAAAATATATTTTGTGTTTGACATGATCATTTGTTGAAAGTAATGGAATTACATTTTACACGAAAACTTCTAGTAATAGAAGGGGACGGTTTGAGGTGAAAACCCAGCTTAAAATTAAAATTAAAATCTAATTTTTTTTAGAAATGAACTGAAAGAAAATTCAGAATTTAATGGATAATTATAATCTTAAGAAAAATCACAAGAATGTCTTATTAGATTCCCACTAAAATTAAAAGTATTAGACTAAAATAACTTTATAAAATTACAATAAATTTAAATACATAACCTCTAAATTTTTAATATTTGCCTTTTTTCAACAAATGTTTGTAAGCAAAATATGCATTTTTTAATTTAATTTAGAACTCTTGTCAATTTTATGATATCACATAAAACATTAAAAAAATAACAGCTTTTTACTGCAACTATTTGAAGAATATTAAATTATTATAATTCAAATCATATAAAAATACTAAAATAATTTTAAAGTAGCAAATTTATATATATATATACGAATTTGTTATACTTGAATTTCAATCAGATTCCATTAAAATTTTTCAATACTTGAAATTTTTATATTTATGTTTCTAATATTATTTATTTTCCCATAATTAAAAAAGTTTTCAATAAATTTATTTTGGAACTGAATTAAATGAATAAAAATTTAAATTCAATTCCATTTGAAGTTTCAAATATATTAATGCTTGAAATTTTAGGTAAATTTTTAAATATTAGAAATTTTTACATCTGTGATTTTTCATTAATATAACTTTTTTATAAAATTTAAGAATATTCAATATTTTCAATTAATTTAGTATTTGAAAATAACTCGCGAGTTGAAATAATGTTTGAAGATAATTGAATTTTTGTGATCTTTTATTCAAGTTTTCAATTAGTTTAAAGATTTTTAAGTTTAACTTCATATTTTCTTCTCAAGAACACTTATTTTAAATTTAATTCCAATATTTGAGACTTAAGTTAAAGGGTGAATAACTTGAACTTTTGTTATATGATTTTATGAATTGATTTAAGGAATTTTTTTTAGCTTCAAATTAAAAATGTTTATTTTAAGTTGAAATCAATCCCACTTTCCATATTTCCAAAATAAGTAAAATTTCAAAGTATTTGAAATCTTGGTATTCTCTGTTTATTCTAAGTTCTCAAATAAATATTTTTAATTTATTTCAATATTTTTTATTAAAAAAATTAATTTCGTTTATAATTCAAAATTAAAATTTAATTCCAATACCATTTTTAGTTTGTAAGATTATTTTTCAAAAAATTAAGATTTTTAACTTTTAATTCTTTGTTGGAATTCAAGTTTGATTTCAATGCTCCCGATTTTGGAAAAATGTTTTAATACTTTAAAATTTTTTGAATTAATTTTATTATAATTAAAATTATTTATTTCAGTGTATACTTGATTACTTGAAAATTACTTGAAATTAAGTTTGATTTCAAGACTTAAATTCAATGAAAATCTCAGTTAAAAGTATAATTATCCAAGTTCTAATTACATAAATTCAAGTATGAATCAAAAACTTCCAACTTAAGTAAAATTTGCAAATATTTGAGACTCTTCCAGGGGAACAATTTAGGCAATGAAATGGTTTTGTGTCTTGAATAGAATGAGTTCTGAACCTATACAACATTAACTATATATGGCAAATCTATTCTTTTAGATAAGTTCCGGTAAAAATTCTAGCATTTATCAATTCTTAACCTCAAAAAAAAGCTTGAATTTTCTTATAATTGATATCGATTATTATTCTTACAATTGATTATCTTTTAACAACGTCATTTTCTTACAATACAAAAAATTTCCCATAAGGCCTTTAGTATCAATTTGTTAAAAAAAAACATATGTGTAATTTTACACGATTATTTTTTTTTCAGAACAATAAAAAATAAACTCCAGTTACAACAATAAAAAATTTAATTGATATAACAAACAAACAAACATATGAAATAATAATAATGATTAACTAAATAAATGACGGAACACCTTTACTAAACAAAGAAATTTCTTTGTTATTGAAAATTTTGTAAATTTAAATAATTTTTCCTCTTTCAGGCCTCAAAAGAGGAACGATGTTTAAATCAACAATCAACACAACAATTTATATATTCATTATATACGGATATTGCATTAACGGAACTTAAAGGTTATACAATGATGGAATTCTCATGGATGATGTTAAGAGTATTGGGCAAGGGTAAGTATGAGGAAATACAAATTGTGATAAAAAGAAAAGAAAAAACTTCTATAACAAGATTTTTGTTATAGGAAATTTCACTCAAGAAGCTGAACTAATGCGTAGTGATTATGAAAAACGTACTGAGAAAACTGTACGTTTGTTACGTGACGTAATGAGAAGAGCTGATCGTATTGTATGGCGTTGTGATCCTGATAAATATGTGTTGGGTAAAACCTATGAGGAGGTAACACGTTTAATACAGGGTTATATAGAAAATGAAGTTGATATGAATTATAATCGTGAATGTTGGAAAACTTGTGATGATTATGAACGTACAAAAAATGAGGGTTGCTTTAAAGATAAATTCTGTGCCCGCCAAGAACGTTGTACTGGTCATATTCACAACTGTCGTTATGTAGATTCGGATATGGTATTATGTCCCTCGGTAAGTTGGAGAAAAAAATATTATTGAAAAAATGTTTTAAATCATTTTTCTATAAAAAATTTAAGGCCCGTAATAGTGTGCGCCGTTATGAATATATTGAATATGAGAATGGTGTAACCTTTGGCAAGGCCACTACTTGTCCACGTGGTAAAACAGGGGTAAGTTACTATGACAGTGAATTTTATATGAATTAAAAATAACACATTTCTAACACTTTTTGTGACAAAAAAGGTTGATTCCTGGTGGCGCTATATCTTTTGGCATTGTACCTATTGCTTTTGTTTATGTGATGATCATCTTAGTCCCAAAACCGATCGTTATTTCAATTTACGTGAAACTTTATCCAACGTCAATGATAACAAGTATGATCACATTTCTTATTTTAAAACAAATATCAAAGCAAATATTTCATTTTGATTTTAGAGTGGTCACAGGTTTACGTTTCACTAAACAAAATCGTGTTTTCCATTTACAAATCCAAGAAGGTCAACTTTTGCCCCGAGGCATGATCGATGAATCTACTTTGTCCTGGAAACCAGTAGATAATTATACCCTTAATGAGAAGGGTGTACGTAATGGTCGTGACTACTATAGTTTGTCTTATGGCGCACGATCAATTGACTTGGATGATATACATACTGATGATAATACTTTTGTGGTTACTGGTGTACGTTTTAGGGTAGTGGGAGCACATTTGAATTTAGAGGCCCGTTTAAGTGAATTTAATTTTGAAACCGGACAATTGGTAGATCCCAAAGAAAATAGTTTTTGGAAATCAAATGATAACACCGATGTTAGTGGGGATAGAAGGTAATTAACTTTAATTTAAATTTTAAACATAATTCGCTTTAATGTTTTAATTTTCAGAGCCAAAATTGAACTTAAAGATCCGGATGTACCAATACGTACTATTGATAAATCTGTACCGGATTCTCGTCATAATCAGTATTTAGAATTTACTGCCTCTAGTATGTATAAAGATGCTTCACAATCTACTGTACCCTTTATCGATATACAAGATGTTATTTCAAAACCTTCAGTACCTTTAGCCGGTATTGGTATCTATCATAAAGGTAAACCAGGTTTTGGTGGCTTTTTGGCTCCCAAACTAATGACATATGATTTTACACCTCATATTCATACACCTCGTAAAACTTAAATAATAAATTCCTTTAATAATTATTAAAAAAAACCATATGTCTATATCTCATTTTACACTTCTTTCCCCTCAAATCTTAAAAATATATAATTTCTCCTTTAAAAAACGATCAAATGAATAATCGTTAATTTAATATATTTTTTCTATTTTATAAATTAAAATTATATAAAATATATATATATTGAATAAATTTAAGCATTAAAATATTTAAAATAAAATTTAAATGAAAAACAAAAAACATAATTGTGAGAAAATATTAAAATTGCCAAAAATAGCAATAAAATTTTAATCGAAAAAAGTTATTTATAATAAATATGCAATTATATGATTTTGATATAACATTTGAATATATAATTCGTTTGTGAGCGAAATAAGTTTGTAGTCTGTAGTAATTTAAATTAAAAAAATAATAAAAAAGTATTAAAAATAGAAAAAATCTAAGTTTTTAAATTAATCAATTTTTCAAAAAAAAAATCTTTAAAATCCTTTACTCTTTACAAATATGAATCCACCGAGATATTGAATATCTGAAATGACCAAAAGCGCTACTTTTTAAAGGTCACTGGAGTTAAAGCCTTGTCTCCCCCTCTTAAAAAGAAATGTCTTCTATGTAATATTATATTTATCGACATAAACTTTATATCTCTCTTTTGAACTTTAAAATATTATTATCGCTTAAGACTAACTAATAATCAAATACAACAAATTTCAAATAGTTCCCATATATATGAGAAATGTATGGTTTTTTACCTGATATCCAAAAAGGAGATTTTATGAGTGCGTTAGGAAATAATAAACCGAGTCTCGTAAAATTTGCAACAGTATTCGGAAATGTTATTGCAGTCAGTTATGAACCGATCTTCTTTGAACTTTATTTGTGCCAATTTTTTTAAATAATTTTACCTTTGAGCATAAAAGCCTATTTTCCGATCATGACCAATTTCAATATGCTAGGTCCAAAATAATCTTATTTACTAAATTTCATCGAGGTATTTTCAAAATAGCAAATTTTATATAGAACCAACTTGGTGGACATCGTTAAATCGACTTAGAGGCAAAAGTTTTGGCAACCCAATTATATCTAAATCGATCTCCTTTGCCATGTGGATTTGGACTTATACAAATGTGATTTGTATCAAATGTATGATGAAAGCTATTTTCATCCTTGACAAAATTCCATCGAGATATTTTCATAATTGAGATCTTTAGAGAGTTCGCAAGAAATAGATATGCAGCCGGGCAGATGGACATCGTTAAATGGACACAGGCGATTAAAATTTTAAAGAGTTTGAACAAAATTCTTCAACATCTTAAATATTTTTTTAAGTTTTATTTAACAGAGTTTGTGAGTGAGCCTACTGTTATTTGATCATCCATTAGAATGGAAAATTTAATGTCCAGGAAAAACTCTCAAGAAAAGGGGTTTTTAAATGTGCTTGGAAATTTGTTGATACTGATCTAAAGATTAATTTCTTCTATTTCTTGATTTTAATTGAAACTTAAAATTTAGCGTGGCGTTGAACACTTAAGTTCCTTAATATTTTCTATAAATGGAAATATTGAACATGGTTATTGAACGATATTACTATTTCCCCTTAACCATTCAATAGAATAGTAAATGGAATGAAAAGACATTGACTGATGAATTCGCCATATTCTTCGCTTATTCTTATTACTGAACCGATTTCTTACACGTATAACTTTTTATTATGGTTAGTGTATTCAGAACACCCGACATTTCCAGAAAAACGGTTTTTGAGTTATTCGAAAAATATGATATTCATAAAAACCGGTTTCGAATAAGGTTTTACGACAAAAAAAAACGGTTTACCGGTTTTGTTTGATTATTATAATCTATAGAAAATATTATTTAATAGAAATTTAGAATTTAACGAATAAAACAACCTATACCGTGTAATGAATTTTATATGGAACCATTTAAGATTGGGTGGGGTATAAAAGTTTTTTGGTAGTGTTTTTCGGTATCGTATTTAAAATGATGTGTTAAAATACCATGGTTTTATTTAAATCCATTATTTTTCCTTTAAAGAAACTTTTTCTTTAATTCTTGATCTTGCAGAATATAATTTAATTGATTTTATTGACGTGATTATGTCTAAAATAGATGGATATAGCAAAATCGATTCAGAATATGAATGAAAAATTTTATTTATTCTCAGTCATGGCTGAATATGCAAAAGTAAAGCTGAATACTTTTCCAAAACGTTTAAAAGTGCGTTCTATTAAAAAATCGGTTAACCGATTAACAAAAGGGATTTCGAATAATTCGAAAATAGAAATTATTCGAAACCGGCCGGTTTCCTTAAATGCAATAAACCGCTTAACCGGTTTCGGATTTTTTTATATATTTTCCAATTAATTTTTTATAAAAAAATTTACAAAAATCTTCATTTTAAGTTTGAAATTGTTTAAAAAATTATTATAAATCTACTGAACCGATATCAAACGTTTCAAGGCAACAACAAACAATCTGTCCAAAATACTAACAAAAGATTTTAATTTCGTATGAGAATATACATATATACTTATGATTCCTTCTCGGTTTTGCATATGAAAGGAAATATTTAATATACCAATTACGATGGTGAAACTAAGACAACTTAATTGCCAACTTAATTGCCAATTTTCAAATTTAATTCAGATCTTTTTATAAATATTGAAATGAATATTGATTGTGAGATAAGAATCTTTATTAAAGATTATTTAAAGACAGAAAAAATTATTGAAAATCTTTATATAAATATTGAAATAAATATGGAATCTCAAATTAGAATCTATTTGAAAGGTTATTTATAGACTGGAAAATTATTCAGACAACAAAATTGAAATACCTTGATAGAGATAATAAAATAATTAAATTAATCGAAAGGTTATCTTGGAGCTGCTAGATTTAAAAAAAAGCTATTTTCATTGTAATAGTGGAACCTTATCTGATCGAGATTTTTTACCCGTAAAACTTTTAAGGATTTACTTTAGAATATTCGCTTTAATTTTTGATTTTTTAGTAGGTTATAACTCCTCCTTATTAATTCCACTTTAATTTTTTTCCATTCCGATATCGGTTGTGCCAATACTACTCTCATAGACTGGGTCATATATCGTTAATGGCCGTGGACGGCTTTCAAGCACAACATTTAAGCAACTTGAAAATGTGAAAACTTTGGCGTCTCTGTGAATGTTGTTCAAAGCTGTCGCATACGGCGAAGTTAGGATAAATCTTCCACTTACAACCTAGAAGGATCTGTTTACTAAGCATTTCATTATGTTCATTAACTGGAAGGATCTCCGCTTCCTTATGTATATGGTAAATTGAAATTTTTTCCACTGCGTATCAATTAGCAATTCGTCACTGACCCGCCCATAGTTTTATATGTAGCTAATAAGCTCTTAATGTATTTCTAGGAATGCCGGCTTGTCGTATTGATATAATCCAAAATTCATCGGCCAAAGACATCAGCATCAGAAAGGAAAGTTTGAGTATTTTGAACGATTGTAAAATATGTTTTCTTTCCTCTGCTTAATAACTTCTTACTAAAATATAAGTGACTACAGAATAAGTGAATAAATCATCCGACTGGTTGTCTATGTAAAGCATTTTCTCAAAGTAAAGTGTATTATATTGATATAAGGAAGTATCCTATTTAAATTGGTCATGATCGGTCCATTTTTATATAAGCCACATATAAATCTTCTATCAGAAAGGAAAAGGTTTTTAACTCACACAAATTCCTTAAAATGAAAGGATTTTAACAAAATTTGGCACATATAAGTTTTGCAATATTCTTAAGCAGCGTTTCAAATTTTTCAAGGATTGGTCGATTATTTCCTTAAATCCAACTTCCGAATATCACTTTACAGTGCATTAATCCCATATATAAACTTGTATCGTATTAATATTCAGGTGACACGTTTATTACAAACAAGGATATATTGAGAATGAAGTGGATATGAGTACTAATCGTGATTGTATGTCAACATGTTCTGCTTATGGGCGCAGTAAGAATGAGGGTTGTTATATGGATAACATTTGTACTAAACAAGAACGTTGTACTGGACAAATACATGATTGTACATTTTATACAAATTCTTTGATAATTTGCACATCGGTAAAAGGATAATGATCTTTTAGAATTAATTAAGATTAAAATGAGTATGTTCAATATGATAGTGTTACTGTTGGTAGAAAAGGTTTATGCGCTCGTGCTGAAACAGAAGTATATATATTATTATCCATTAAAGACATTAAATTGGAATCGTTAGATAATTTGGGAGTGTAATTATTGCTTGTATGATGATGAAAATAGCATTGAAATTGATCGTTATTTTAACTTGCGAGAAACTCTATCAAATGTTAATGAAAATAAGTAGGACAATATTAAAAATATTCCCAATTTCCCAAAACCTGATTTTGGTCTTAATCAATATTTGAAATTTTCTCCCACAAGTTATATTAAAGATACTGCACAAACAAAGATACGTTTTATTGATATTCAGAATGTGATTTCAACATCTGCTGTACATTTGTCTGGTATTGGGCTCTATCATAAGGGTAAACCAGGTTATGGAGGATTGATAGCTTCAAAAAGTTTAAAATTTGATTTGCCAATATGAATATAAAAAATATGGATTCAATTTATTTTATGTTGATTTTAAAATTCCTTTATTTATACAGAACAATAAAAAATTTAAGATTATTAATGAAATAGACCATAAAGTCTTTATCGAAGGAATTTGTTTTATACATTCATATCATGTATAATTTCTATATCATATTATTGCAAGAGATTTTCCAATAGTTTTTCACAAATTTTTGACCTATGTTCGCTTGATGATGCTTCAATAAGAATTCTCCAGGAGAGATTGATCTCAGTGAAAATATTATTTCGATCAAAAAACCTTTTTACCATTTTTTTCATTTTGGGACGGTGTGGTACACAAAACAAGTACTTCAAACATACCATGTTTGAAGCCATTCTGCTTAGCAAAAATTGTCGATATTAAAAATGTGACTCACTTATCTCCCCAAAAAAAAAAAAAAAAATCAAAGAAACCCCATGATCAACCCCACTTTGGATGAATACAAAGAATGTCAACAAAAAACATCAGAGAGAATAGGGGGAAATCAAAATTCCTCAACCTTACTACACACATAGAGGGCGTTCTTCTTGTCAACAATAGCTAAAATTAAAAAAGCAAAAATGATTAAAGAAACTGAAACAAAACTCAAATAAACACCACCAAGAAGCTATGTTGACGTGATATGCTCTTTGTAGGAACAAAAGGAAAAGGTGTATAATTTCGATTTGTAGTTCAGATCGTAGATTTCTAATTTATACAGCTAAAAAAAATTGTGAAGTGAATATAGTTATTAAAATAAAATTCTTGTAGCTAATAGAATCATGATTTCCACAGAACTGATGATAAGACTTATTAGTGTAAGGAGTGAGATCGATAAATTCTTAACAAACATTTTTCCTGTACAACTTTAAACCCAAGTATTATTTCATATTTATTATCATTTTACCTTTGTAAAACATATCAGTTATTATATGTAATGCCAAACTTGTTAATTAACCGGAAAAAAGCGAACTAAAAATTTTAAATATTTTCAACAAAACTTAACCTGGTCCTACATTTAAACGGTCTGCCGTCGTCAATCTGTTTCCAATGTTATTTAAATGTCCGTTTATAGAAAACATGATGTTTCTAAAGCCAAAAATAGAAACCTTTTTTCTAAAGAGTTTCCAACACATCCGGTAGGAAAGCAGCCGGTTAGCTTTGTGATTGGATTGTTTGATACGAAGAGTTACAGCAAATGAGGATTTAAAAGCTTACAAAGCTCAAAAAGTTTCTGTCAGGAACGCTGCAAATATTTAGATGCTAAAAACATAGCACGCAAGCAATATGCAATTGCGGCAAGAAATCAAATCATTTGTCACACGGGATCTATCAATACCGAAATTTACATCAAGGAATGTTTACAGAAAATGCTGCTTCCCTTCAATGACCATTTATTGAGCTCTTGAAAAAGAAAACTAAAGACCACAAAAGAGGTGTCCATAAGTGTGGTCAATTTTAGACGGAGATGATATACCTGTTCGAGCAAAGTGACAAAAAGCACTGTAAAACTTTAATGGAAGGATTTCCGAAAAAGGCTCAAAATATCATCACTGTTGATAAAATATATAAAGAATATTTTTTGGTTTAGTTTTTATTAAAATATGTATGTTAAGTTTATTTCGATGTGACAGTTTATGTTCTTATCAGACGTATTTTCTAATGGTTCATAATATATTCTATAATCTATAGTCGATTTCAGTTAATAATTCAAACAATATATTTCCTCTATTCTACTTGTAATTATAGTTTTATTTTATTTTATAAAAATGACACTGGGAAATTCTATCAATTGGAGCAATAATTATAAACAGTGACTGAGACCAAGTCATGTTCTTTTTTCTTTAGATGTAATTGAAACATATTGCCTTTTGTACTCAAATATTAATAAATAATTAAGAAAATGAAAATACTTGGACTAAAGAAGCCTCTACTATTCCTCAACTTTACCATATTCCTAATGATTATCAAAGCAAAGACCTCTTCGGCTTCGGCAATAGAAGAAGTTCTTAGTATAGCTAAGGGCGCTAATGATATAATAAAGGTAGTAGAAGAAGCTACAATAACTGTAGCGGAAATTTGGAATATTACACGAAATATCTCTCCAGAATCAAGTGATAGTGATAGTGATAGTGATTTATCTTTAATTCTATCACGTTTGGACGATATTAATGAAGAGATTAAATTAATCGGGAAAAGGGTAAGAATCAAATGTATTTTTTTGTTTTGAATAAATTTAATATTTTTATTAATGTTTTTTTTCAGAATTCACAACCTGTGAATAATTTAAATCATATGAGACTTATAGCAAAACAACATGATATTATTAATACCATGTATGCTATAACATCACGTTTTGGGGAATATCAGCAATATGTTAAATATCGGAATAATGTAGAAAATTTAACGCTTCTGAATTTTGCTGAGTGGACAGCTTTGCCGAATGGTTTTTCTGTACATCATCTAATGAACAGATTGCATTTGACTATGTTTGGGGCAGATGATATGGTTAAAAGGCCAGATAGTAATATTTTTGAAACAATGGTATCCAATTATGCGGTATGAAAACCACTCGCTTTAAGTCTTTACACAATTAAAATATAAACTTTATGTTAAAAATATATCTCAGGATGAGGATAAATGTTTATGCCAACAATCTACACAACAATTTATATATTCCTTATATACCGATATTGCTTTAACAGAATTAAAGGCATATATAATGCTAGAATTTTCATGGATTATCTTAAGGGCGTTTGGCAAAGGTATGTTGAAATTTAATACGAATTAATGAACTTAAACAATTTTTGAAAATATTTTGTTCCAATAATTCTAAGGTAATTTCACAAAAGAAGCTGAAATTATGCGTGATAATTATAAGAAACGCTCGGAAAAAACTAAAGGTTTATTGAGTAAGGTCATGCAAAATGCTGATCGGCAAATGTGGCGTTGTGATCCCGATAATCATGTTGAGGGTATAACATATGAAGTGGTGACACGTTTATTACAGGGATATATTGAGAATGAAGTGGATATGAGTACTAATCGTGATTGTATGTCAACATGTTCTGCTTATGGGCGCAGTAAGAATGAGGGTTGTTATATGGATAACATTTGTACTAAACAAGAACGTTGTACTGGACAAATACATGATTGTTCATATGCTGCCTGGTCTATGACAGTTTGTCCATCGGTAAAAGGATGATTTTTATAGAAATTGAATTAAACAATACATTATTATAAATAAATTTTCAGATTCTTGAAGATCTGCGACGCTATGATTATGTTGAGTTTGGTGGTGTTACATTTGGTAGAAAAGGTTCATGTGTTCGTGGTGAAACTGAGGTATCTGCTTTTTTTAAAATGAGAATTCATTTTTAAAATCTACAAAAAAAATTTAATTCAAAATCCATTACAGGTTCTTTCATTTACACGTTACGTGTTTTGGGATTGTAGTTATTGCTATTGTCTATGTGATGATAAATATAGCAGTAAAACTGATCGTTATTTTAATTTACGCGAAACCGTATCTAATGTAAATGAAAATAAGTATGACAAACAATATTAAACATATTTCCACTTTCGTACAAAAATATTTTATGTTTCTTATTCCACAGAGTTATCACCGGTTTACGATTTGTTAAGGAAAATCGTATTTTCCATTTGCAAATACAAGAGGGACAACTTTTAGCGAGAGGTGTGATTAAAGAATCTTCAATTGTCTGGAAACCAATAGAAAATTATACACTCTACGACAGTGATGTAATGAATAATGAAGATTATTATACTTTAACCTATGACAATCGAGCAATTGATTTGGATGATATAGAAGTATATGAAAATGATTTTGTCTTAACGGGTGTACGTTTTCGTGAAGTAGAAGGACATTTAAATTTACAAGCAAGATTGAGTCAATTTGATTTTGAAACTGGCCGTTTATTGGATCCTAAGGAAAATAGTTATTGGATATATAATAATGTTAAAGAAAGTGAAAGGTAGATAAATATTTAAAATAATTATAGATATTTTTTCAAAATATACTTTTTGTAATGCAGATCTCAATTTCATCTTAAAGATGCAGATGTTCCTATACGCTCGCCTAGCAAATCACAACCTGATTCTGATGATAAACAATATTTGAAATTTACTCCCACAAGTTTTGATAAAGATGTAGCACAAACAACAGTTCCTTTTATAGATACTCAAGAAGTAGTTTCTATACCCCCAGTACCTTTGAATGGCATTGGTCTCTATCATAAGGGTAAAACGGGTTATGGTGGATTTTTAGCTCTAAAAATTATTACTTATGATTTTGCTCCACATATTCTAACATCTCCTGAGGCTTAAATTCATATTTATCATTTTTGTATATAACTTTAATAAAGTAAATATTCTTACAAATGTACCGATTAGTATTGATTGCGAGATAAGGAATTAAGTATAGAAGTCAAAGTTATGCGTAATAATTATAAAATGGCTATGCAAAAAGCTGATCCTAAATAAGGCGTTATTATCCTAATAATCAATTACAGCAAACTACCAAGGAAATTAATCACAAATTTTTCGGTTCAGGAAGAAAAAAGAAAAAGACAAGAAAATCCAAAACATATTAAAAAACTTCCAATGAATGTTGGTTGGCTTAGTCTCTGACCATTCAGGGCGAGAAATTAAAGCTAAAATAGGCTTTATAAAAAGTGTTCACACCAACATATCAAAATGTACATCACATTATGTTTGCAAAAAGATTATTTTCCTTCCAAATGTGACCCCATTACAAAGTTTTGGATTTTAAAAGAAAAAAACAACATAGATATTTTGTGCTGAGATGCTTAAAATCCCAACATTATGATGTTGAGCTAAGAAACGAAGAGGATAAAATAGCGCATATTTTAATGGAGATTTTTCATTTTTAGTACAGTTTCATTTTTCGAATATTTGTTATTTTGATGAAATCTTGAAGTGAATACTCTTAATAAAAATAAATTCTAAATAAATGATAATATAATCATGATTTCCCATAGAAATGCTGATAACAACAAATAATATGGATTATATCAGTCCTGGTTTTGTTAACGTTTAATACAGTCGTGATTTAAAAGCTGAATTAATAAACCGTAAAGAAATCTTAATTAAATTAAAAATTTATAAAATAAATAAAAGAAACAGTTAAAAATCGAATCTTCCGATAGTCGTAAGTTGATCTGTATGGAAGTCATGATCGTTTTTTAACCGAAAGTCATTTGTTTAAATATAACAAAAAAATAAAGTTTTTCAAATTAACTTTTTATCCATATCCATGGAGTTAAGGAGTGAGATCGAAAAATTCTTAACATACATATATGTTAATAAAAAAGAAATCACTAAACTTAAACTTTTGATTTCTTTTAATTGAAATTATTATTACAATTTAAAACCACTAATGATGAAATTTTTAACATTTTTGCAAATCTTTCCATTAATATTTTTAAAGTGCATTCTAACATTTTGCTCGAACGGTCCATCTCCGTTTGAAATCTACCAAACTTTTGGACACCTTTTTTGTGCTATTCAATTCTCTTTTAATATATCTCTTCATTGGCATTAGCTTCAGGTAGTTATTGTTCTTGTACCAACCAAGGTGAAATGGTATCAAGTCAAGAAAAAAATTAGTGGACACATTATGAATGGAAGCATACTTTTTTATAAACATTCCTTGATGTAAATTTCATTATTTATAGAGCTCGTTGTTACAAATAATTGCCTTCTTTTGCCACAACTGCATATTAGAAACTTTTAGAAAATTTTACTGCTTTCGAGTCTTACACTTTTCATTAAATCAGCATTAATTCAAATTTGCTTACCAAATTGTCCGAGCACTTCCTTTCTGCTTCCCTAACGAATGTGTTGAAAGCTCTTTGAACATGCTTTCTATTTTTTGGCTTTTGAAATATCATGGGGACCATTCCTTCTACCTAAACCAGATTGTCTATCAACAGACAATATCTCCCGGCCCTGTTTAATAAAGGAGAAACATTTTTGACGGCAGACCTTTAATTACTTGACCAACTTTTTGTACGACCAATTTTAGGTTTTGTTGAAAATATTTGATAATTTCAGTATGCACTTTTTTCTGATCACTCATTTTAATCAGATTAAAAATATACTCATTTCTTTGACATTAACCATAATAAGTGACATGTTTTACAATGAATTTTTAATTTAATGAAAAGCTTGCGTTAAGAGTTTTCGATCTCACTTTTTAAATACACATAATATTTTTGTCAATTAAATAATAAATAAAATTTTCTCGATTAAATACCCGAGTTGGCCAACTTTGAATATGCACTTTCGTCCTCTAGACTTATTAAAAACTTAAGCTGTTCCAAAACAATTTAAAACACTTCACTAAAAATAAAATTTCTATAGATCCAAAGATACAGTAGTATAAAAAAATCGTTTTTAAATCACCGTGTGCCACGTCTCCTGTTTTTTTTTCTTTAAAAATTATTAAAAAAAACTTTTATTTCAGAATTCAAATATTTATTAATACTAAACCCAATGAAATTATTTGATCTGAAGTTGTACCTACTAACATGGGTCTGTATCATATTTATCAAACCAGAAGAGACTTCAGCTTCTATGGCAGAATTTGTTACTGTAGCACTGGCCGCCAAAGATATTATAGATTTAGTGTATGATGCAACAACATCTGTGGCAGAAATTTGGAAGGTTGCACAAAATTTCTCTCAAGATTCGAATGATATGGCTTTAATTCTATCACGTTTGGATGGTATTAGTAAAGAAATTAAACTTATCGAGGAAAGGGTACGCATTAAATCGAATAATAGTTTACATAAGATATGTATCTGATTAACTAAGTTTCTGTTGTAGAATTCAGAACCAGTTCATTTAAATAATATGAGATTGTTGGCGAAACAATATGATATTTCCAATACCATGAATTCTATAATAACACGTTTTGAGGAATTTCAGGAATATGTTAAACATCGGGATAATGTGGAAAATGCCACACTTTTGAAATTTGCTGAATGGACTGCTTCGCCAAATAGTTTTTCGGTAAACCATTTAATGGGTCGTTTACATTTAACTATGTTTGGTACAGATGATGCGGTCAAAAGACCCGGTACTAATGTTTTCGAAACAATGATCTCAAGTTATGGGGTAGTGAAAAATAATAATTATTTGAAATCAGTTAAAAAATTGTACAACTCTTTTTTTATTTTATGGAAAAAATCCAGCAAGAAGATAAATGTTTGAGTCAACAATCTACCCAACAATTTATATATTCTTTATATACCGATATTGCTTTAACAGAATTTAAAGCTTATACTATGCTAGAATTCTCATGGATGATTTTAAGGGCATATGGCAAAGGTCTGTTAAGAAGATTTCTAGTAAATTGTTTGTACAATTATTTTTGTGATATTTTTAAGGTAACTTTACACAAGAAGCCCAAATTATGCGTAATAATTATGAAAAACGCACACAGAAAACTATACGTCTATTACGAGAAGTTATACAAAAAGCAGATCGCCAAATATGGCGTTGTGATCCAGATATTCATGTTGAGGGTAAAACATTCGAACAGGTGACACGTTTATTACAGGGATATATTGAAAATGTAGTTGATATGAATACTTATAGCAGTTGTATATCATTATGTCCTACTTACGTACGTACTAAGAATGAAGGTTGTTATTTGAATCAGTTTTGTGCTGAACAAGAACGTTGTCAGGGACAAATACATGATTGTACATATGCTCCGCGATCTATGAAAATTTGTCAATCGGTAAAAAGTTAGTTTTGTTTTTAATTACACATTAAATAACTGATAATTGTTTTCAGCCTCCTGGGAATTCTCGACGTTATGAATATATTAAATCTAGTAGCGTTACTGCGGGTAGTAAGACTACATGTGCTCGTCGTGAAACTGAGGTATATTTTTAAATGTTAAAATACATTATTACATTTAAATAATAAAACATTTTAGGTTGCATCTTGGATGCGTTATATTTACTCGGAGTGTAGCTATTGTTATTGTTTGTGTGATGATGAAAATAGTATTAAAACTGAGCGTTATTTTAATTTACGGGAAACTGTATGCAGTACCAATGAAAATAAGTAAGATGATATTAAATGCATTCTCAATTCCATAAAAAAATAATAATTATAAAATTTCTGATTCAATAGAGTTATCACCGGGCTACGTTTCGTAAAAAAGTATCGCATATTCTATTTGCAAATTCAAGAGGGGCAACTTTTAGCCAAAGGTATGATTAACGAATCTTCACTTGCGTGGACACCAACTGATAATTATTTACTCTATGAAAAGGGTGTAAATAAGAATCAGGATTATTATACTTTAACCTATGACAATCGTGCCATTGATTTGGATGATATTGAAGCAGACGATAAAGATTATGTATTGACGGGTGTACGCTTTCGTGCAGTGGAAGGACATTTAAATTTACAAGCAAGATTAAGTAAATTTGATTTTAAAAGTGGTCGTTTACTAAATCCGCAGGAAAACAGTTATTGGAAATCTAATTTAGTTAGAGCAAATGAAAGGTAATTATGTTAACTTCCTGTTTACATATTTTTAAAGTTCTTTTTCGCCTTTTCAATTCAGAGCTCAACTCCTTCTTGATGATGTTGATATTCCTATACGTTCTCAAACCAAATCACGACCTGATTCCAGTGATAATCAATATTTAAAATTTTCTCCTACAAGTTATAAGGAAGATGTTGGACAAACTACCGTCCCTTTTATAGATATTCAGGATGTTGTTTCAATTCCTGCGGTACCTTTGTCTGGCAT
The DNA here is from genome assembly GCA_004302925.2 of Cochliomyia hominivorax. Taxonomy (NCBI): domain Eukaryota; kingdom Metazoa; phylum Arthropoda; class Insecta; order Diptera; family Calliphoridae; genus Cochliomyia; species Cochliomyia hominivorax. The sequence goes on along the minus strand of PYHX02000495.1, from coordinate 52,506,661 downwards.
TGGCCTCTATCATAAGGGTAAAATGGGTTATGGTGGATTTATAGCTCCAAAAGTTATGACTTATGATTTTGCTCCCCATATTCATATAACAACTAAAAACTAAATCTTCTCTAGATTAAATAATAAAATTTACTCTTCTATAGTGTAAAAATAAAATATATTACTTTTACTAAATGCAAAAGTAAATTGTCAATAAATTTAAAAAAAAATGTGTATTTAAAAACTCACCTGCACTCTTAAAGGATGCATCATCAGTAATGGTAGTATATAAGATCTGGTGGGTAAAACTTCTGACAAAGACATGCCCATTTTTGTAACCGCTTGACAAACAAAAGCCGCTAAATAACGATGTAAAGGAAAATGAAATGAAGCTTGCAGCATTTCCTCCTATCAAAAATTCCAAAATCATTCAACTTACTTTTCGTATAATTTTAAGAAAACTTACTTGGGAAATTTTTGGTTCTTGAAAATCAATGGCATCCAACCATTCGTGCAGCATATTAACACAATATGTTATAATTTTCTTAGCTAATTGAGCATGTTTGCCATCTTGTAAATGGGATATAATTGACCACATTGGATAGGCACTGGCTTCTAATTCACATGAGAAGGCAGCATAATAAGAATTTGGTTCAAATTCTACATGGGAAGCAGTTTCACGCACATTTACATTCATGCCTTGCAGCATGGACAGAAATTGAAACCACATATCGATCAAATTATCATCACGTAGAAAAACCAAAGCCACCGACTCATGGGAGAGAACATTATTAAAATCAGATACTAAAGGCCAATAACAATGATCTTTCATTACTTGTCGGGTACAGTCAATAACAAAATGGAAATTTTTCTTGGGGTCTGAAAAAGATATTTAGTCATTATTTAAATTTTAATTTATTTGTTCACACATTAACAACAAAAAAAAAATAACTTACCATGTAAAGTATTTTGTATGAGTATCTTGGACATCATTAGTTTTAAACTAATTATCATCACATGTAATAGCGATAGTTCATTAACCATTTTTAAAGCTAAACTTTCATTGGAAAACAATTGTACACTCATATGTACCACCCGATTACTTAAGGTATCCGGATCTCTAGACATTTCCAATACCGAGGGTATGCGACTATAGTGCATAACGAAAGTTCTGGTCAAGTGTACTTTATAGTCTTGATCAGGCAACATGTTGAGTAGAAAACAAACTAAATTTTGTGGAAATTCAAATTTAAATGTCCAAAATATAAACTCTTCCAAAAGAGTGGTATGTACAAGTTTCTCTCCCAGTGCCGGTAAATGTTTATACTCATCGGGTGGTTCCGGACGGGGAAAACGATTAACAGCCTCTTCATAATTTTCACGATTACGTTTTAAGACTTCAGCATGTTTGGTACTAAGGCAATTGATATCAGCAAATTGTTTATAAACCTCTGGACTGATTAATGCCCGCGTCATTACTTTACGCATTATTTCACCCATATTATTTAAATCGATTAACATATTGGTAAAGAGTTCACTTAATTGGGCAACATTGAAAGATTGCGATGAGGCAGTACTATGGGCACGAAAATGTTGCAATAAACGAAATAATAATTTTGGCATTATAGCCTCGGCTACTGCTAAAAGATTTGCCGGTACCGGTTCCTTGTTAACACGATTATTTATACCATGATCACTACAAAAACCTTCAGCCTTCATAACGGAAGTATCACCACAATCACAGGCACCGCCTGCTTGTGATAGAAACATATTAAAATCATGATTTGTATGATCACCTTTTTTGAAACAGTCTCGACATATGGACATACATGGTGATATACCACAGGTGCGACAACGATAGGCAACAACATGAGGCACCCATACTAGACCACATTTAGCATGATTATCATAACTTCGTACTGAAAATAAAAAGGAAAAATATAAAATTATTGTTAATTTAATAAATAAATTAATAAAATTTGAGAAAAATAGATAAATAAAAAAAATCAGAAATTCTGCTGGTTAATGATCGTATAAAAAATTAGTATTTTGAAAAGAAGCATTTATCTTCTGAAAAAAATATTATGAAGTGGGATCGACACAGATTTTTATTAAAACTTTTTACCCAAATATCATTTGATTTTATTTTTTAGATCAAGTTTCCTTCGTAAACCATGACAGTTGTTATGTTTCATTTCAAGTAAATCGATATTATGATAATATAATTAAAATTGTGACCAGAAAAAAGTGCTAAGAAAACCTGGTTTAGGTGGAAAAAATTGTCCACATGATCTTCTCAAGCGAAAATAATAGAAAGCATTTTCAAAAGAGCTCTCAACACATCCAATAGGAAAGCAGGCCAATTAGCTCGTTTAAGATAATGTAGATTTAAAATCATACAAAGTTCAAAAACTTCCTGAACGTTGCTAACAATTTAGTGAGCAAATACAGATCACGAAAATTGCAGTAATTTTTGTTTTTAATATTCTTGCTGCATAATGGATGACAGATTTTTTTTCATCTACTTGGTCAACATTTTTTGTTGCTCGTGTTCGAATGAATTTTGAAGAAAACTTTAGGACTCATAAACTGTCAAAAACTTCTTGGTATGCAAATCATATGCATTCGCAGCAAAAGAAGTCAATCATTTGTAACAACGGTCTGTATAAACATCGAAATTTACATCAAGGAATGTGTGTCCACGTTTTTGGTTGCTTCCATTCATAAGACTTCATAATGTGTCCGCTTTTTTTTTTTTTTGGGCATCCAGTCACTTTGATAAACAAATCCTTGTGTGGTACAAGAACAGTAATGTGGTATTTGTACCAAGAAACGCAAATCCTCAAAAACTGCCCGGAGCTAAGGACAGTGTAGATATATTGGGCTCTGGTTAAAAAAGAATTAAAGAGCACAAAAAAGGTATACAAAAGTGCGGTAGATTTTAAACGAAGATGGACTACCTGTTCGAGCAAAGTGACAGAAAGCATTATAAAAATGTTAATGGAAGGGTTTTTGGAAAAGATTTAAAATTTCATCACTAGAAATTTAAAAAATATATATATGTTTTGATTTATAAATTGTAATAATAATTTCAAAATCAAATCAACATTCAATTAAAACTGTAAGTGTAGTGGTTTTAGTTTTTATTTAACATATATGTATGTTAAGATCTTTTTGACTTTACTCCTTAATATATTTATCACAAATATTATTATTTTTATTAAAATCAGACATAAATAATTTTTTTTTACAAATAATAGAATATTTAAACATCATCTGCCAAATTGGCACATGATTTCACATATGAAGGAAAATTGTTCAAATTTAATTTGAGCTTCAATAGGGCCATACTAGCGCATCCATTCGTGGTCTTATCATAATACTTATTAACTTTGTTGAGAGTAATTTCAATATTATCATTTAATTTATTCATATTGTTGGTAATATTTTTCACACATTTCGAGGATGGAGTTTTGGTAGCATCTTTTTTGGGTTTATAATTTGCATTCTTACATGCGTTTTTATTGATCTGTTCAATTTTAGTCGCATAATCATTAAGTGCTTTAACTTTATTTAAAATTGTAGCTGATTCTTTTTGAATTTTGGAGCTACATAAACCAATTTCATATTGGAAATTTTCTGCCACATCTTGTATATTGTAAACATTGTCCACCATACAATTGATACCGAGTAAATTTTGTGCACAAGTATTAACATCATCAATGAATAATGCTGGTGCTGGAGTAGTGGTCTCCTCAGTAGTAGTTTCAGTTGTTGTTTCAGTAGGGGAATCTGTTGAAGTTGTTGGTTCTGTTACTGTGGGATCTGTAGATGGTGAATCAGTTGCTGGAGTATCAGTATTTCCTGGATCAGTTGATGGTGGTTCTGTTGCTGGAGGTTCAGTTGATGGTGGATCAGTTACTGGAGGTTCAGTTGATGGTGGGTCAGTTGCAGGAAGATCTGTAGATGGTGGATCAGTTACTGGAGGTTCAGTTGATGGTGCACTGGTTGATGGTGGGTCAGTTGCAGGAAGATCAGTAGATGGTGGATCAGTTACTGGAGGTTCAGTTGATGGTGCACTGGTTGATGGTGGGTCAGTTGCAGGAAGATCAGTAGATGGTGGATCAGTTACTGGAGGTTCAGTTGATGGTGCACTGGTTGATGGTGGGTCAGTTGCAGGAAGATCAGTAGATGGTGGATCAGTTATGGGAGGTTCAGTTGATGGTGCATCTGTAGATGGTGGATCGGTTGCAGGAGGATCAGTAGATGGTAGATCAGTAGCTGGAGGATCTGTAGATTGTGGATCAGTTTTTGAAGAATCAGATTCCGTAACTGCTGTTTGTGCTAATCCCAATGTCACTATACTGATCATATATAAAATTAATATTTTGAAGTTCATGATTTTTTTCACCGCTACAGTTCTGTCGGAATGATGATCTTATGAAAAACTTAAGTGGTTTAATTGCAATTCCAAGGTATTTATAGTCCAGAAAATTGTTTGAAAAATCATCTGGTCTTTTGTAAAATTACATATTGAATAAATATATAATAGATTTAACAATTAATTGAAACACGGGTAGAGTAAAGTGCGTCATTCGAAATAATATTGAAATATTTTTGTATGTTTAGTTCAAATGTAATATAATATTATTTAGCAAATATAAATAAGTTTAAATAATTCTGTGGGTTTCAAGTAACAGAACAGGCTCCTGACAGATATATATTGGCTGATTGACGAATTTATACTGCTTGAAATTTGTTAATTCATTATTCATTGCCAATCCTGATTTCCATTATGTTCATAATCGTTTCTGAGCTTTTTTCTTAATTAATTCAAGAGTGTTAGTAACATTTTATGAGGCTCAATAAAATTTCAAACAACTTAATACATAAAACCATTAGTTATCATTGGGAGGTTGGAGATCGACTGCGATATATGAATCTAATTTTAAAGTAGCAAATCATTTTTTCTAGAATGATGGATAATGTATGTAAATATATAACGCATCTGTCATTAATCCTCTTGTTTCTGGTTCTCATAATTTGATTTTCCCATCTGCACTAAGGGTGTTTAATTTTAGAAGTTAAGCTTTTTAATTTAATTGATATTTTAGACAAAAATATAACTTTTGTGGTTCTTACTAGTTCTAATAACTCTTTGACTTATTTTCAAATAATTTAAGGAACTTATTAATCTAAAGGATTCGGCCACTGGAGTATTTTGGGTACTGTGAATGTAAACCATATGTTGATAGACTGTTGCGCCTCATTATCTCTATTCACGAAGAAGTATTCCTAAGAGAAAATGTTATAACGAAAACCCAACTCAGAACAATGAATTTTAGCGAACGATCGGAAAGCCATGCGGTTCGGGACTTCTTATAAATATAGAAGAATTTTGAATAGATCAAACTGTCTAAGAACGGATTTTTTTAAGATTAAAATTACGGTCTTTAGAAAATATGAATGAGTACTGAGTATACATCGAACATCGAAAATAGTTCGGGTATGCCGTGCATCCCTGACATGAATGCTAGAATATGAGAGCAGCTACGACGATACAATTACTGATGAATGTTAAAAAAAGATATTAAAACTGGCTGCTGTTACAAAATAGGTATGTGCTCAAAACTCTTGAAAGAAAGAAAATACATTGACTAAATTTTCCTTGAATTCGAATAATGATAGAACAACGAACCTAAGTGTCTTTAGACGTAAATAATCCGTCTCAAATAATTCCAATTAATATCATACAAAATCTTTTAAGAGATCACTATAGAGGATTAGGGCTTCCATTTGACAACTTCTATTAGAGCTGTGGGAATGAGACAAAGGATGAGATCAGTCTCTACATATTCTACACAAGTATAGCCTTGTAATAGAGGCCAAGTTTCTATTATTATTTTCGTAATACACCAAGATCTGAAAGTATCGAATGTCTCCTGCTATTGTTTATAGAGTCTTGGGGATTCCACTCAACCTGCATGCTAATACAATCCACAGGCTTTCTGACAGTATGACTAATTCAATTATTTTTTACTTTTTATTAGTATTATTAAGGGGCAGTGTTCCAGAGATCCATGTTGTTGATGTTATTGGGACAGAAACAAACCGTATAAGATGGATTTTCAAGCACTTGTTGTTGAATACCTGCCTAATGGAGTTCGATAGGTGAAATCTGTTGTTGAATTTTCTACGCTTGGTTCGCCTAGATATTTGTGAGCTTCTCTTTATTGGTGGAAGGCATATTTAATTTTTGACATTTTTTTTAGACTGTAGACGTTAATTTTGAACAACAATTTAATCTAAATGGAAACAATTAATTATTAATAACTGACTAACGCATTTTTTGTGTCACTTATATTAATCTAATAAAAAAATTTTGATAAACGTCATTTCACACAATCCTCAAAAAAAGTTTCACAGTAATAAGAAATCAGATGAAATGTGTAATAAATAAATAAAAATAATAAAACTTTTACATAAAATAATAATAATAATTTCAGAAGAATATCAATGAAAATATTGACAAAGTAATCAATTATTTAAGAACAAATATTTAATTAAATTTTCAAGTAAATAAAATCTCAATTAAATTAATAAAGTATTTAAGTGAACAATTATTTTTAGAAATCCCCAGTTGCCTCAAAAACTTTATCATGAATAACAAAATAACGCTTTTCTTATTAGCCTCTTGCCTAATTGTTGTCAGTGGTAAAACTAATAAATCCTATAAGGACATCATAAATGCTTCCGTTAAAAATTTGGGTGGCATCAATTGTTTAATAAATTCCGTTAACGATATCGAAGATTTTGCTAATGATTTTATTTACGAAACTAAATCATGTGATGTCAAGATCTCAAAATCAGTTAATAACATTCTAAAGGATTGTGAGGATCTTAAGGGAGCGGTTGCAAATATTTTACGTTTAAACAATAAAACCTGCAGGAGTACTTCATATGATAATAAAAGGGCTCCTACGGATTTGTGTGTGCGATTATTTAAAAAACGCATGGAACCATTGATTGAAATTATTGAGAGAACTACCAAGGCAACTGCAACAATGAATATTCAAAATTCTTGCCATAAAGTGGCAGCAACTAAATTGAATTTAAAATTGAAACATTTTGAAAGTGCAGGAAAACTTTGTGGTGAAATTTCGGTTTAAGGATTAATTAAACTCAAGGATATTAAACTATAAAAATTGTTGAATACTGAATTAAAATACAATATAAAATAAAATGTCACTTGTTTAACTTAATTCTAAATAAATTGGTTTTATGGAAAAATATATATAAGTACCGATTCTATATATAAAATAATAAATTATGAACAATATTGTTAAATGAAGAGAATTTTCCTATTTTATGAAATAAAGAGCAATTTTTCCAATATACATACGCGAAAAGAAAAATATGATTTTATTAACCATAATCGGTAAGGACCATATTATGGTTCCATCATCACCAAAGCAAGGTCGTGTTGTAACCATATCATGGTTATGCACATGAAACATTGTTATTAATGAAATCTTCCTTTTTTATTTAGTATAAAGTTATTGTCGTAAGAAGTGAAGTATAAATCCCAACATTATTCTGAAGAAAAAAAAAAACAGATTCACATTGAAAAGGCCAAGAAATTTTAATTATATTTCACATAAAGGGTGTTCGGTCACTAAACAAACCGAATCGTTTTTTACATTAAGTATTCCAACGAATATTTTCCAAAAATAACCGAATGTTTGCTGTATTATTTTGGACCAATTTGGAATCATCTAACTACGACAAGAAAGACTGTGGTGATGCTTGTTTAGCAATAATGAGCTTTTATGAAAAGGAAATTTAACAGGAGCAAAATAGAAAATGTCTTGATCACTTTCTATCATTGCCTTCCTCAATTAGAATGTTGGCTACAGTACGCATTAAATATATCATTGAAGAAACATAGTTTTAGTATCTTTTGAGATGTACTGTATCACCTAAAACTGTTCTTTATTTTCAGATCTGGACTGATAGAGAGAAGAATTTAAGAATACATACAAGGAGATTTTTAGTCACAACACAAATAAAAACTTCCTTAGTAGAACCATCTATCATTATATGGCTTAAGAGAGTTCCATTAATCTTGGTGAAACATAGTTTGAGTATCTTTTAAGGTATCTCTCAAAACTGGTTTTAATTTATAGGTGAGCGGTTTCAAAACAAGGCTGACAGAGGAGTTACATTTCTTAATTTATAGTTCAACTCTCAACTGCCAGAGGGCAATTCTTCAGAAGAAGTGAATGTTTTCAAATCTCTTTAGAGGCATTTTAAAAACTCGACTCGTAGCCTTTCAAACATTCGTTTCTACATACAGAAAGAAAAAAACATGAAGCAAAATCAACGTTGAACATAGTTGATTTGAAATTGAATAATTTTTTCATTTAGTTTAAATTTAAAATTTTTACGTTTGTGGTAAAATAATATTGTACATTTACAATCATTTCGTTATTAATATATAAAATTACAAGACAATAAATTTTTAAATTGTTTTTAAATAGTAAAATTTCAAGAATATTCCCAAGAAACTTTATTTACTGTGAAACAATGTTAAATTAACAATTTTTTATCTATGAAGCATAACTGAAAAAAGTTAAATTATTTTTAATTTAATTTTACATAAATTTTTTTGTTTTTAGGACCATAATTATCGATTTTCTTGATATCATTTATTTTTGCGCATATTAAGTGTACGTGGATGAATCGACCATTATTTTCAAGACATTTATGAACAGATAATACACTTCTATAGAGCAAAAAAAGTATTTCAGTTAACAGCATTGTTCATCCTTTTAAATTTGTTCTGTTACACATTTCCATTTTTGGTTTTGAACTAAAATTAATGACGAAATTTCTTTCCAATTTGAAATAATTTCCATACCTTTCTAATCATTTTATCTATAACGATCCCTTGAAAGTACTTTAATTTTAATAAATTATCTTTTAAAGTACTTTGTTTATAATTAAATTAAATTAAATATAATTTTTCATAGAAACAAAATTAAAATTATTATTAAAAACAAATTTATGCATAATGAAATAATTCTAAAATAAAGTTCATTATCTTTTCAATTACTTTAAGTTGCAATAATTATTTGATAAAAAATAAATATTTAAACAAATGCTTAAATGTCTCGGCAATATTTAATCAAATTGGTTAGTATATAAATAATAAATTGTTTATTTTTATTTTCAGTTTAATTACAAAACCCTTTTCGATCAGTTACAATCAATCATGTTTGGCAAAATAACAATTTTATTATTTGTCTCCATTTTGACACAAAGTCGTGCCGATCCAAATATCGGTAGTAAAGCAAACTATACAGATAATGTTTCAAATTCTACACAAAATTTGGGTGGCATTAATTGTTTGGTCAATTCCATATTTAATGTTCAAGATACAGCCAACAATTTCATCTACGATATTCAACTCTGTAAAGTGGAAGAAAACTCTCATGTGGTTTCACAACTTTTGGAATATAGTGAAATTTTAAATAGAAGAGCGAATATGGTTATAAATGCTGATGATAATATTTGTAAAAATGCTGCTTACAATGAGACCACCGATGCACATAAACTACCACCAGCCTATTGTGCCAAGGCTATTCAGACTGGAATGTCAAGAGTGTATAATATTGTTAATCGGACATTCCAGTTATTGAGCAGAAATGATTTTAAAATACAGGATTCTTGCAGTGAAATGGCAGCTACAACTTTAAAGTTAAATTTACCAGTATTTACAGAGAGTGTACAGAATTGTGCTAAAATTTTTGATTATGACTATAATTACGATTATTAAATAAAAAATTAACTATTATTTGAGAAAAGAAAATGAAAGGGATTGTAATTATATAGTTCGAATATTTTGAATCATAAAGGCCATAACCTTAAAACTGCTGTTATTTAAATATACTATAAAATATGTTTATAGGAAAAAAGTACTATTAATTTTTAAGTTCCAAATAATCTTTAATTAGAGTCTTGATCATAAAAACGTTATTACTGGATCAGTTGTAGAGCTAATAGATTAAGGAGAGCTTAACCTATCAGGAAAAAATACGTCCATTGTTTAGTTGAAATAATAAATATCGTTTATATATTGCTATAATTTCCCCTGGTAAATTTATCGACATTATTTATTCCAATTTTGAGTTTTTCTCACACTTCAATCTGTAACCTTTTTAATATTATTACGCCAATATTTGTGAGAAGTGAGATCGAAAAATTCTTAACACACGTTTTCATTGAAACTTTTAACCCATGTTATATTTAATTTTTTTTATCAAATTACCTTTGTGGAACATGTCAGTTATTATGCTTAAATTAAAAAAAAAATTAATATATTATTAATCTGATTAAAATGAGTGACCAACAACAAAGCCCAACTTATCCGTACAAAAAGTTGGCCAAGAATTCAAAAGTCTGCTGTCAAACTCTTCCAATATCATTAAACAGTAACGGGAGAACTTTTCGCTAATAGAAAACCTAGTCCAGGTGGAAGGAATCGTCCACTTGAAAAAAATAGAAAGCATATTCAAAAGAGCTCCCAACACATCCGGTAGGAAAGCATCTAGATTATGATAACTGAAGTCAAATCTCGTAAATCTTCTTGCTGCATAATGGATGAAGAAATGTATGTTCTGGAAGATTTTTTGCAACTTCCTGGCTAAAAAATTTATGTTGCTTATGCTCGAGGGAATGTGAAAACGTAAAAAATGACACAAAATAAGTTAATCATTTGTTACATCGGCTCTATAATTACCGGAATATTAACAAAAAGGCAACTTCAATATAAAAGACTTCATAATGTGCCCACTTATTTTTGGCCTAACTGGCATCTTGTCACTATGGTAAACAAGCCCTTGAGTTGTACAAGAACAATAATGTGGTAAAAACAGAGACAAATCCTCCTTGAGCTAAGCCCAGTGGAGTGATATTGGACTCTTGTTAAAAGATAATTGAAGAGTTCAAAATTGAATTTAAAAGGAGATGGACTGGAAGCATTATAAAAACGTTAATGGAATGGTTTCCAAAAATGGTTCAAAATTTAATTACTGGTGTTAAATCTTTCCTTTTATAAATTATAATAATGATTTTAGTCAAATAAATAAAAGTAAAACTATAAGTTTAGTGTTTTCATTTTTTTCTATGACCCTTTTTGAAGATGCATTTTCCATTAACTTTCCGATGAAGTGTAACGCCTATTTATCTTGACTAGATCTCATTACCTTAGGGTTTTCATATGTGGAAATATTCGTTTTTGTGCAAAGAAAATAAATTTAGATCTTAAGGGATCGACATTCAGCCCCCTTGGTCGTGCTCAACTGATTGTAATGCTCGAAACTTGTCTCGCTCTTCTTTCTTGAACGTATGATTTCAGGCTAATCTTATAAGATATCTTGGAATAAATTTAAAAAAATGTATTGACCCACAAGGCAAAAACATATAACTTGTCACTTTAGATCAATGAGCCAACAACTTACCACAGGGTAATCTAAAGTATATTTTCACTCAATATTTTATATAAAGAAAATTTTCGCTTATTCTGCTTTTATCTGGATTTTTTTTTTTTTGAAAATTAAAAAATCATGCAAAGAAATTTAATGCTCATTATTTTTAGTTTATATTTCTTGAAACATTTTCTCTTGATTATGAAATTATTTTTTATACAATTTAGCACAATTCTTAACTAATTCGTCAAAATTAGGCAAATTTGTTTTAAACGTATTCGTAGTAATTTTACTACAAGAATCCGTGATATTATCCTCATTATCATTGATATAATTAATTGTTCTCTCCATGGCACTATAAAGTTTATCCATTTGTTTTCTCATTGAACTGGCACACAAAGACGAAGCATCTTTCTTAGCATCCTTCTTCTCATTGTAGGCTGCATTCTGGCACTCATTATTGTCTAATTCAATAATGATATCAGTTTTTTTAGTTATACTTTCGGTATAGTCTACAATTTGTGATACTTCAGTTGAAGGATCAGATGTACAAATGTCGATATCATATGAAAAATCTTTAGCAAGATTTTCCACCGTGAATACAGCATCCACTAAGCAATTTATGCCACCTAAAGTTTTAGAAGCAGCTTTAACATTCTTTTGAAAATCGGAACTCGCACTGGTTAAAACCAGCATAGAAGCGATAAGCAAAATAGAGGTTTTAAAGTTCATTGTTTAAAAAATTGTTTTCTTTTTAGTTTAAGATAACTGACGTTATTAGACTGATGTTTTGGAAAAGTTATCTAAGTTTATATAGACTTCAAATCGATGGATAAATTTAATATTTTTCCATTGAATTTAATTAATTGTTCAAATAATTAATTTTAGTTTATTTACAAGATAAAAACAACATTTTCATTTTGTTGTCTAAAATAATAATTTTTATTTTTAATTAATAAAATATACTTCTTGAGAATAAAGAATTACAATTGCATTGGGGAGGGAAAAAGTTGATATATATTTTGAATAAAATTTTAATATACTTTGAGATAACATTTTCGAGGACTTAAGTACAAAATCATATTTATGATAAGTTCAAAAGTGGCAGTCTACAAAACAAAGCATAAATTTTAAAATGAAAATAATTAGTTTAATCACTCGAATTGTCCAAATTAAGGATCTCGTGGACTGGTTTCGTAACGAACGAACTGAATACAGAAATGCCTCCATTATTAATGCCATTATCACTCAAATCGGAATAGCTTTTGCGATTTTCCATATTATTTTCCATGTGATTTTTTGTATCACAATCACTGTATGGTAATGATATGGTTGTGAAAATTTTTCTATAAAGAATGGTTATAGAAAACATTTTGAATTTTTTTCTAATAAGAAAAATCTCTCAAAAGAATCTATCAATCGAAAAGTTTTTTCTAAAAAAGTAATTCATCAAAATTTTTTCTGAAAAGATTTGCTCAAAAAAGGAGACTTTCGAAAATTTTCTCAAAAGAAGAGATTTGTAGAAAAACTTCTATAAAGAAAGAAAAAAATATTTATCATAAAACTTCTACAGAAAAGAAGAGATAAATCGAACATTTTTTCTAAAGAAGAGATTTATCGACAATTCTCGAAAATTTTCTCTAAAACAGAGTTTTATCGAAAATTTTCTCTAAAACAGAGTTTTATCGAAAATTTTCTCTAAAAGAGTTTTATCGCAAAAATTTCTCTAAAACAGAGTTTTATCGAAAATTTTCTCTAAAACAGAGTTTTATCGAAAATTTTCTCTAAAACAGAGTTTTATCGAAAATTTTCTCTAAAACAGAGTTTTATCGAAAATTTTCTCTAAAACAGAGTTTTATCGAAAATTTTCTCAAAAACAGAATTTTATCGAAAATTTTCTCTAAAACAGAGTTTTATCGAAAATTTTCTCTAAAACAGAGTTTTATCGAAAATTTTCTCTAAAACAGAGTTTTATCGAAAATTTTCTCTAAAACAGAGTTTTATCGAAAATTTTCTCTAAAACAGAGTTTTATCGAAAATTTTCTCTAAAACAGAGTTTTATCGAAAATTTTCTCTAAAACAGAGTTTTATCGAAAATTTTCTCTAAAACAGAGTTTTATCGAAAATTTTCTCTAAAGAAGAGATACATCGAAAATTTTCTCTAAAGAAGAGATTAATCGAAAAATTTCTCTAAAGAAGAGATTTATCGAAAATGTTCTCTAAAGAAGAGATTTATCGAAAATGTTCTCTAAAGAAGAGATTTATCGAAAATTTTCTCTAAAGAAGAGATTTATCGAAAATTTTCTCTAAAGAAGAGATTTATCGAAAATTTTCTCTAAAGAAGAGATTTATCGAAAATTTTCTCTAAAGAAGAGATTTATCGAAAATTTTCTCTAAAGAAGAGATTTATCGAAAATTTTCTCTAAAGAAGAGATTTATGGAAAATTTTTTCTAAAACGGATTTTTATCGAAAATTTTCTGTAAATCAGATTTTTATCGAAAATTTTTTCTAAAACAGAGTTTTATCGAAAATTTTCTCTAAAGAAGAGATTAATCGAAAATTTTCTGTAAAACAGAGTTTTATCGAAAATTTTCTCTAAAACAGAGTTTTATCGAAATGTTTTCTAAAGAGATTTAGTGAAAATTTTTTCTTAAGGAGAGTCATCGAAAAGATTTGATTTTTAAAAATGATTAGAAGTTCGCAAATATTCGATTATAGAAACTTATGTTCGTTAAGTTACATCAAAAATAAATATTTACTTTTAAAAAGAATCTGTAAGAGAAATTTCAGTAGCTAAAATTTAATTTAATTTGACGACTAATTTTAATTAACTCAAGTGCAAATACTTCAAAATTGCAAGTGTTTAAAATTTAACTCAATTCAATTAATTTTTTTATAAAGAATTTAATTAGAAATTTCTTTTTGTTTTCTTTAATTAATTATTTTCACCCACAATTGTTATGCAAACAATCGTTAGCAAATAAATTGTTTAAAATGCAAATAAAAATTTCACTATAAAAAGCCAAGAAAATTAGTCATTGCGTTAGTTTAAATCCAAACGCATTTGAAATACAAAATCAAATCAAATCACAAAAAAATAATGTTTTCAAAAACTGCATTTGTTATATTAACCTTTGGCCTTGTTGCTTTGGTAAAGGGAACACCCATTAGTGACTTTAGTAAAAATGTTGAGACAAGTCTTGAGAATCTAAAGGGAGTAAATTGTTTAGTTGAAGCTGTTATCAATTTGGATGATGCTGCCGATGAATTTTCCTATAAGATCGAGAATAGTTGTGGCAGTGATGCTGCTGATGATTTATCGGCTGAACTTGCTGCTACAAAGGAACTTCTGAAAATTACCGCAAAAATCAATAGCATCAATGAAAAAGCTTGTGATAATGCTGGTTATGATGAGGAACAGGATGCAGATGAAACTCCAAGCGACAAATGTGTTAAACAACTTAAGACACAAATGGCCAATTTATTGACATCGTTCAACAAAACTAAAAAGGCCGTTGTAAATGGTTTAAATCAATCGTATAGCAGAGGAGCCTGTGTAAAAACCAACATGTCAAATTTCAGATACTTCTTGAACAGCTTCCCAGCTCGTATTGAAGTTTGTGCTGAGCTTAATGCTTAGAAAACAATATGAATTTAAATATAAATCATATTTTATTATAAGGAATGATAAAAAATCCTTATAATGAATATATTGAAATAAAGGAAAGAACATTAAAAAAATCGCCTCAAATAATTTTGATCATACTTAATAGTATGATATGACAGTTTTATGGCGTTAAATGCTTAAGAATTCAAATTTTTGTGGAATAGATATTTTTAGTGTTTCTTCTTCATCAGTTAAAGCATTATTTTTAGTATGACAGTTTCGCAAAATGTAAAAAAAAGACTTAGGTCAGAGCAATAGGATGATTGCTTCCCAATTCAGATGACATGTTTTGTTAAAAGATTGAACCGATATCTTCACGATATAATAGCAAATTCGTTTGTTAATTCTAATACTTTTATCGCTTTAAAATATATTTGGATTATTTACGATTCAAAGGTTCTTCTGTTAGACTATATCCTTTATTAGCAAGATACTTTGGCAAATTTTGAAACATGTGCAAGACCAGAGCAATACAATGGTGGTGTGAGATTGTATTCTGGAATCTATGAAATACATTATTACCGGCGATTAATAATTTCTGATTTTTAAAGCCTCTTTGATATCAAGAGATTATCATACTATAGAATATAGATTTGATCAGTTTTCATTTTGGTTAAATTCACTTGATATCCAGCAGACTTTGAAGTTCTTTGTAGGGATCACTCTCATATATTTGATGTAAACTTTCTGAACTTGACTTTAATTAGAGTTGTACTGATGGTTATTTGGACAATCAAATTCTTCGGTGAAAAGTTTAAATTTTAGTACTTCAAGTGAAGTTGCACCAAAAACTTTTCAAAAAGCTGTGAAAATACTGAAATGGATTCAATTCGAATTGTTCCAACTGCAGAATTCATTAGTAGAAACCAAATTTTCGGCGAAATTTTGTAATAAAATTAATTCGAATTCTTCTGGGTGCAGAATTTATTAGTAGAGACAAAATTTTGTAAAAGTTTAACACATTTACAGAATCAAAGAAGTCAAGATCAAGTCTTGATATGTTTGTATCTCTCAAGTTGTTTTGAGAGAAATGTTTGGAAAATAATTTAGCTCTCTTTTTTCACATAGTAAAACATGCAAAATGAAGTTGAGTCGCTTTATAATCTCGAGAAGAAGTCGTGCATGTTAAGTTCTGAACTCACTAGTTCAGACAATTGCTGGAATCAATAATCCTCCGTTCAATTGTTATCTAGAAGATCTAGTCGGGGTTATATTGTTCTAATACGTCTTAGCTGTTAAAAAAGTATATAAAGTTGTCAATTCCGTAGCTCAGACAATTATCGGTATCGAGATTCGTATGTTCAATATTGTTTAAGAAGATTCAGTGACATGCAAGACCCACATTTTCACATATTTTTTTAATTCTCCAAAAGGAACTTTCTATTGTTTTATATTATAACCGACTGCTGTTCCTCTGAATCAGATGCATAATTTCTTATTATACATCAACATATGATGTAAATTTTTAATGAAATGAGGAAAATACAGTTCTGGACAGACACTAAATGTCGATGAGGAAACCTTTAGCGGATTTTACAGATTCGGATTAACATATAATACTACAGGAAGACACCAGCTTTTCCATATCAAGATTCAAACTCCTAGAGAGCATGTAAACTTGAGGAAATGCTAAAACTGTGTTCATAACCAATTTCTATTGAAAGTTATCAAATTGTTGGAACTGTTAGTTATGCATTAATTCGGAAAAGCTGAATCGTTTAAACAATATTTAAAGGTGTTTTTAAAAATTTGGGATAGACTTTTGAAATGATTTTTATTTAAAATCTTTTCTAAAATGTAGTTTAATTAAACTTCCTCCTTTAAACTGTTTAAAACACGCGAATTATTATTAAGATTTATTGCTAAATAAACTTTACAAAATATATAATAAATTAATAAAATAACGTTAGTGATAACGATAATTTTTAAATACTCCTAATATAATCATCATTACTGTTTAAACGCTCATTATTAACAACAACAAAAAATGATTAATAAAAAATTACGAATATTTTTACAAAATCGATTTTTAAAGCAAAAACTCAAATAAAATCCAAAATAAAAAAATGATTGAAACAGAACAAGAAGAGTAGCTAAACGAAATACAATAACAAAAACAAAAAAAGCTCAAACACACATTAAAGTTCAATGCTCCAAAACTCCATGGCATCGTCATACTCGCACATCCACACAAACTTTAATGGAAGACAACAAAAAAATATACGAGAAAAACAGAATTCAATGAGTATAAAAACAAAAAATATATGTATGAGAAATTTGTAGAGCAAAAATAAAGATAAAATGAGTACAAAAGAGAGGGGAAAGAATTAATGATGCCAGATGTAAAATCAAACAAAGAATTTTTGATTTCGACTTAAAAATATAAAAATAAAATTTTTGAATTTTAGAATTTAAATATTGAAATTATTAATATAAATATGTAAATATGCCGAAATACTATAAATATTTAGATAAAACAATAAAATTATTGATATAATTTTGAATAAAACGGCTATAAATTATCGAATGTCTGAATTGAACATAAGAAGTGGCTAGTTTCCGTCAGTCTTCCAAATAATGTGATAAGTTACCCCATCAATAAGGACTAGATTTGTTCGGAAAATTCCCTAAAGCAATCACCAATTACAAAAACCGTATATAAGGCGTCCTCCGAATGAACTGTGCCATGAATTATTCATACAATCCTTTTAACTAATGCCACAACCTCCGGTACAATCATGAAATTCTTGGCCATTAACTAATGTGAAGTTGAGAAGCCCACAAATACTAATGGCCTGATTGAAATAAGACATAATGAAAACGACGTTTCAGAAGAACTTCCACAAATGTTTAGAGATTTTATTGAAAAATATTCACCAAACATTTACTTTAACTTTCGAATAAATTTCATAACTTCTCAAGAGAAGATTCTGTGTAATATTTTAGACTATTATATTATTAAATTGGCTTTGATGTCATCGGATATTGTCCAAGATATAATCTTTATCAATAAGAAACTGAAGTAACCTAAGTCACTTCTGATTTAATTAAGATGCTCTGAAGATATATTCATTGTATTCATAAAATCCTCTATAAACTACTTTTAATCTTAAGGAAGTCCTTACAAATGAGATGACCTTCATCTATTTTGAATGGAGACTTCACAAACTATTTATTATATGTAAATTATAGATATTTTGAATGCACTATAAATATAATCTTCTCCCTTATAACAAGAGAGTGAGTTTAAGGATTTCTATTTAAGATCTTTTGTTGGAATATAAACTGTTTAAATTATTTGAAAGGCTTTTATGGGAATCTAGATAAAAATAAAAGATACAAGTGACGACTGGTCTCATATGAGCTGTCAAGAGTTCTAAAACTACTATAAAAAGAATAATGTGTTTGAAATAATAATTTTAAAATTTATTAAAATAATTTTTCACGATCGATTTTTTCACGAAATTAAGTTAAATAACGAAATTTAAAGCGAAATGAAATTGTCAAAAATGTCCAAATCGTATTATTGTCAATGGATAATACACTACAGTAATTCGAAAAGATACGAAAATAAAAAAAAACATTGACTAAAATGAAATTGTCAAAGCCATAACACTCAAAGAAAACTTAAGCTCTTAAATACATATGAATACAAATATATCAAGGATATAAAGGACTGTTCCTTATAAGGCAACATGCAGCTACTTTCATCAGTAGTATTTCCGAAATGAAATCATAAGAACTGGATAATGACAAAGCAAATCCGGCCAAAGTTGTGTTACATTTGAAAATTAATAAAAATGAACACACAAAGAATAATTGAGGTTAGAAATAAATCGAATAATTCGAATTGACAAAAGATTTCGAAATACCAGTTTAAAATAGAAATAGAAATTAGCTACATTATTATTTAGAGTTTAAAGTTAGAACTTTAATGAGACAAATTGTTTAAAATAAACATGAGTATCTAAAATATTGTCCTAACCTCAAGATACTATATTGTTTGGATTTTGGAGCTTAATGGGAAGTTCTCCCAGCGATTTTCGTTTAAATCATATTTTGCATCGAAGAGAATCACTAAGAATCAAGTCAATGTGATAGAACATAGTAGATATTAGGGGCTCAAGATAAGAAGCCAACAATTCCACCTTGTGATAATCGTTTTAACCATACCCAACTAGTGACTTCACAAGAATCCCTACTAACCACAGCAGGAACTCCTAGTGCCAATGCTACCAGACGTAAGTAAACCGCCAAATTTCGTAGGTTGTTCTCTATCATTTTTAAAACCAGACTTTCTGTTTATTGCTTCTCTCTATTTCAAGAATTGCAAATACACTTTAAAAATCATTAACAATAATTTTTAAAGATCAGGATGATATATTTAATAAGAATAACTGAGACCCATTACTGAACAAAATATTCCGATATATTTCCAAACAAAAATTTCCGCAAAAATCACTGATTTTCGAAACGAATGTGAAACCGCTATTAACCGCCACAGCACAGAGTTTTATTAGATCACGTGTGTAACTAATTAGTCATACAATCCAAATTCCTCTCTCCCCCTCTCTCTCTTTAAACTATAAATTCCCAATTACAAATTATTAAATACCCCGCACCAAATGATTACAAAACTGTGAGTTGCATGTTAATTAGCAAAACAACAATAATAAAAAAATGGCACACGACTTAAAAGAAATTAAAATACCGGGATGAAAATAAAACTGACTGATTTAAATATTGTGAAATAAATAAAAACAAAACTAATAAAAATTATTCATAAAATGAAAACAAAATAAATAACAAAACTAAAAAAGAAGAGTTGAAACAAGAACAGAAGAATAATGAAAAAACAACAAAAATGAGAACATGTTGGCAGGCAATTATGAGTGAAAAATACATTTTTACACTGTTCAACAAATTGCTTGGTTGCAGAGAATTCTACTAACTAGCTGGTGGCTGGCTGGTTTTATGGTCTGGGTCTGTATGTCTGTTTGTCTGATTGTTAGAGGCAAAAATGCTAATAAAGCGGAAGATTTAACTAATGGAAATGGGGATGGTTAAATCTAGTTTACGGGATGGCTGGCTGGCTGGCTGTCTGAATGACTAACTGGTAACCAGGTTGGTTGGTTGTTTGGTTAATTTGTGGGTTGCTTAGCTGGTTCATTGGATGGCTGGATATATTAGTTAGTTTGTTTGTTTGTCTGTTTGTTCGTTTCATGCTATAATTCAACAGGAAGTTCTTAGTTACACTCATAACTTTACTCTCTGTCTTCCATTTCATTTTTTCTATTTCATTTTTCTCTTTAGAAATTCTGTGTTACTTATTCTCTTTTGCAAAACTTTAAGTAGGACGATTATTGTAACAACACGTGCGTTTGTTGTTTTACCCCCTTTTTGGACTTAGTTTTGTTGAGTATTTTACTTGAGTATGAAATCGTTCTATAAGTTTTCTTTTCCGTTTTTTTTTTTCTATTTCATTTTTGCAAGAACTTTGTAAATGTTGTTTTCAGATTATTAACTATATTTTGTTTATATACTTTATGTGAGTTTATGTTGTTGCAACAACAAAATAAATAATAAAAAAATTTATATAAAACACTTATTTTGAGTCGTTTGTGCAAAGAATTACAACAACTGTGTATGAAGGAAAATGAGGTTAAATATGTGTGAGTTTAGAATATAAATTTAATGAGAAAAAAATATTTACAGGATAAACAAAACAATAGAGAGAAATTACAAAATAGTTTTTTTTAATTAAAATTAAACAAAACAAATTTTTTATACGTTAAGGAAACTGTCAGGAACAGTTAAGTTTAGAAAATTTTCAATTCGTAAATAATAAGTTATGGACGAAATGGGAAAAATTCCGGAGTTTTCAACCCGGTAACTCGATTTGAAAAAGAATGGTCAGGAAAATTTATGGCTTTAAAGTCAAATAACAGCTTTTTTAAGGCTGTTAAATTATTTTGCGAGAATTATTTTAATATTAAGTGTTCAACTAAAAGATAATAAGAATTATGTTTGAATTCAGAAAACCCGAGATTTAAAGAGATTTAATCTTGAACAGAGAAGAAGTGGAATATACCTAGAACATAACTGAAAAAAGGATGAGAACACATCAGGAGCAAAACTATAATAGATCTAGAACTAAACTATAAAAGAACTCGAAATGAAGTAGAACAGGACTAGGAAATACCTTCAGTAGCTCTAGAATAGAACTGAATTAAAAAAAAGACCAATATTAATTAATCATTAATAAGGTTATGAATTAATGTTCAAAATGCATATGCATTTTGAAACATTTTTAAATTTAAGATCAATGTTGGATATTGAGATAAAATATAGTAACATTTTCAAAAAAAAAATAAAAAATAAAAAAATAAAATAAAAAAAAAAATAAAAGTTCGAAGTCAGTCTCAACAATTCTTGAATATCAGATTATATTCCAATATTCAAAGTGTAGGCATTAGATTTAAAAATTAAATTGGTCCAGGAAGTTTTTTCCCCCAGAAAAGAACTACGCGATACAATCCAAATGTTACAACAACAATACGCAATATGGGTGTTATACTAAAGCTTTGGTAAATAACGAAACGATCCCCGTGAAATTTAGCACATTATTGGTGCCACATTTCTATATCGGTTATTGAGTTAAAATCTCTATTCCGGGATAAAATTTGCATGGGACTGTATATAGTACAGGACCAATAACAAAGAATTTAAATAGGCTTTATTCTAGGGCCAAAATTACTAAACTTAATAATAACTTTAAAACTACTTTAATTAGACGGTCAGCTGGACTGACGAATATCGACTCCGATTCGAACGATATACCTAACAGTTGTTGTTACAATATTTGTATGCAAACATCCGCAGTGTAATACTTCAGCCAACGACGGAGGTATAAAAATTATAATAGAAGAATAAAACTCTGAAAATTGTCGGACTTTTTACCAGAAATTAGAAAAAAAATCTTAAATCATATTCATGTGTCTATGTTTGCTGGGTATTTTATATAATAAACATTTTGTCAAATTTGGTATAAAAAATTTTACTTTTATTTTAGTTTTTATTTTTAAAATAAAATTACAAAAAATAATTATAAATAAAACTGTAACATTGAAATGTTGCGTTTCTTTCTTTGCTAATGATTTTTAGTAATTGTCATGAGAAGTTTACTATAATTTTTATAAGTAAATACGAGGGTTGCAATAAAAAATTTAAGAAATATAAGTCAAAATTTGTTTAGGAAGATAAATTACTTCAAACCGAAGCGATATTTGAAACATCTTTAAAATCTTGAAAAGAAATTCTGAAATTCATCACAGATGATTTAAATCAAATATGGGGATTCCAGTAATATAAATGGCAAGAACCATCATGATATTGATAATGGTTTTTTTTTCACGAGAAAACGTCCAGGGATTTTTGCGAGAAATTCACTTTTGTAAATCCCGAGAAATTTTTATCGGGAATTTTCGGGATATAATTTAAGTAAAGCTATATTGCCTCCGCCTGTAATTCTGCTATATAGCTTTAAATGAAAAATAGTTTTAGACTGAATTTAATCGTGTTAACAGAATATCAGTGTGCAATTTGAAAGATTTGCTGAATTTTCATTCATACATTTATCTAATTAAAAAATAATAATCGCAAATATTGAATAGTTGTTTGATCTAGCTTCAATACAAGGACCTTTGGAATAAGCTTTTAAGTATATAAAACTCTTATTTATGGAATTGTTCTATAAAAACTCTTCAAAGTAGTTTTTCTCATTGTCTTCAATAAAATTTATAAATTTAACGAATATTGATGCATATAGGCCGCATTCCAGAAAAGGAGTTAAGCTTAAAAAACCTCTTAGTGTGAAAGAATTTCATCCAAAATGTTCATACATTTTTTTTCGAATATCTTATTTCCAATAATAAAATTATTAGTATTTAAATGGAATTAGGCTTAAATAACATTACGAACATCATTTCTCATTTTATTATAGTTCCCATATGGAAAAAAGAATTCCGGAATAATAGCTATAACTATTTTAATAATATCGAGAAATAATATATTTGACCCGGAACCGAATTATATTTGACTGGAGGAAATTTAGGCAGAGTAGAATATAGTTTTTACTATAATTTAAGCACTTTTTCATTAGAAAAAATTGTAAACATAAGTTTTATAGAATAAATTATATTCCTTTTTATTGCAGGGAAAATAGATTTTTTTCTAAAATTCCCGGAAAAAAGAACCTGGGAAATGAAACCCAACTCTATGAAATTTTTATTTCTTTTCTACAATTTTCATAACAACCCTCGTATATATTCATATCAACTGCGTCAAATCGGCGACATTGTTTAGACAAAAAACACACAAAATAACAACAAAAATTTTGGTATATATGTGCAACAAATGACTAAATGCAATAACAACAATAATTATACACAAAAAAAAAAAAACATCCGAAAAGACTTTACTGCAATTTAGAAGTGTTTGTAAAATGCATAAAACTGAATAAGAGCAAAAAAAATCGTAAATTAAATGAATTTGAACTGAAAATCAACTCAGCGGAAACTTTGTTCAATTTCCGCTTGTGATCAGATTTTTTGCCATTTTTTTATTTAAGTTCATATAAATTTGTTGGCAAATAAATTACAAAGAAAAAAAAAACAATTAATAAAAACATATTTCAATGATTTATTTTATAGACATTCTTAAGAAAATGAAAATATTAAACAAAAATTGTTAAATATTTAATATTCATTAAAAATTATTAAAACTGAAATACAATAACACGCACAATTTAAATTCAATATTTGAAAATTTTTAATGGTTTTTAAAAACAATTTACAAAATATTATTTATTTATATACCCTACGCCACCAAAAGTGGTATATTAACTTGTTCATACTGTGTGTAACGCTAATAAGAAATTATCTCAGACTCCATAAAGTATTAATATTTTTGCATTAAATCGAAATCTGAGTCGATTTAGCTATGTTCATCTGTCAGTTTATTTCATCCTGAGCATTTGTTATTATCCTGAGAAATTTCCTATTTAAAACCAGTAAAATCGGTTCACTATATTAAAAGATATAAACTAATTTTTGAGGAAACCTCTAAATTCAAGCGAAGAGCTTTCGCAAAATTGTAAATTATAAATCGACATATTAAAATAAAATTTTGCCATAACAGTAAGCTAAATATGCACCATTACAATTCCCAAAATTATCCAAATCGGTTTAACAGAAAAAATGTTATAACAAAATTAATTTTATGACTCATTAAATGTTCTTGTGTTATATTTAAAAAAGATTTTTATTCAATTTATTCGTTTGTAGGTGTATGTGTGTATGTCCGAAGTATAACGTATTTACTTTACTCTAGAGATGAAATTAATCGTGATTTTCAAATAAAGTCATTTCCATAAAAAGTGATTTTCAAATCACTGTTCTTTAATACAGTGACTGTGACCGCAAATCGACGATCAATTAATAATTGTAAAGCTCATGAGAAGGCTCTTTTGCGTGCTAGCGACTAACTATGAACAATTTCCATTTTGTAGTATAACTTCATCTTCCAAATAATTTCGTAATTCATTTATAGTTCGTAATACTTTTAATCTTCTTAAATCAAAAGAGTTCCATATTGAAAATTCCTTTAGGGGTGTCAAATTTTCTAATTCAGAATTATGTATTGAAGCTACAAATTTTTAAAGAACAATATTATTAGTAACTGTTATTTTATAATTTCAGTCGCAGTAGTTCCTAATAAATACCCAATCACAGCGATTAAATCACAGTCGTGAAAATATCTCTCATTTCATTTCTATTTTACACACATTTGTGGTGGAGGGTATTAAAGATTCAGCGTTACCAAATATTACATTCTTACTAATTTATGTTTTTCAATTTAATTCGTTATTTTAATCAGTTTTTTATATTTCATAGAGGCATAAACGCAAAATAAAAGCATTGAAAAATTGCAATTATCTCCATTTTTCTTTAATTGTTTATTTTATATTGATAAGCGCTTTTATATTTTATTTTATATTTTATTTGTTTTTAATTCTTTTTGTTTCTTATTCAGGTATATTTTATACTGTTGCTACTTGAAATATTTCTAAAATTATGTCATATTTTCACTATTTAATCAAATAAAATGGTTAAAAAATAAATTTTAATATTTTGCAATAAAAAAGCAAAAATTCTAAATTTAGCAAAGAGAAACTTGATTTAAAAATAATAATTATATAAATAATTTATTAAAACATTATAAAAGTAAAAACATATAATGAACTTTGATTTGCAAGACTTTTTTCAAATAAAAATCAAATATTGCTTAAGTTCATCATGCTCCCAATTAAAAAATTAAGTAGATCATAGTCTTATCCTATCTGGATCTTATCTGGACTCAAAAATTTATAAAAGTCAATATAATATTTTCAGAGATTTGAAAAATGATTAATTTATTTGTAGGAATCGTACTTCCCCTGCTTTAGTAGAATCATATCTTAAGTTTTGTGAGAAACATTGCTTCACACGATCAGCAGGAACAACTAAAAATAAGCCATTGATATAATATAATATTATCGAGAAACGAATATAGTTTAATCTACTTAAAATTCGAAAACTCCTTGACATTACATACCGAGAAAAAAGTAGAACACTCTTTCAGCTTGCTCGCTCTCACAAGTAGTAGTACCCAGTCTGTAGGAAGTTAAACGTCATCGGCTAATGACTGTTCTGGGTAGTACAATGGATCACCCAAGTGAGATATCTGAAGGACACTTACCGCGGAACTAACTGTCTAACTATACATTGCACTTTCAGGTAGTTTATTTATCCAAATCAAATTCTGAAGAAAATATAGAATGATCCAATATCAAAAAAACTGGCTGTACAGCAATGGGAATGTAACGAGAGCACAGTCCTAGAGTTTGCCTTTTTTCATAAATTGAATTGTTTAATTTGAATTAACAATCGCTCTTCAACGCACTCGAAAATTATGTACCAACGTCTAATGACCATCTTTAATAGCTCAAAGGGATCTGCGTTTTGAAATGATGCAAGTCGCACTGATCTTTAAATTGTCAACCCAGTGACAGCTGTATAAACAAGTATAATAAACAGGTTTCAGCTCACGAGACAAGCTGACACCTGTCTTTCAAACCAAGTTTAACCTCAATACAATTTTAGTCCTTTCCGTAATTATAGTACTATATAAATTAAGGTATTAGGAAAACCTTAACAAAAGAAATTCGTCAAAGGTTTAAAACATTTACTTTAATCAGCGTAAGTTCTTCGTTCATTATAGAATCAGTAAAATTAAAATTACTAAATATAAAAACTGAAATTTGAAATCAGTAAATGTATAATGGAATAAAGCTGGACATTGTTGAGAAATAGAGTAGATAATGAACCACTTTAAATATTTTTAAACTTATTAATTAATTGCTTGCCGAACTGGAAAATATCATAGGATTTTTTTTAAGAATTTTAATTGTGAAGAACTTTATGAGTTATTTATAGTTACAAACAATTCAGAGATTAATTTTATTACCCATCCCTCCTCTCTCCTGGTTATGATTATTTTGTTTAATCCGATTTTGATTTCTTATTTACTGTTCTTTTTTTCAATACTCATGTTAAGAAAATGATCCTCATGGATGTGTAGTGAGTGTAGCCTAAATTTAACATATTCTTCCGTATAGAATTTCCTGTCGTAGGAGTTTTTACTCCTGTCAAAGACGATTATATTTATTATTATTTTTAATTCAGAAAATCTTTAACTTGAGTTTTTTACAAAAATTTTATTTTTTTTAATTATTTAATTTAATTATTTACTTTCCAATAACAAATAAATTGTTTAGTAATTATTTATTGTAAATTTGCATTCACGTTATTCATGATTACAGAAAAATAAGGTCAATTGCAATAAATACTTTAATAGATATTAATATCAAAACTAATCTCATAATAAAAAAACTAAAAGATAAATATAAAAATAATAATAATAAAAAAACAATTACAAGTGAATAAAATAAGATATATATTTTTTATTAAAACATTCAATTCATTCATTTAGTGATTTTTTTCCTCTCTCTTTCTCTCGAACATATTTGTGTTTGCAATTCATTCAAAAGTTATTGCAAAGATTTTATTTGCATTACGTTTGGGGACAATGGAGATGACATACAACAATTAACAACAAACAGTTGGTCAATAAACTCTATACAATGGTAACTATCCATTGAGTTAAAATGAAGAATTCCAACAGATGTAGAAACATTTTAATCGTCATTGTGAGTTGCAGTTATAACCAACAATGGATAACCAACAATTGTGGTAAAAAAATATGTGGACTTTATATTTATTTTTCTGACTACAATAAATTTGCAGGAGAAAAGTAGGTTTTAAATAAAATTCAATTTGTTTAGTTTCTATTTACTGAGAATAATTAATATTTTTATGAATTATTTATTTTAGATTATTGTTAGAAATTGATTCTAAAAATGGTACAAATTTACGATGATAATAATAAGTATACAACGTTCTCGCTATTTCTAAAAAATATATGGTGCTAAATTAAGTGATGGTAAAATTTTATCGATCTCATTTTAAGAAAATATTGTTTTGTTTTTTTTTTTTTTTTTTTTTTTTTTAATTTTTGTTCAAAGAAATCGGTAGCTAATGTTAATCAAGTTTCAATTAATCTAAATAAGATTTTTTTATATGGAAGAGAGGACATTGGTTAATTTTTCCAAAATATAAGAAGTTACACATAAATAGTGAATTCCAAAACTGAAACCGGTTAAGCGTTCTTTTGCATTTTAGAAAACCGACCGTTATCGAATAATTTCTCTGTTCGAATTATTCGATATGACGGTTTTTTTCAGTCGGTTTACCGGTTTTTAGTGGTTATTAAGATTTTATGTCTTAGTTTTTTTTTTTGTTTTTTTCTTTTTCTTTTTTTTTTAGCACGGGCACATTTACTACGCTTTCGATCATCATATTAAACTCATGAATTTTTACATGAATTATAGCACTCCAAAAATATAGAGAAGACGCAAAATATGTTTTCTGACGCAGATGTGGCAATTATTTCGAATCTGATAAAAAAATTTAAATACTTAGATTTCTTACTAGAAATTTATATCATCAAATAGCAGATTGTTTGACTAATTAGCACATCACTTTAAGTGACTTGAATAATAGTCAATAAATTCACAAAATATTTAATTCTAGTTTTCCGCTATAAAAAAGTTTTTCAATTTGTATATACTTTCGTCATTGGCTTCTAGACATCTGTACAACTTGGCTCTTAGAAGACCTTTACGTTATACCTGTAAGAATTCCGATTTAAATCTGAAAAAACTTCCTCCTAAAATATATTAGATGATTCCATGATGTGATAATGATAACGTTCCATAAAACGGATAGAGGTATGACAATTCCAAACTGCTGATGCATAAATGAATTAAATGATTAATTTGATACAAAAAGTGGTTTTCAAAACGTCAAATGAGTCTTTGTCTTTTTCCATCTTCAAACAATAGTACTTATCAAACAGTCAGTAAAAACTGATATTAATCAGTATAGGATGTTGCGTGAGATCTATGATTAAATTCTTTCCAAAAAATATCATATCTATCTAATAATCGAATAGATGAGTTTTGCAATTTTTAACCTTTCTTGCTAAATCAACGGTATTAGTAAAATATATAGTTAAACACCAATTTGGAATTCTCCCTTTTCATTTTGTGAAATAACATAGTCAAAATATACGATATTTCGGAACATGGATGCGTGAATAATAATGGATAAACTATTGTGGTTCATCTATTATTGGCACAAAGAAATGACTGTCAAAAAATTGAATTGTTGCAAAATAAGTAAATGTAGATAACCTTAATTTTTACTTAAATGGATGTATCCCCCGACTTTTACTCTCCTAAACTATAAAGTTAAGTAGTTGATCTAACATATATATATTCTTAGTTAAAAAAATTCAATAACTAATTATTTTCCTTATTTAATTAAAATAACTTGTAAAAAATTTCCGAATGTAATAACATTGCGAAATTGATCCTTTAAGAAGAATAAAAATTTTACGTTCATTAAAAGAAATTAAAACACCATCTAATTCACATAAAAATTCATAAAAAATTTTATCATTATTTATTTATATGCCGGTGATATTACTAATTTTATTTTAATTTTTTTCTTGACTTGCAGTTACAGACGAAAATACGAAAAATATATTTAAAAAAATCTAGCCAGGGCATTGACTTAAATCTGCCGAATAACCATTCGTATGAAAATATTGTTATTAAATATGCTGACGTCATCATTAATAAAGTGAAATTCAAACATAAACATTTTATTTTGTGTTCTTCTATACTTTTTTCGCAAAAAAGATTATTTTGCGATATTTTTGCCTCATTTTTCTTCTTATAGTTTTATTTTTGTTAATTGTTTAATTTTTTTTCTATGTTGTAGTTGTTGTTTAATTTAGTAATTGTTTCTATTGCATTTTTCAGTGTAGGCTTGTATTTTATGGCCAAATGCCAAGTGCAACAATAATAATGACAATAACATATAGACAACAATAATAACAACAAAATTAAATTTCATTGACAGAAAGTCAACAGCAACAACAACAACAACAAAAATTGCAAATGAAACAATTTCATAATTTTCTTTCAACTCTAAAGATTTGAAATAAAGACAAGACTTTTACTAGACCAAACAAATTTTAATTATTAATACAATTTAAATACTATATTTCGATATCAAAATATATTGAAAAAAAATTATCCATATTTGTAGTTAATAATCGATATTAACAGATTAGACTTAAAAGTTTTATCTTCTAATTTTATTTTTTAAAAATCATAATTCATAGTAACGTTTTGTATTTGAAAATTCTTGCAAAATCGCAAATTTAAAATTTTCAAATTTAAATTCTTTGAAGAAAATTCTCTGAGAAGAACGAATTGGTCATTTCAAAATTACTGGTAATAAAACCGTAAAGTTTGCAATCCGAATTTCTTTTGACATCTAGCCTCTAAATTTGCAATCATAATATTTTGCAATTTATTCTAATTCCTGTTTACCGTGAAGTCTTTTTATTCCATTCCATAAAGAGTCCCTAGGAACTGATGCTTGCATAAACGATGAGTTGGAAGAACAAAATGGAATACTACTGTACCATTTGTGATGTGCTAATGACATATGAGTTAAGAGGCCTATCTAATGACTCATCTGCTGAAACAAGATTACTTAGTGATCTTACCCTTGATACTGAAGGATATATTAAATGAAAACCTTTTCTATTTATTTCTGAACTTAATAATGAGTAACTTCACCAATGAAGTGTTTAATAAAGGTATGTTATCATACTTACTACACCGCCTTCCTATCCTAATCTAACTAGAAGAACATCGGAAGAAAATAAGAGCTTTGAATCGATCTTACTTTCTTCCTAATTTTATATATTGATTAAAGTTTTAGTATAGAAATCTATCTTTTCTTAAAATTATATGAATCTTATTCCATAATCTGGAATGTAGAAGAATCCAACTTCTTTAATATACACTTTTATAAATTATACAATTAGTCATAAAGAACAAAAAATCCAAAATAAAACTTACCAATTTTCACAAAATCACTAATCGTTCTGCCACCTGCAATAAGCCAACGAATCCATGATATACTATCTGGATTATCTATAGGTTTGCTGGGATTGAAAAATTTATCCATAATATGATCCAAATCGGGTGTAGGACCACCGCTACAACATTCGGCTACAATAAAAGCAGCTACCTCTTTACGGGTACGATAACAAAATGAGGAAGTATCAAAACAATAGCTGGGAACAACGCCACCACTACTACTGCTATTAGTAGCTGTTGCTCCTTCATCTCCACCACCACCACTAT
The DNA here is from genome assembly GCA_004302925.2 of Cochliomyia hominivorax. NCBI lineage: Eukaryota > Metazoa > Arthropoda > Insecta > Diptera > Calliphoridae > Cochliomyia > Cochliomyia hominivorax. The sequence goes on along the minus strand of PYHX02000495.1, from coordinate 52,475,579 downwards.
CCGTCTCACCACTATGGCCTGATATTACGGAAATTGCAGAAATTAACGCATTTGCTCTTGTAGAAGTAGATGGTCCAGCAATAGGATCTTCTTCATCCTCACCATCTTCTTCATTCTCCCAAGGCCAATTATGGCGATCATCACTTAAATTCAAAGGCGGTGGAGGACCAGCATTAACCGTAGCATTTTCATTTGACCAAGACCAAGATGAAGGGAGGGTTGAATTAGTTGCAGCATTAGTTGTTCTATTAACATTACGCTGGTGTGTATGATGCTGTTGTTGTTGCTGTTGATTATTTGGTGATAGATTTATAATTTCAATATCTTCTGTATCATCACGTGGTAGAGGTGCACCGTCAGTGGTTACCGTTACTTCTATGGTATCAAGTAAATCTTCATCATCATCAAAATCATCTTCCTGGGTCTCTTCCGAACTTTCCACAGTTATTGTTACACGATTATGGGCCAAATTATTATCATCTTCATCCATTTTGATTTGGGAAGATTATAGTTATTTAGTGTTGTTTGTTGTTTTTTTTTTTCTGTTGCGTTTACTGCTGCTGTCGCTGTAGTTGTTGTTGCTTGTGGTGCTGCTAACGCAGAGAGGTTGTGAGAGTCAAGTTTAATTCGTTTTTGTTGTTCTTTCTTTTAAAGGTTTTTTATTTGTTTGTATTTTTTATTATTTATTATTATTAGTATTTTTGTTGTTGTTTTATAATTTGATTTTGTTGCTGCTTTTGCAATAATATTATTATTTTGCATTAGTTTTTATTGTTGTTATTTCTGCTGCTTTTATTGTGGTGTTCGTGTGTGTGTGTAAATATGAAGGTGACGGTTAACGTCGCTGTCTACGCAGACTTCAAATATTTTTATTATTTTTGTTGTTTTATTTGATTAAGAACAAGTTTTCAAAATATAATTTCATATTTTTTAAGGGGAATTAATTGAATTTAATAAAATATTTTAACATGAAAATGAAAATTGAAAAAAGAAGAATGAAAGATTAAAGAAATTAATATTTTGTTTTAATTATGAAAATTATTAAGAAAATATATATAAAAAGGCGTGTTCCAAGAAAAACAGAAAAAAGACAAATTTTATTAAAAAAAAAACAGTGGCCGTAATCTCACTTCTTATACACGCTGCCTTTTAGCTTGATATCGGGATTTCATTATTTTATTTCTTCATTTTTATTCTTTTTTCCATAAATTCTTTTGCATATGTGTGTTTTTTTCTTGTTAGAAGACACTTTTCTTTAATTTTGCGCTTAACAACTGACCCGTTTATTTATTGAATTTTAATTTCTTTTTTTCGCAAAATTGTCGACACGACCAAGAATTATAAGAAACAAAAGATTTTTCTATTTGTTCTATTTCTACAACAAAAACTTCACATCTGATTCTTTTTTTGCACTTCTTCACTCGTTTTTTTATTCATTTCTTCTTTCTGTTATTTTGGTTCACTCAATTGACTCTTTTTATTCTTTAATTTTCTGCTTCTTCACTTAAATTTTTTTATACCAAATTTAGCTAAAAAATGATTCTTCTTTTTTTCGTATATTTTTTCCACGTTTCGGCTTTTTGTTTTAGTTTCTCTTTCTAATTAATTATTGATTATTATATTGTTATGTTATTGTTGTAATGTTGTTTTTTTAAACTTTTAATAAATTTTTTCATATGCGTTCAGTAGTTATTTTCCTTTTTTGCATAAAAATTTTTGTTGAAAATTGCAACGCATTTCAGAGTGAAATTCCACAAACGAATTGTCAAGAGAGAAAAGGTAAGACAAACGAAGTCAGCAGAATTTAAAAAAAAATGTATGATTGTATTTGAAATGTCATTCGTACGTCGGCCTTACATAGTTGTATAAGTTCAGTAGTAAATATTAGAAAAAGGGAAAAAATGGAAATTATTTCCTTTTCATTTTTGAAAAGGAATATTTTGCAAACAATTAAAAATCTTTCTAGATTTATGAATGTTACATAAGATAGAGAAGAATTGCTGGCATCTTTCATATAATATATAAAATTGTAAAGAGAAAAATAATATTTTTTTACACTAGAAATGCTAATATTCAAAAGCAGTCAAAATGACTGCACTATTAACTATGAGGCTACTTTGTTTATTTAAGGTTTTGTGATCTCTATTTATAGAAAATTTGCTAAATGAATTTTTACCGATATTTCGCCTTTTTTACGAACTAGAAAATTTGTTCAAATCGGTTGCGAACTATTCCACTTGGGTTTGTTTTTATCCCAAAGGCAATTTTCATTTAACAAATATAAAATGTTTCCTTATATTTTTAAATTTCAAACATACAGACTCTCAAATATATTTTCAATAAAAGAAAATTTAAAATTCAGAAAAATATTCGCCTTCATCTAAATAAGAAATTATGGTGTTAGGTCTATAAAATTGGTATAATATTAAATTTATAAATTATATTTTGTTGTATTTTTTGTTTAAATTTGGGAAATATATTTTTAAATATTAAATTTATTTGAATTATTTCTAAATAATAATTGTTACATTAACAAGAATTTGAATTTTAAATAATATCCTAAAATAATATTTTTGTCACCTATATATTTGCTTTTTTAACATTAAACGTCTACATATTGAATTAAGTCTCCAGATTTAAAAACAATATTCTCTAGTTCTACAGGTAAAATAATCAAATCTTTATACCACAAAATAATCATTATTATTATTGAATTTAACAAAAGATTTTCAAAAATTCCACCCTTACAAAATTACCAAAATTATTTGGTACTATTTTTAATCCCCCAAAATAAAAATAACACAAAAAACGACACCTGTCATTGAATATCATCATTAAAAGACACTAATTTAAGCAACACTGTGATTAGAAACACTCAAAAACAATAACAAAACTTTAACACAATTTTTTGACATTTCGTATATTTCTTCATTTCGATCACCTGTGTTTTTGCTTTTTTGTTCATAATAACTACACTGGTATAAATTACTTTAAACGCAAATTGTTTTTTAAATAAATTTACCAAAATGGAAGAGAGAAATAATGAAGACTGAAATGATGAAACAAAAGCCTATAACTTCTTTTTACAAACCTCTAGATACAAAAAAAGATATATCGATTCGCTTAAATTAATACAGCATCTCTCTAACACCTTTCAAATAATGCCCATAATGAAAATAAATGCTTAATAAAAGAGAAATTCTTTTAAATTCCAAATCTCTATATCTCTAATGGAGGACCAAGAAGAGTTTTAACCGTTTTTTGTCTTTGTTTATAAAATTCTTTAATTAAATTATGCGTTTATTGACACTTGTACCAGTGTATATTTTTTGTTCTTTTCATTGAAGAAAAATTTCACCGTTTCCTTATAAATTTTCTATCACACATTTTTTAAAATCTTTAAAGATTTTAAAAATTATTGCAAATTTCATAATAAATCACACATTTGGAATTCTTAATATTTTTTTTTAATATTTGTTTATTTTTTTTTGTTGTTCATTAATTGTTTCTATTGATAATTACAATCGCTCTTCTTCACACGGGCAAAAAATATAAACTGAAAAAATGTGAGCAATAAATTGTAATAGATTGACATATTGAGCGAAATTGCAAAAAAAGAGAAGAGAAAAAATTAGATTGTCATTTAAGATGAAATCTGATTAGAGTTGTTAAAAATTGTAGTAACAAGAAGAATAGATTTTGGTAATAATTGTTGTAACAGCTGTAAGAAACAAATTAGTTTTTATTGTAATTTAGGTTCTGGTTTAACTCCGGGACCAGAAATTGTGCCACTTCTATAGGATGAGGAAGATTTGTTCAGAAATAGGAACAATATAAGTAATAATTTGTTTCGGTTGGAATATTACAGGTGGACTTTGATGGATAAGTCTATAGGAACTCTGGATTGAGGTAACATTATCTTGTCAGTTAAGCAAATTTCGAGTATCATGAACGTTAAGAGGTCACCAAGGATGAAATTCATAGGGTAACAAAAAACCCATATATAAATCTCATTTGTATGTTCAAAAATTCTTTCGTAATATTTCATGAAGGGTTATGCATTATATGACTTCTATTTAAAACTGTTTACCAAGCATTTCGTTTTATTCCTTAACCGGTGTGATCTCTGTCTCCCCATGAAGACAGTGTATCGAGGACATCTGAACCCAGTCAATAGCATTATATTCAGTTAATAAGGTTTCTTTCCTTTGAGGACATTATTCCGACTACGCAATTAATGCGTAATTGAAGTGGCATGAGCTGAGGAACTGAACAGGCTATCAAGTGCAACCCACAAGAGTCGGATTTTGGGCTGTATCGATTATGATATCTAAACTTGTATGAACCATTTGATGAGTGTTGCTGTCTATTTCGCTGGTGGTAGTTTAAATGTTCGTGCAATGAAAAAATTGTGGATTTACCAATTTCAACAAAAAACAAGTTAAACCTACAAAAAGTTGGCCATTGTTATCAACAGGGAGAACTTATCCTTTGATAGGAAACCTAGTTCAGGTGGAAGGAATGATCCATATGTTGTTTCTAAAGCCAAAAAGAGATGAGAAAGCATTTGCATAGAAGATTCCAACACATCCGGTTGGAAAGTAGCCCGGTTAGCTCAGGGTACGAAAACTTAAAGCTGGTTTAAAAACATAGAAGACTCAAAAAGTTTCTGACAGAGACGCTGCTTAAAATCAATATTTCTAAAAAATATTCTTGCTGTATAATGGATGACGAAGCTATGTTCTCCTAAAAACAGTTTCTTGAGGAAGTTGTCGAACTCTTGCTGTTATAGTTCTTTAGATATTCGATAATCAGATTGCTTTATATGAGAGTACTTCTCCCCCTGGTCCTATCGGAATTTTTTGTTGCTTATGCTACTTTCGGGTATTTTGGGATTATTCTGCAAAAATTTCAACAAATTTGGCCCAGCCGTTTAAAAATCTATGCATTACATACATATATACATACTTCCTATTTTATATATGTAGATTTGAGCGTTAATTTTTTTGTCAAATATAAATTTTTATTGAATTTTCAAAAAATCAATATAGCTGAGATGACCTAATTTGGAAGACCACCCACCGTTTTTGTCAAGTAGTGGGCAGCTTCTGATTTTCGTAATAAGCTTGAAAAAATTATCAATAAGAATTTTTCTTAGAATTCCAGTATAAGAACAGAGGGTTTCGAGCTACAAATTTAAACTTCAAGTGTTGAAATACTTAAATTCAAGTAGAACGTAACAGTGTAACAGTGCAATTCAAGTCAATCAACCTTAAAAATAAAGTAGAATACAACCCTTCTATAAACTTATCAGTCAAGTATGAAAAATAATGAAATTGAAGTCGTTCGTGCCATTAATTTTTATTTTTTTTTTTGTTTTTTTTTTTTTTTGCACAAATAAGCGTTATACTTCTTTCTCGAATAATTTCGTCTTATTATATTTTTATTTATTTCACAAGAATGTTTTCCATTAATTTTTGAATTTATTTGACAAAAAATATCTGAATAAAAATTTAAGTCACTTTTAAAATACTTGAGAATTAAACTGGAATTTAAGTTGAATTCAAACAAATTTTTAACACTTTGAAATTTAATTTTGGAGTGCTTATTCGGCAAGTTCAATATTTATAGTATTATTTCCAAATTATGGTTATGTTCCTTAAAATACATACAAACAAAAAATTTATTGTTATTTTAAATTTTAAATTTATTTTACTATCTACAATACAATAACATTTTTTTGTTTGTTTAAAAACTAATTTTAATTTAATAAAGAATTTTGCATTTTTATTACAAAATGTAATTAACTAAAAAAAAACAAAGTTTTCAATTTATCGATAATAAATCTTATCTAAAATCGTTAGGTACATGACAACATTTGATATTCACTTTAAAATTACGAGACCACATGGCCACCTAAAATAAAATAATGTAAATTTAAATAATTAAGTCTATTTGAAAAAAACACTATACCTCATAATCCATAATATTATCGCAAAAACTAAGATCCATTAATTGTAATTTTTTACATTTTTGTAAAATACTTTAAGGGGAAATAAATAAGAAATGAGAAGAAATTAAAGATAAATATTTCATATTGGAAAACTTACTCATAATATTTTTCTTTGGATATACCCAAGACACCCATTAAATCCAATTGTTCTAAATTGGGACATAAATTTGCAATATATTCTAAATCACGATCGGTTAAACCACGTACAGCAGCTAAAAATAATTTCTTAATTTTGGGACATTTAGTTAAAAATTCCTTTAAACTATCACCCAAAGTAGCCTCACGTAAACTAGAAAATTTTAGGAAAACATTTAAAAACAAAGAAAAAGAATTTGTTTACAATAAGAATCTACTCACCACCAACCAAAATCTACTTCTTCCAAATCATGACATTCTGATAAGGCAATAAGACCATGAGCGGATAGGAAATGTGCTTTCCATAAATCCAAGGATATTAATTGTTTATTATACTGGGAAATATGCAAAGCCACATCATCCATATTAACCGCTACATTGCAAAATGCTGGAAATTTATTAAAGTTATAAAAATCTTGTGTTGATGATTTTATGGTTTCGAGAAAAATTACCCAAATTTAAATGTTTTAATTTAGGATTACTCTCCAACATGGTTAATAGTAAATCCGATTCTATAACTGTTTGAAATAAATCCAAACGTTCCAAATTCTTTAGATTTGCCAAACAGGAAAAATTCAATAAAGGCGGGCTGGTCGAGCAATTGCGTAATGAAAGCTCTTAAAAAGGAAATAAGAAAACATGTAATATAAATTTATTCTTAATATAAATTATTGGGTTATGTAAAAAGTATCGAAGATTTTACAAATGTTTGTGTTAATCAATCTTATCATTTTGATTTGGAAATAATTCTATAAATTTTGAACCTTTTATTCACTGTTTTCAAGTTGATTTGTGGGAGTATGTACAGACCTCTTCCTGATTAGAGGCAAATCGGTGAACCTCTAAAGGTGGTTACCCAATTAAAAATAAATTAATGAATTGAGTCAAAAGAAATTTTGTGTAAACGGTCGTAAAGTTATGGAATTATTTCCACAAAAATCGTTTTGGAACCACTGTTCTTTAGTAATTTGTTACTGACGGTCCACTCGTTTGGAAAGTAGCTAATAAGGGTTTTTCATCCATATCTTTACTTTTGCGTGATTGCAGTGCCATGAGCTGTAGAGGTGTATAGACTATCAAATGTAACCCTTAGGATCTCCGGGTGGTTAAGAGTCAGAATTTGGATTCCATCGACTACGATGCCTACATTTTTATTTTCCTCTTTAGTCAAGCTCTTTATCAGCATGACTATCCGTGATGATAAATATCTGATAAGATGACAGTTTACCTGGATTTAGGAGGGAATTCGGCCTGTAGAATTGTCCCTCATTCGTGTCTTTTTTATGTCTTCGTACCGAGATGACTCTACCCCATTTCCAGGCATTGGATTCTCATTGACAGGTAAAACAGTAAAACCATAGTAAAATAATCGCCAAAGTTCTTTAGCATTACATAGAAATTCCATCCGGACCAACCGCTTTCGACGACTTAGATGCGTTGATGTGTGATGTGTCCGTGACTGGAAGGTTTTAAATTTTGCGAACAACTCTTCGGATGCTTAATAATTTGCAAGCAAACTGTTCTCAAGCAAATCTTGCGATCGGATATTGTGTTATTTGCACACATAATCGCAATCCTAGCTGGAGAGAAATCGGTCAGTTCACCACAATTTATTCCCTCCAGTATTTAGGTTGCACTTGTTGAGATGATCTAGCCAATTTATCTTGAGTTACCATAAAGAATTGCCTTAATTTCGAACAGTACCCTGCTGGCGGAATGTAGACATTATAAAATTCTTATTCTAACATTTCCCAATCTGACCGCAATACTCTGAATTCTAAAGAATTGATCTCTGGAAGTCAAATCAAGGAAGATAGCTGTACACTGCATTATTGTGTATTACGAAGGAGAGGCCTCCATCATTGCATCTGTTGCGTATTTGGAGTTAAAGAGAAAAAAGAACCTTAATCATAACAGTTAACTAATTAGTGTTAACAGTCGTTACAACGACAACAGTAATTTGTTTGTAGCATCTTTGATAAAAAATCAATGTACATTTGTAGCAAAAGGTGTCAGTGAATGCATAGATACTCTTTCTATAACCCATAAATTCAAGAAAAGTATACTAAATACCTCTTAAATTATCACAGACGATGCCTAAAGTTTCTATGCAGCTGGCATTTAAAAACTTGGCCGAATTTAAACGTATATGAGTCAAGCTATCACCACGTTGTTGTATAAATCTAAAAAAGAAACAAATATATTACTTAAAACGAAATTCTATATAAAATCTGATTTACTTTTTAAATTCCGTAGGTGATATCGTTTGTATGGTACAACCACACCAGGACATATCTAATTTCTTTAGAATTGTAGCTCTTTTCGCTAAAGTTGATAGCAACTCCGTTGATGCTAAATGCCAATAAGGTTTTAAATTCAGTTCACTGTACAACAAAGGATGGGTAGAGACATCATAAAAAAAACGTGATACTTGACCCACCCGAAACAGAGAGACTAAATCTAAATAACTAAAGATTTTTAACACAATATCAAACTGTAACAAATAATAAAATAATATTAAAAAATTAAACTCATTTGTGGGGAAAAAGAAACTCCTAAAAATACCGGCATATCTTTTAAATCTGCTTGTGGGGTTGTTGTTGACTTTTCCATATCTTTGGTGTTAGTTACTTGGGAATTTTGTACATCATTTAAGGCTGTCATAAATTTATCCAAATCATGCATTAGAAAATGTTGCAAACGTGTTTGATAGTTATCCTTGCAGACGGGTCTAAATTTCATATTTCGTAATTTACATAAAATGGATCCTAAGTGACATATGGAGAGAATATATAAAAATATAAGTAATAATTTATTTTATTATTTATTTTCTGTTACCTTTTCGTTGTCTTTCGTAGTAGTCTAATAACATTTGGGTATTTCTCATATTGAATTTTTTACCACTTAATAAAACTGCATCGATTTCCGTGTAATAATGAAGACGGTGATGATTAAACTCCAGTCTTATTGTCCTGCAAAACATAATTATTTTTAATATTGTTAGTAGATAATTTAATGAATCTTTATTGTGGAAAGGAATATAACATGAATATTCAGAAACTGATATGCAAAACATTTCTTGCGATAGAATAATTTTTATTTATATAAAAATGTTGTCATAACAGTTCAGTTGTATTGATTTGTTATTTCTTGATGAAAAACTTTCGGTTATCCGTTGTAGCCAAATTGACAAACTTTGCTGAGTATTACACCGATCGTTCCGATGTACGGGTATAAAGTCAATTGCTGAACTTTTATCCACTTTCACTAAAAATTAAATTTTTAACTAAAAATAAAATTTTTAAAAATTCAATTTTTAAAAATTCAATTTTTAATGAAAATTTAAATTTTTAATGAGAATTTAAATTTTTAATGAAAATTTAAATTTTTAATGAAAATTTAAATTTTTAATGAAAATTTAAATTTTTAATGAAAATTAAATTTTTTTTATTAAAATATCAATTATTTGTGAAAAATTAAAAATTATTAATTTAATAAAAAACAAATTATTAGTAAAAATCCTATTCACTCCCGCCGAAGTTTAAGCTCTTGTTCCTGATGGCATCTCAATTGGTGATATCGAATATTTGCAAAGTTGTGAGACTTATTGCAATTCTGAAACCTGTTAAACCCGTTAATGGCCTCAAGCAGCAAGAGGATACCTCAGGGAAGAGTTCTATCACCCCGAGATGTCTGGATGGTCTCGTACGTGCCTTGAAGACAACCAACCCAGTGAGAATTGCAATTAAAAGTGTCAAGATGTCAAACATGAGCAAACCAGGATGCTCCTGTCAGGCATCATAATGAATTGCTATCCAGTGTTAACTCATCCTAATCATCAAATAATAATGGATGATCCTCCTCCTCGATACATCCGGTCGGATTTTTGGTGTTTCATTCAAGACATCCAAATTGCCATTACTCCCGACATAGATAATTTGCTTGTAATAAATGCACAGACACAATTGCACCAAATGATAGTCACTGAAGCAATTAATGGCTACAGGTGCAATAAAGTCCGGAATCAACATCCACCTGAGATTGAAAATAATGAAAAGCAACATAGGCACACTAGATCCTGGCAATCTAAACCGTTGCCCTAACTGACTTCAGAGCCCTTATGATACAGTGAATTTATTTAATTGTACCCGTAGGCCTTGATCACCAACTCCTTCTCATGGCACAAATTAATTTAACTTAAATACTTATATTTCGAAAATCATTTTCAGGGCAAAAACCCCAGCGAACTGTTACAACAAAGTTAAACAGTGATGAATATTTAGACTCTAAATTATATAGAACTCCAAACTATATAAGAATCTACACTATATAGATAATATTTTTTAGTATTAAAGACCCTATAGAATCTAGGTTATACAGCCAGTCTATTTTGTACTCTAGAATCTAGACAATATAGACTCTAAACTATATAGACTTAAGGTTATAAAGGACTTCCCTAGACTACACATTCTAGACAACATAAACAATGGATTATATAAGCCAGATATATAAGGAATAAAATAAGAGAGTAAATGTTTTACAAATACATAATTAAATTAAATTTAAATGCAACTAAATAATTTATTTAATCGACTATTTTAATAATTATTTGATAATTGTAATAAATTTTTAATAACTTTATTAACTTCTTTATCATACGAAGTGTTATCTTCATGACCCAACATTATAGCTTTACGCACATTTTCCATTAAATATTTTAAATAATTTTCTTTATATTCGGAAGGTTTTTGCATTTGACGATAAAATTTATTGCCTAATAAAGGATTATGTCCTTTCTCTTCATAACATTGTAGCACATAAAGATTTGTAAATGAATCCTTAGATTTGGAACTTATGGAAGCTGAAGATCTTTTTGTTTTTCCCATATCACTTCTTCTATTAAATAGGGATTTCGGGTAATTTTCTTGAACTTTGTGTTTATTTGAATTAAGTTTTGGTTTAATTTTTAAAAATCTCTTTTCGTATAAAACACTCGGTTTCCGTGTACAAATTTGTTTTGATTTCAAATTTGTACTTCCAATTTTCTTGTTTAGTTTTTTATTGTCATTTTGTTTCATCATCTCCAAATAGTCGTATATTTTTTTAAATGTCATATTTTCTTTTTTCAAAATTTCTTTATTCTTCTCTCCCAATTGTTGATATTTTCTTAAATATATATCTTTTATAGTTTGCAATAAATATTTATAGCAATTTTTACGAAAATTTTGATTTTTGAGTAGCTCTTTTTGAAGTGAAGCGTCAGTTTGTTCTAGACTGGATTTTATACGTTCAATACTCTTTGATCCTTTTATTTGATCTCGTACGTAAGGGGGAATTTGCTGTTGATATTGTTGAATTTTTTTAATCAATTTCTTTAAGGTGTTTTCCTTATTTTCAATAGTTTTTTGAAGACGTTGTTTTGTGGTCATTGAAGACATTTTTTCAGAAAATTTTGTTGTAAAATTTATATTATAGTACAATCGATTTTTCAAACACAAACAATTTTTGTTAATTAAAAATATTGAATTGAAAAATAAGTAAAAAGTAATAAACTTTCAGAATTATATGACAATTTCGACATATGACTATGAAAACTCCCAGCCGTCATAACTCAAAATTCAAATGTTTTGATTTAAGATCAGAATTATGCAGCAAACAATCTGTTTCATTAACTGGCCTATATTTTGGGAACTAATTCATATATCTGACAAGATTTCGTAGGTTATTACGGGAAATAATACCTTTTTTCAGTAGAGCGTCGGTTTTTATTTAACTTCTAATATTTTACACACGTTAGCGTTTGAAAAAATAAACATTTTTCAAGTTTTCGTTCATAAACCCCAAGAAATAAGTTTCTGTCCAAAAAATTAATAGTACGTCTTCTGAAAAAAATTGATTTTCGGTCTTACAAAAATTGGCCAAGTTTTCAAAGATCTGCCGTCCATTGTTATTAAACATTGTACCTGGAGAACTTGCCCGTTGATAGAAAATCTTGTCCTGGTAGAAGGAATGGTCACAATATGTCTCAAAGCCAAAAAAATAGAAAACATTTTCAAAAAGGTTAGTCAGTACTCGAACTATTTGCTACGAAAAGTTAAAGATAATGCAGATTTGAAAACATACAAAGCTCGATAAGATCCTGACAAGGACGCTGTTAAAAATTTAGTGGCCAAAAACAGAGCAAGAAAATTGAAGTCAAGTTTTCTAAAAAAAATATTTTAAATTCATAATGGATGACGAAACGCATGTTTTGCAGAATTTTCCAACTTGCTGGTCAATATATTGGGCTCTTGTTAAAAGAAAAATAAAGAGCAAAAAAAGTTTTCCAAATGTGTGGGTAAATTTTAAATGGGGATGGATTACCTGTTCTAGCAAAGTGACAAAAAGTACGAGGAAGGGTTTCCAAAAAAGGTTCAAAATTTCATTTCTAATGATTTAAAATATATAAATATTTTCTTTTTGTAAGTTATAATAATAATTTTAATCAAATAAAAGTAAATTCAAACGTTTATAAATTTTTTTTTGAAATCAAATATTTCTTTAAGCAACAGAGAATTCTTCAGAAAACTTCTGAATATCTTAAATTTTCTACAGATAATTTTTCTACAGAAAACATTTTGATGCGAACATAAATTTCGTTTCATTCTGTAATGTTCTATAGAAAAGTTTTCGATTTTAATATTTTTTATAGAAAACTTTTCGATCTTTCCATAGAAAACACTTTGATTCTATGTTAACGTTTCAATAAAAATCTTTGGATTCGATTTTACATTTTCTATAAAAAACATTTCGATAATTGTTTCTATAGAATCTTTTTTTAAATATTTTAATGAAAGAATTTAAAATCTTTTATTTTTGGATAGAAATTTTAAAATCTTAAATATTCTGTCAAAAAACTTTCAATCATAGATTTTTTATCGAAAATTTTCGATCTTAAATTTTCAATAGAAAACTTTTAGATTTTAAATTTTTTTCAGAAAAGTCTTTCATCCTAAAAGAAACTTTGAGTTTTTAAATATTCTATAGAAAACTTTTCGATCCTTTAATCTCTATTAAAAAAAACATTTGGATTTGGATATTATAAATATTTTTAGAAAACTTTCCGTTAATTGTGAATAATAAAATTTTAAAAATTTATATATTTACCATGTTGTGTGGGAGGACTAAGTAATAACTGAATACTGTGCATAACAGCATTACGAAGACTTTTCATTAAAGCCTGTGATTCATAAGGATTACAAATTGGTTTCTTTTTTTCTTGTTTTATTTCTTGAACACTTCGTTTTTTAAAGTTCTTTTTATTGCCTTCTAAACGATTCTCTTTGGAGTGTTTAACAAACCCAACATTTCTTTGAGATGTTCCCTTTTTAACAACGAAATCTTGATATCTCTTCATAAAGAAATCATGTTTATTGCATTCATTTTTCAAAATGGAATTTCCTCTTAAATCGGATGTTGAAGTTGCTTTGTTGGGTTTATTATTTAATTTAATAACAGTAGGAACCTCCTTTAAAAAATGTTGTGCAGAATTTATACTGGAATTTTTTGCAATTTTAACAGTTGAATTATTTTTTATATAATTTGTATTCGTTAAAGATTTTTCTTTTAACTGAAAGGATTTTCGTTGATTCCCCGCTAAAGTATCTTTATTATAATGTGGTGATTGAAAATTTTTGGGATAACAATCATGTACCAATTGTAATAAGTTTCGAATATAATTATCGTTATTATTTGGCCAAAGGGTCTCCAGAGGTTTTTTATCTCGTATAGTTGAGATTGGATGTTCTCCGATATTTTCTTTATTTTGGGTTTCTTTCAGAAATTCATGTGATATTTTTCGCATATCATGTTTATTTGGAATATTTGTGACATTTTCAGGAAATTTAAACATTTTGTTAGATTTTTTTTATAAAAATATTTTTTAAAACACAATAAATTTGGACTTTTATAAAAATATAAAAATTATTAAATCAAATTTTCTTAATAATTTTTCAATTTGAAGTTTTAATTTTTGACAATTTGAAATTAAAAAAAAGTTGAAGAATTTTTTACAGAAAACTTATCGACTTATTGGTAATAGAAATTCTATAGAAAACTTACGATAACATTTATTTTATATAGAAATTTAATCGATAACATATTTTTTCAGAAAAATTAACGTAAATTTTCCAATATTACTCACTTTGTTGGTAATTGTATACGTTTTAAAGGTGGTGCAAAACGTCGTGCTCTATTTGCGACATACGGTGGTCGTGTATAGAAATCATTATCTTCCCACAAACATATCCAGGTTTTAGCAATTGTATACGCCCAAATGCGTATAACAGCACCTGGATTAAATGTTTCAAATATGGCTATTTCATCTGGTATAACATAGTCTTCAAAATATAAAACTATAAAATCTTCTGCGGGTACTTTGGGTAAATTTTGTGGTGAGATTTCCATAATTCGAGAAGGAGCCTTATCCCACCAATCGCCATAGGTGCGCTAAAAAGAAATACAAAATAAAGTTCTTTTTGTAGCTACTAAAACCAGTACCAAAACTTACCATGGCAAACGTTTGTGGAAAGTCCCCATATTCAGGATATTTTGAAGGTCTTCCGGTTATATTGGGTGCTGTATAGGATATACTTAAATCTATGCCATATTGAGAACTAAAATCCAAAACACTATGGGCATATTGTTCAATGCGATAGTCAGCATAACAGAAACCTTCTACATCTATCATAGCACCAGCTATTTCATAATCATCATCAGAATCTAGAGAAGCTTCTAGATCTCCCCGTTGACAAGGAAACTTTACTACAGTATCAACAGCTACTGACTTTTGACGATCTCTCCTATTGACATCATCCTCTTCCGACTGAGAGGATGACATTTTCGCTGCACGATGTGAGCGACACAATCTTTGTAAATGTTGTGTCAGTGTTAGTAATTGTTCCGGAGTAAATCCAAATCCAAACCAGCTACGTGTGCGTGAAACAGTGGTAGCCGGAGTGGATTGGGATTGTGTCCACAGTTGCAAACCAAACACAATTTTGATAAATTTTCAAAAACTTCCAACAAAAGGGACATAAGTTTGCTGGTTGGTGATATCATTAGCGGGTATTAGAAATCACCCAATATGGTTATTGTCCCCTTTTTATGCTCACGCTTATAAGGCTTCTATTTTCTTGGTAAAGCGAAAACAAAATAAATAATAAAGAAAGATTTGCAGAAGAAGAGTGTTGAACACGTTATCCTTGATGTTTTTGCTATTTTTCTAGCTCTTTAAAGTAAATCTATGAAAAAGTCAAGGTCATGGTTAATATTTTTCTTTGTTTTTGCTATTTTGCTTTTTTTATTATTTTAACAGGATTATGATATTTTTACCTTTTTCTTTGTTGTTTTCTGTTTTAGTTATAATTAAATTTTTTCTTTGCACTTATCGTAGTTTTTTTTGTAATCACTGTTTTTTTTCTTAATTATTCACAATTAATTTGGTTATTTAAATTTTTATTATGAAACTTTTTTATAATTATTTAATTTGTTTTCCAAATTATTTAAATTTAATTTAAATTTAGTTTTTCTTTTGGAGAATGCAAATTTTTAGTTGATTTTTGTTGAGGAAAAATTTTATAATGTTTTTGTTTGGTTTTCACTCTTGACATTTCATGAGATGTGTTTAGTTGGTATAACAGAAAAACACTGAGAAAAAAGTTGGATTGAAATAATGATATAAAGTAAATTTCATTAAAATTAATTATCTATTGAAGATAGTATTTTTATTAAATACTGAATTCTCTCACTAATAAGAAGTGGGATTGAATTATTAACAGAAATTTATGTAAATAAACTTTTTATAATTTTAATCACTTGTGATGAAATTTTCAACCTTTTTCGGAAACCCTTCCATTAGCATTTTTATAACCCTTCCATTAACACATTCGTAGTGCTCAAACAGGTAGTCCATCTCCGCTTAAAATCTATCCCACTTTGGGGCACCCTTTTTGTGCTCTTCAATCCAAGCAGTTTGGAAAGATTGCCTCTTTTAGTACAAATACCACATTAAAGTGCTTGTACCATTTATGATGACTGGTTGCCAAGTTAGGCCGAAAATAAATGGACACATTTTGAAAGCTTATGAATGGAAGTAGCCTTTTTATAACTACACCCAACATCAAGTTTACCGTTCTGTTTGTCTGTCTTTCTGTCCGGATGGCTGTTCATGCAAACGTTGTGTACAGTCGCAACTTTTGAAATATCGCGATGAAATTTGGTACATGTTATTATTTTGTATAAAGGACGAAGACTATTAAAATTGGTCATGTTTGGTCAAACATTTCAAGTACCTCCCATACAAATGTTCTTCCCGGAAAGGGGTTTTAAGGTCATAAGAGTCTTAAATACAAAGCAATTTAACAAGAAAGTCTCGTAATATTCATTATTTCTCATAGGTCCCATACAAACTCCCTCCTAATTATCTCTTTCAAGGGCAAAAATGTCAAATATAAGTTGGTATCGTAATATTAATTGATGAAATTGAGAAAAATATAAGAAAAAATCAATGTGCTAAATTAAGTCGGTTCATTATGTCTTGTAGCCCTCATATAAAACGCATAAATTTAACATAAATCTTAGCATCACAATAATGTACTACACACTTTAGAGGGACGTTCATTAATTTTCCATTACTACCATTTTTTACCGACGATGTGGTGTAGGGTATGAGATAGTTGTCTTGATGGACTATACATTATTACTTTTGTAATATTTCTTGATCTAAATTTCTGTATTTATTAAGATGTAACAAAAAACTGATTTCATACCATTTTGACTGCTTTTGGGTACTAATTTTAACATTCACTTAAGCATCAGCAACATAAACTTTTTGACCAGGAATTTGCGAAAAATCTGCCAGAAAAGCCGATACGTCAATTATGCAGCTAGAATTTTATTTTTATAAAACTCTACTTCAATTTCCGTGCTCTGTTTTTGGCATCTAAATTTTCAGCAGTATTTTTGTACCAATCAGTATTTAATGAGTACTGAATTTAACGGACTAATTCATTGTCTGCAATGGGCGATGGCCGAAATTTGTTGCGTCTCTGTAAATGTCGTTCAAATATACAAATTTGAATCGAAAGGATATGCGCACACATTAGTATACTCTGTTCAACATTATGTAATAGGAGAGACTCCAATTGCGTAATATTACAGATAAAAGGACTAAGTAAACATTTCGATGAATTCCTCAAGCAGAAGAATATTCATCTCTTCGTGTGTTTGGTGTGTTGAGGATATCTGAAAATACCCTGTTTATCTTCATTACTAAACATTAGAACCGCCCAAAATTTCTTAACTGATATTAGTTCCAAATAGTTTTATTGATTGATATATTTAGGCACAAACACAATTTCATTGTTCGGTGTGATTTCAGAGGTTTTTACTTCAGCTCAGTGGTTCCAACAATTATTTGTAATTATTTCTGTAACTTTGGAAAGACTGTAACTTTGAAATAAATATTTGATTATGTTCGATTTTATAAAGACCAGCAGAAGAATATATACTTTTGTCTAAACATATACTATAATGCAGAGTTTACTAAAATTATGGTGAAGGCCGTTACGAAATTATAGTTCAGCTATAATGAAGTTATGGTACCGACATTACTGAAATTATAGAAATTATAGTCCTAATTATAATCCAGAAATCAACTGCCCAAACTATAATGAAAGCAAGTGGTCTAAAACAAGCACAGATATCGATCTATCACTGACGTGATCTATGCTGTTTCATAGATAATATATAATTATAGTACAAACTATAATGAAGTTATGGTATCGATATTAATGAAATTATAGTCTCCGCTACAGGGAAGTGATAGTCTCAACTATAATGAAGTTATAGTTTTAATAACAATCCAGATATGAACCACCCAAACTACCGCCCACACTATAATGAAAGTAGCCTGAAAGACGTGCAGATGTCGATCTATCACTGAAATGATCTATGCTGTTTCATAGATGATATATAATGGGCCAGATATTTATATGATTAATTTGGTAGTATTCATATAGTTCACAAAATAAAATTACTTTTGGACTAGTTTAAGAATTATCTGTATTAATCAAACTACTAAATAATATACCTATTTGATACCGTTAGAGTCAACATAATTTGTAAACCGTTCAGTTTTACAAAATAATTCCACCATAAATAAATAAATAATTATTATTTGAATCTGTAACATTTCAAAAATTGTGATCATTTAACACTCGACTCAATCAATAAAATCATTCCGATTCGCATTTCATTCCATTTCTTTCATTTACAAAATTTATAATTGCAGTTTTTTTTCTTTTAAGTGATTTACTTAATATTTTCAAAGCATCAGAGCATAAAGTGGAAACAATAAACAGCAGCAAAAGAAAAAAGAAATTATAAATAAATAAATAATTATTGTTATTTTGTAGTTTTCTGTGATTTTTCTATTGTTAATTGTTGAAGCTGCCAAAGATGCAACACAATAAATGAATGAATGAAAGAAGAAAATAAGAAAGAAGAAGGCGTAATAAAAGCCTGTGTTAACTCTCGCCGCTTTGCTGTTTGCTTCGTTGCAATGGAAAATGATTTCAAAGAAAACCATGGAAAAATGTTATAGTCGGCCAAGCCCGAGAATGTAATACCCTACCCCACATTTGTTATAAACAACAGCTACGAAAAATTTATGAACGACCCTCGTAAAATTTGCTTTCCTTATTTATTATGCTTATGTATGCAATATATTTTTTTCTAGATGGTTATAATGAAGTTAGAAAAAAATTATGGACCGACGTATAATTTCGTATAGTACAGGATTTTGGCTTATAAGTCCGATTTATGAGTTTCAAGGTGGTATTTGTTGTATGGGTCCTATGAGAAATAATGGACCGATACTTATTAACACTTATTCCTGCAAAATTTGGTTAAAATCGTTTTATATCATTCCGGTGGGCCATTTGTATGGGACCTATAAGAAATAATGGACCTATCATAACCAATTTCAATAGGCATCGTCCTTGGGCTAAAATAATAGTACAATTAAGAAATCTTAAAAATTGAGACCTGTACTTTCCGAACAAGCTTCACATGTACAGCCAGCCGGATGGACGGTCATGCTTAAATCAACTCGTAAAATGATTCTGAGTCGAACGCTACACTTAAAAGTGGTGTTAGGACTATTTTATCTGCCCGTTACAAACATCTTAACAAACGAATAATATCCCCACCATCTAAGGTGGTGTAGGGTATAATAATAAATTGAAAAAGTACCAGCCCATTTGTAGTACTTTTTGTACTTACAATTTCGTTGTTATTCAAATTGAACGGTAAATAAGTATTAATAAAAGTATTAAGCGGCAAAAAGAGGGCTGTGCGTTATGAATTATTTATGATAAAAGAGCTTGCGATAACTAAACTTTATGATTAGATTTTCCATTTTCTTGAAAAATGAAAGTGAAAATTGGAAAAAGAAGAAGATGCCAACAATTTCCCTTTAATCGGTAAATCTTTGATCAGAAATTGTAGTTCATACCACAATGAATAAAAATCTCGACTATATATATCTCGAAATTATGATCCAGATAATATTCAAATTATAGTGCCAACTTTTACAGAATTATAGACGCAACTGTAATTTCACTATAGTTTGGATTATAATTTCGTTAATTATACTCCCGACAATAAGGGAGTTTTAATTCTCGAATATAATGAACTCAATGTTCCGACTGTATTGAAATTATTGCCCTGACTATTATGAAATTATGATCTCTACTAAGGAGTGAGATTGAAAAAATTCTAACATACATATATGTTAATAAAATATGGTACAAATACCACATTATCGTTCTTGTTTCACTTAAGGGCATGTTTACCATAGTGACCGTAAGTAAAGTCAGACCAAAGATAAGTGGACACATTATGAAGTCTTATTAATGGAAGCAACATTTTCTGATCACATTCCTTGATGTAAATTTCTTTATTTGTAGAGTCCATTGTAAAAATTGATTGGCTTCTTTTGGCGCAACTACTTATTGCTCGCCATTTTAAGAACCTTTTGGAAAATTTTCATTGCTTTTGGGTTGTATACTTTTTCTCAACGTTCCCTCGAGCATCAGCAACATAAAATTTTTGACCAGAAAGTTGCAAAAAAGCTGCCAGAATATTTTGTCACCCATTATGACTTTGAACATGACTTCAATTTCCTTGCTTTTTTTTTGACCTCTAAATTTTTAGCCGTTTTCCTGTCAGGAACCTTTTGAACTTTGTATTCCATTAAGAGCAGTGAGTTCTACCTGTATCAATTATTAATGTATTAATGAACTCCCGGTACTGTTTAATGAGATTGGAAAGAGTCTGAAATCAGCCCTTTAAATGCTTCACTAACTTTTTATAGGACAAAGTTGGATTTCGTTGAAAATATTTAATAGTTTAAGTACGCTTTTATTTTGGTTTCAACTATAATGAAATTATAGTTTTGATTATAGTGGAATTATAGTACTGAATATAATGAAATTATAATGCTCAATATAACGAAGTAATAGTCCCGACTATAATGGTCCTGAATATAATGCAATTTTGCTCATTATTATAGTAAAATTATAGCACTGACTATAATGACAATATAATCCCGACTTGAATGAAATGATAATTGCAACTACAATGAAGTTTTAATCTCGACTATTATGGTTCCGGCTATAACGAAATTATAGTCGCGACTATACTGAAATTACAGTTACGATGAAAATGTAATTATAGTACAAACTATAATGAATTAAGTAGCCCCAACTGACAATAATGAAATTATAGTCGTGACTATAATGAAATTAGAGTCTCGTCTAAAAAGAAATTATAGTCCTGAGTGTAGTGAAATTGTAGTCAAGACTATAATGAAATTTAAGTCGCGAAAAAAATGAAATTATAGTCCCAACTATAATGAAATGATTGTTATTATGTTATAGTCACGAATATAACGAAATTATAGTCGTGACTATAATTAAATTACAGTTTCGTCCATAATGAAATTATAGTCCAAACTATAATGAGTTAAATAGCCCCAACTGTTGTCAAATTATAGCTCTGATAGCAATGAAATTACACTAAAATGAAATTAACATCCCGAACTATAATATGAAATTTTAGTCCCGACAATAATGAAATTATTATTGCAATTATAATGAAATTATAATCTCGTCTAAAAAGAAATTATAATCCTGAGTGTAGTGAAAATATAGTCCCGACTGTTATTATGTTATAGTGGCGAATATAACGAAATTATAGTTCAGGCTATAATGAAATGAAAGTCCCGATAATGAAAATTTTATTCCGAGCATAATGAAATTATAAACCCGACTATAATGAAATGATTGTTCTTATTATAGTGAAAATATAGCCACGTCTGTTATGATGTTATAGTCCCGGCTATAATGAACTAACAGTTCCAGCTAAAATGCAGTCATAGTTCCAACTACAATGAAGTTATAGCCCTGACTGTTATGAAATCAAAGTCCAGAATAAAGTCAACATATTTTAGTGATGTCTATGTCTCAGTGGAAATGCTGATTTCAGTCAAAAAGGTCGTAAAACTATAATCCAAATACAGATCAAGTCAGATGTCTTTATTAAAAAAAATTCTTTATGTAACTGTTTTTGGTACTACCCTAATATTTAACTGCGTTACATGCTTTTCATAAATTGCATAATGTAGGGTATAATTATTAATATTTAAAGAAAGTTTAACATCTTGTTTTGTTCATTTATTTAGTTGTTGTTTTGGAGATGGTAATTATGATTATAACAAATTTACTTCTTTTTTCGAGATGTTTCACTTCAACAAAAATCACATAAATTTTTATTTTTATCTAGATTTTCTGTTCAAGATTCTGTTTGAAAGTGAAATCTTTTATAATAATTGTCGTTATATGCAAAATGTTTGTTTCTATTTT
Source organism: Cochliomyia hominivorax (assembly GCA_004302925.2). NCBI lineage: Eukaryota > Metazoa > Arthropoda > Insecta > Diptera > Calliphoridae > Cochliomyia > Cochliomyia hominivorax. The sequence goes on along the minus strand of PYHX02000495.1, from coordinate 52,453,466 downwards.
AGAAATTTCAATAAATATTTATTTCTTTAGTCATATTCGTCATAAAAAATTATTAAGAGTCGTTTAAGGGCTTGTTTTGGACTCGTTTCAAAAGTTCATTGAAATTTCAAGTTTTCTGAAATACAAAAAATAACATAACGATTATTTGGATTATAATATTAATGTTTGAGAAGAATATGGTTAAAGAAAATTATTTTAGGTTTTTTCTTTTTTGCAAAAAAAAAAAAGAAATTTTTTAATGATTTAAGAAAAAAAAACTTAACATAAGATCTATGCCGAATTTTCAATACCCTTCACCACAAATACAGGTAAAGTAAATACATTATGTTTCGAACATACACACTCACACATACTCTCACAGACGTAAACAATATTTAACACTTAATAAGTCATAAAATTTTTTGAATTTTGGACTATAACTTTTTTCTGCTGAACCGATTTTCATAATTTTTGAAATGGTAATGCAGAAGATATAGCTTAATATAAGGACAATTTGAATCTAATTTTTAGATTTATAATTGACAATTTTACAAAGATTTTTGCTTGAACTTAAAGGTTGCCCCATATATCGGACTATAGCTTTAAATATACTGAAGCAGTTTTGTTAGATTTAAATTGGAAACAAAAGTTTTTTGCTTGAACTTAGAGGTTACCTCAGATATCGGACTATATCTTTTAATACACTGAAGCAGTTTTGATGCTTTCCATTAGGATACTTTTCAGAACTAAAACAAATATTCAGGCCAAATTTCATGGAGCTCTGTCAATTATTGTGAATGTGCCAACAACAGACAGACATACAAACATAGCTAAATCGATACAGATTTTGATTTGAAGCAAGAATACAATATAGGATCTGAGATGATTCCTTCTTAGCGTTACACACGGAATGACAAAGTTAATATACCCTCTTCACCACTTGTATAAAAACAAGATAATTTTTGAGCAGAAATATTTTTTCTTAGAAAAGTTTTGCTATTTCATGATCATAAAAATCAAAAATCAGTCATTAAAGGTAGAATCTCAGGTTATTACCAGAAACTGGACTATTATTTTCTTTAGAAATTTCATTTGGTAATAAATTTAAATTTGTGTTAAAAATCAATTGATTTTTTTATTTTTATGTCTAAAACTAATGGGTTTCAATTAACTTTAAATAAGAAAACATTAAGAAGTGATCACAGCTTAAGCGATATTTCTCAAAATATGCAAATTATCAGATCTCTTAAAGAATTACTATTATTACACTGTGTCAAAGCAAAAAATTTAGACTTTCTGTCACTTCGTTCGAACAATTACTCCACCCCACTATAGGACACCTTTTTTGTGCTCTTCAATTCTTTTTTAACAAGAGCCCAATATCTCTCCACTGGTCTTAACTTCGGGCAGTTTCGAAGATTTGTCACTCTTGTTACAAATATCTCATTATTCTTGTACCACTCGAGGAATTGTTTGCCATAGCGACAGGACGCCAAGTCAAGCCAAAACTAAGTGCACACATTATAAAGTTTTATGAATGGTAAACATTCTTTGATGTAAATTACGGTATTTGTAGAACCCCTTGTTTTCATATCAAGAACTTTTTGAGAAATTTTGACTGCTTTTGGATCCAGTACATACGTTCCGTCATTCTTTTTGAAGCAAAAATATTTTTATTTTAAATTTGACTTCAAAATCAGTGCTCTGTATTTTGGCCTTTAAATATATAGAAGCGTTTTATTAAAAATGTGTGTTAAGAATTTTTCGATTTCACTCCTTATAATGAAATTACACTAAACATCGTAATGAATTTATAGCCCAGACTATAACGAAAATCTAGTTCAAACTATATGAACTATATGTCTAAACTATAATGAAATTGAAGTTCAGACTGTATTGGAATTCATGTCCAGATTAGTCCAGATAATAAAGCAGTTAAAATTCAGATTGTAATAAAACGAACTATAGTAAAGTAATCTTCGCTATAACGAAGTTCCAGTTTACATTAAAATGAAATTATTGTCTTTACTATAATTAAATTTAGGTCCGGATTTTAGGGAAATTATAGTCCAAAATACAATGAAATTGAAATTTTAGTTCAAACTATAATGATTTTATAGACCATTAAGTTATATATCCAAACGTAATGATATTATAGTCCCGACTTTAACGATATAATGGTACCAATTATAATGAAATAATAATCCCCACTACAATAAAAATATAGTCCCAACTGTTGTGAAATTAAAGCTTCGATTATAAGATTTTAGTCCTTAAATTACAGTTTTGATAATAATGATATTATAGACTGTAATGAAATTTTAGTACCGACCTTAAAAAATTATAGTCATTAGTCAAAACTATAATTTCATTAAAGTGAAATTTGAAAACCAGACTATAAAAATGTTCTACTTCTGAAATTATAATGAAGTTGTAATCCAAGTTATAATAAGGATATAATCCTGACTACAATTATTTACCTATAACAAGGTTATTGTGCAGACTGTAATTATGTTCAAATTCAGTCATTATAGTTCCCGATGATATTGAAATTATTTTACCGATTATAGGGTAATTTAATTCCCGACTATAATGATAAAATTCAGATTAGAATGAAATTATGGTCCATATCAATATAAATTCATTATTACCATAGTCCGATTATCTGAAATTATAATCCGGACAATTATGGAATTAGAATAAAGTCTATAGAAAAATTATAACCCGGAAAATTATAAAATAATGGTCCTCCTTATAATGAAATTATGGGCCAGATTAAAATGAAGTTATAGTCCAGACTATAATGAGGTTCAGGCTGTCATGAAGTTTACTACAATAAAGTTACTCCAACCGATAATGAAATTATATTAAAATGTATAATGGTAATATCACCATTATACACTAGATAATAATAAAACAAAAGTCCAGATTATGTTCTAGTTCCGACTATTTTGAATTTATAGGCCAGATGTTAATGAAATTATAGTTTAGACAATAACGTAGTTATAGCTCAGATTATAGTAAAATTATTGTTCTAATAATATTAATTTGTAGTGCTGATTATAATGGAATTAAAGTCCAGATTGTAATGAAATTAAAGTTCAGATTCAATTAAACTATAGAGGAATTTATAATGAAAATATCGTTCATAATTTAAATAAAATGTAAGTCCAGATTATAATGAATTGATACTGAGGATATAATGAAGTAATAGTCCGGATTTAAGCACATGCTATAATGAAATTGTTGTCCAAACAATAGTGATTATACTCCGCACTAAATACGTGTCTACATTCATTCTATTGAGTCTATAGACTTCTGTCATACTACATTCATGCTCTATTGTAACCCCCTTTTTAATTATTTTTCTCTTTTATCCAAATAATTATTTTAAATTCCCCGTTTTAACAAAATAACATTAATATGGTCATGTAATAAATGTTTTTAAAAATTATTTAGTTTTTTGTTTTTTCAAATTTTATTTTCGTTATTTTTGGCAATGAACCAAAATTAGTAAATCGTACAAAAAATAACAAGAGTTAATAGTTAAAAATACGTAAAAGAAATAAAAGAAGTTTTAGCAACAAAAGCAAAAAAAAAAAATCGGTGAGTTCAGTGTACTATTGATAAATTGATAAATTGAAATTGAGTTTAGAAGCGAATAGAATTTTAGATTTCGTTTTTTTTTGTATCTGCGAAAAATAAAATACAATTTACTTATGTTTATGGTCAACTGAGAGAAGTTAAATAACTTAAATTGTGGTTGTTGGAATCATTAAACAAAAAAATGAAACAAAAAAAAAAAAACAAGAAAGTTGTAGCTAATGCCAACAGATTTTAAAAGAAGGGCCTTAATAGAAGAACTTGTTAATAGGAATTTGTTCAGACTTTTTAATCCGCAATAGTAAAATTAATGACCAGAATATATTGAAATTATAGCCCCAACTATAATGTAATAGTCCCGACTGTATTGTAATTATAGTCCCGACTATAATGAAATTATAGTTGTAACTATATAGTCTTGACTATAATGAAGTTATAGTTCCAATTGAGTTAAAGTCACGCCTCCTATTAAATAATGGTCCACAATCTAATGAAATTATAGATCCAACATTAGCAAAGTTATATCCCAAACTATAATGAAGTTACAGTCCCGAATATAATGAATTTATACTCCTCCCTAAACTCAAATTATATCCCCGACTATATTAAATTTATAGTCCCAACAAAAATTTAAATATTCAAGCGACTACAATGATATATAACTGTAATGTAACTGTAATGAAGTTATAGTCCGAACTATAAGAATATTTTAGTACCGACAATACAGAAATTTTATTCCAAACAATAATTTAATTATGGTTTCTATTGTTATAAAGTTATAGTCTCGCCTGAAATGAATTTATAGGCCATAGCATACTAAAAGTTTTAAATATTTTTAACAAATTCAAACTTGGTCCAACAATAAGTTAGGCAAGCACTCAAAGCTCAGCAGTCAAACTGTTTCACATGTTATTAAATAGTATCGAGTGAACTTGTCCGTTGATATAAAACCTGATACCTGATTCCTGCCCAAAAAGTTTATGTTTCTGATGTTCGAGAAAACATATAGGAAAAAAGGTAAGGGACCAAAAGCAGTCAAACTTTTTCCAAAAATGTTATTGGTGTGTCAAGCTATGTGGTTGCAACAGTCTCTACAAATAAAGAAATTAACCTTGAATGTGAACAACAAATGCTGCTTCCATTCATAAGACTTAAAAAAAGTGTACATTTATTTTTGCGTGACATTCTGTCACTATAATAAATAAGTCCTTGAGTGGTACAAGAACAATAATGTGGTATTTATACCAAAAGAATCAAATCCTACAAACTGTCTGACCTAATGTCAGATTAGAGATATTGGACTCTTGTTAAAAGAGAATAGAAGAGTACCAAAAAGTGATAGATTTTAAACGGAGGTGGTTTACCTTTTCAAGTAAAGTGACAGAAAGCACCATAAAACGTTTTTTTAACGGTTTTCGTTAAAGGTCTAAAACCATCAGTGATCAGATTTTTTTTGTAAATTGTTATGATAATTTCAATCAAAAAAAATTTTAACATACATATATGTAAATTATAAATGTATGTTAAGATTTTTTCGATCTTTCTCCTTAGTCCCAACTGTGATGAAATTATAGTGCCGAATAGAAGGGTCTTGGTAGAAGAAATATATAGATGATGTTCTTGAGAATAAGAATAACAATGGAAGATGTGTTAAACTGAAGAGTTTTGCACTTTCTTTCGACAACAATGAGTATCAGGGTCTCCAGGTTCTCGAGGATTTGTTATGTTTCACTTATAACTGAATTTTTTAATTTTTAAAATTTTTGTCAAATAATTTGATTTCGTCTTATTAAGAGAAAAACGATGTACATATTATGGGTCTTAACTCTTTTTTCTTTAAATTAAAGATTTAAGATTTACACGCAAGAAATGTTTTTTTTTTTGGATTCAACTTTTTTTCAATTCTCATAACTCATGATTCATTAGATTCTCAAGCGTTAGTTTATATACGTTTGATAACACAAACTGACAGACAGTCGGACGGAGGGATGGAGGGAAAGACACACAAAAAATCAAACGCCCAAGTGAACAAAGAAAATGAAATGGAAAAGAAATAAATAAATGAATGATTGTTGCATACAACATGTACACATGATATACATATATTTATACAAATATGCAGTTGTCAGTCATATGCACACACACACACATTAATGCACATATATACAACGATGCAACAACATGCAATATTGCAAAATTATATTTAAGATAATCAGCAACATCTATAAACAATAACAGCAACAAAAAAAAAAAACAAAAACAACAATTACAATAATAACAATATCCACTATAAAGAAGGTAAACAACAAAAGATATAATGGCAAAAATACACTAATAATAACAACAACAACATGAAAACTACGTCCTAAAAATTTATACCAAAAAAAAAAAAATATAAAATTTTTTCATACCTTCCACCACCAACAATAACAATAACAACAACAACAATATGTTTATTTATTAAATTTTACAAAAATAAAGAAAACCTTAAGACAATGTACTTTTGTGCACTTTACTTCGCCCTGTTCCCCATTCGTTCTCAAAAACTTGCAGACTTGACTACCTTAAAGGCAGCCACTAGTCCACCTTTAATGACAGCGCGTTTTCTCAATTTACTGCGCAGTCGCCGTTATTTGCCGAAAGCCTTTTTTAACTGAGAGCAACCGCAGAAAAAAAATAAAAAAATAAACATTAAAAATGTTTTTATTTTTAATTTAACATACGAAGTACAAGAAAAAAATAAAATAAAAATAATAAACAAAATTCTCACTAAATTAATACTCTTTTGTTTCGGAGGGCTTTTTTCGGGAATTTTTTTGATATTTATTATTGTGGTCAGATGGTTAAAGGAATGAATTCTTAAAAAAAAAAAACAAATAAAAAAATTCTAAAAATGCAAAAATCTAATCATTTAAATCAACTCAGCCTCCATAAATCCGCCAGACTGGCTATCTTTTTGACCATGTAGGGTTGAGAGCCGTTTATATGTCGTGAATTTAAAGATATCGCGATAAAATTCGGTATAAATAATTTTTGGGCCAAAGATGAAGCCTGTTTTAGGGATGATCGGTTAAATCTTGTATTAGCCTAAATCCAGATGCTAAATTTAAAATAGATCGGTGAGGATCGAAGCTTCCATATAAACCCACTCAATCTCTACAAATTACATAAATTTAAAAAAAAAGTAACATTTTGATAAAGTTTCGTATATTAAAGATTTATACAACGATAAAATGCAGTACTGAATTTTCGGGCCGGTCCACAATTCCCCATAGCCTTTATATAACCTCCACTTCCAAAAATCGCATCGCATAAATCTCATAAGAAATCGACTATGAACAGAAAACGTGGTAACTAAATAATCTAAAACACATGAAGAAGTCAAAAAATAACGTGATGTAGCAAAAAAAGGAGTAAATTGATTGGGTCTTAAAAAAATATAGACGATATCTCAGCTGGGTTCATTATAAATTGTTCCCATTTTGATAACCAACGAACAGTATATATGCAGACAACATAATTATTTGACTAAACCATTGAGTTCCTAAAAGGAAAGAAACTATTGAACGTAAATTCATATTTTATAGATCAGGAAAATCAGAAGCTCAGTTTCAAAAATATATCTCCCTTACAACTGCCGTAGCTGTGCAGTTATTACAGCCACTTTCCTAGCTTCTTCATGACAATTCTAACAAAAGTTATTGAAGGCAATTTCCATACTTTTGAAACGGGTTTTCAAACAGTGTCCAATGTTATTCAACAACAAAAAAAAGGCCTGTTTCTTATTGAATACAAGGAGCTCATTCATCCTTTGAGAATCCTAAGTGGGCCATACTGACTCCAACCATCTTGACTTAGGTTTCTTTATTCTTAAAGTACATGACTGGATACTTTCTTAAGAGCAGAGATCTTCAGTGAAATTTCACACAGTGATAATAGAAATTCTATTATTTGTAAGTTTTGACTTTATAGACCAAATTGGGCCGATGCACAGAGTCTAAAATTTTAAAACTTCAGATAAAAACATATATATAACAATCTTAATTCATTGCCTCTTTATTTAAGAATCAGTTAATGTACAAAGCTATACAAACAGCTTCGTTTGGCGTTTAGTTAATTTTACCGGATTCTTTTAAATATATTTTATTGAAAATTCTGAATCGATTTCCTAATTGTTTTATGGTCATTTTTGATGACCATACATTTTTAAGAAATCAGTTTTAACCCGATTAAGATTTTAAGTTTAATAAAAATTACTGTGCCGAATTTTAATAGATTGGTCCATAGTTAAAATTTCAATGAGCTTGGAACCTTATTCCGGCAAGGGGCTTTATTTAAGACCTTTAAGACTTTCGTAAATAAGTTTTATATATATAAAATAGTTAGAGAGACATCTGTAACATATTTTATTAAAATTGGTCCATAATTAAGATTGATGTAAGCTTAAAACCCCTATTCCGAGAAAGTGATTTTATAGGAGCTACAGTGAACTATATATATTTTGATATTCGTCAAATTAGTGTAATTAATAATGACAGTTAGTAAAATAATGTGCAGAATTTTAATGATATTGGATCATATTTAAGAGTTTTATTAGCCTAACACCCTATTCCGGGAGGGGTCTTGAACGCGAGCTAGATTAAATAATGGTCTCAGCATAAACCAACATTTTGATATTTACATTTTCAAAATATATATATGTGACAAATATAAGAAAATTATCTTCAGAATTGTAATCTAAATGATATACTGATTTTGTGGTGTATCAAAATTTTGCATATTTTTGCCTTTAGCAAGTATTCATTAATACGATTTAGATTTTTGGTGTGATCTTCCTCTGTTTCTGTTTGTCAACAATTAAACTCTATCAAAATCCAATTATATTCTGTTAAAAAAAATTCAAAAAAAGATTTTCGAATGAATTTTTAGGTTGTTTCAGATATCGGTGTATAAGTTTTTTGTTATTGAATCAATATAGATGCTTGTTATTTCCCTGCACAGTGGTCCCATAACGCTTTTATTTTGGAAATAAATCTGTAACTTTGGAAGAATTGAATATTTTTTAATGAAATTTCGTAGAAACATTCTTGAGATGTTTTCTAATGGATTTTGAGAAACACATACTTCAAGTGGGTCCTGGAGTCGGGAAGTGGATTTCCAAAGTTAATCACCTTGGCAATAAGGATTTCTTAAGAAAATCGATTGGAAAAATAATTAACATATATATAGCCCTTATAATTAAATACGTTCACATGTGTGGGATAACTCTTACAGTTTAAGAGATATTTTGGCTAAAGTAAAATGTTGACTTATTTTTGGACTGTTTTTTTTTAATTTGGTGGGCTCTATTCACGTTCAAACAAATTCTAAAATATTTCCAGAATTCTGCAGATGCTCCTTTCGGGACCAGACCAATTTTTTGAAACCTCGGAAACAGTGCTACCCTTTGTTTATAGAGAGTTAACAGGGCTACATAAATGTAAAATTTTTTTCGATCAAATCAAAAATAAATTTTTTAGGATTTTTTTAATCGTTATATCCGAGGTGAACCACTTTCTGATCCTAGGACCCACTAGAAACAAGTCATTCTCCAAATCTATGGAAAAACACCTCAGGAAAGTCCATGTGAAATTTCATTAATAATATAGTTCTAAAGTTATTGAATCGTTTTGGGACCATTGTGCAAGGTGGATAAATTCCATTGAATTTTGAAAATACAGACTGATAATTAAAAGGATTTTGATTTGATGCAAAAAAAATTATACTTTCTGGAAACGGACTGACAAAGTTGATAACTCTTTGTTAAGAAATGATTACAAAACGTTACACCCATTTAAATGACTGTTAAAATTTAAAAACTGTGAACACAAATTTTACTTAAAGATCCGCACAGGTATTTTTCTATATTGGTATGCAATCGTTGTTGTTGTAGTATTTCTTCTGTAATTTTTACGTTGTTGTTGTTATTATTGTAGTTGTTATATGTCTTGAGTACTTATAGTGCTAAAAAGCTTGACTCAATCTGTGTTTTTTTTTTTTTTTTTGTTGTTAACTGACTTGACTGACTGACTGAATTTGTATGAATATACAATATTTGTTGGTACGATTTGTTGGTATTTTTAAGTTATTTTTGCTGTTGCTGCTGTTGTTAGTGGTGGTTAAGTTGTTGTTTTTATTATTGTTGGTGGCGTTTTCAGAAAGAAGAAACAGAAACACTTGTACTCTAAAAGTGGCGAAGTACGCGAGCGTATGAATATAAAACAAAAATTTTTGTTGTTAATTTTTTGACGTTGCTGCTGCTGCTTATACTTCTGCTAATAATGTTGGTGTTGTTGTTGTTGTTGCTGTTTAAGCATACTGTAAAGCTTGGAGTTAAGTATTGGAACATTTTGGTAACCAACAACATGCTGTTGTTTTAGTAGACGACGTGATATTGACGGAATGAGTTAAAAACAAACGCGAGCGCCTTCAATAAAGATAAAAAAGAAGTTTTGGTTTTGGTTTTCGTTTCTTTTTCGAAAAGAAAATTAAATTTATGATTTTGATTAGAACAAAAAATTAAGAAGTAGAATAATAATAGAAAAATTTGCGATTCTTAAGAAAATCTTTCAATAAACGATTAAAAATTTGTAGGGTGTTGAAAAAAAAGAAAAACGAATAAAATTTTTCTTAGAAAAAAATTTCGAAATACAATTTTAAAGTTCTTAAGTTTTGTTTGGCGGTTTGTGAACTCCTTAAAAACGAAGTGTAAGATAACAGTAATAGATTTTCCTATATGCAAGTGTATATGTGTGAGTCTGTGTAAAAGAGTTTTAAAGAAATTTTTACCCCTCAAAAAAGGAAAATCTTAAATTTTTTGGAATGTAAAGAATTTGAAAATTCTCTCTTTTCTCTCTTTCTCTCTTTGGAAAAATACATAAAAAATAACAACAACAACTTACATTAAAATTTACTATAAATCTTGTTTACACTTGTTGTTTTATTTACATTTTTTTATCTAAAAATAACAAAAAAAAACAAAACTTAGAAAAAATCACGTAAAATGTGAAATTCCAATTCCCAAGCTGAAGAAGAAGAAAAAAAAAAAACAAAACCAACAAAAACAAAAAAATAAATAAAATAGAAATTGATAAATTATTAAAGAAAAAACCAAAAAAACACGCAGTGTGAAAATTAATATAAAACAAAAAAAAAATCGACAAAAAATTATAAAAAAATATATAAATTAATAGTTTTTGTTTATAGAGGTGTTTATGCACATGCACGTATGTGTGTGTGTGTGTCTGTTACATAAAAGTGTTAAAAAAAATATTCGAAATTAAAAATTACTACCACATAAAATAACAACAACAACAAATTTCCAATATTAAAGCCCGAATTTTTTAAAGTTCAGTGTGTTTTTGGGGAAAAAAAATCATTAAAAATTTTTACAGAGTTACTGATCACCGATCACATACATTATAGCCAGGGCAGCGCTGTTTTTGTGTGATTTTTGTCTATATTGGATTATCTAATTTATTACAAACCCATTAACAAGGTAATTATGAGATGCGATTTAAGATATTAAATGTATAAATAGATGGACATATAAATATATTTGTATGTATGTACATGTATGTTTTTTGGAGTTTTTGGTGAAGTTTTTGAAATTTGATTCAATACTTTTACAAAAAAAAGAAAACAAGTAAAAGTCGGGCTTGATCGATTAGCATGACTATTTTATACCCTAACATTGTTGGTTATCTATCAGAAATTAATGATCGCTCCTCGTATAAATATATTTTTTAAGTTGTGCTAAGAGTGCAGTATATTAATGGTACTAATATATATACGATTTATGCGCTTTAAAAGGACTTCTTCTAGGGGCATAATACAGTAGCTGGATGGAATTATGTACCGACCCTCGTAAAATTTCGTACATGGTTTTTTGCTCATATTTATTTTCATTTGACTAATTCTATAATAATTCTTGCGCATATATGAAATTTACACCCTTCATAGGGCTTATTTTTAAAGAATGTTATATGGGACCTATGATAAATTATGAACCGACTCTCGTATAATTTTTTATTATTATTATTTTTGAATATTATTGTATTTATTTGCACCAAATTTCGTTAAAATAGTTTTATAATCTGGACGCTTATGACCTTAAAATCTCGTTCCGGGAGAAATATTTGCATGGGGACTAGATGAAATAATAGACTCATCATCACCAATTTCAATAGGAATCGTCCTTGAACCAAAATAATTTTATTTAAATTAATGTATGAAAAAAAAACTTAAAAACTTCTTTTTCAATAAAAAATGCAAAAAGTTATTTTCTACTAACTGAACCGATTTTGTTGACTTTAAAAAATCAGGACAAATTTATTCAGTTTTCTTTAGTTTTAATGTGAAATTTCCTTTAACTTTTGAGTTTGATTTATAAAGTTCAAACTTAAAAGTTAAACACGTCTATAGCTGTTTCAGATATCGGTCTATAACCTTTTTGTTATTGAATCGATATTGATGCTTTAAAATATAAAATTGCTTAGGGAAATAGCAAACAATATGGATAAATTCCAATGAATTTGGAAAATTTTTCTAGCCGTAAGAATATTTCAAAACAGAGGGACGTCTCCGCCTTGACCACTGTACGAAATCGAATAAGGCATTCAGAAGTTACAGATCTAATTCCATTTATTTTTTAATTTAAAACATGTGGGGGATATTTTTTCGAGATGATTTTGAAAGGTTAGGCTCATTGCTATCACGTTTATGATGATTTTTTGGAAAATCACCATAACCCCATTTATTATATGAGGTAAAAAAATAGTACGTTATCACTTAAGTTTCAGGAATAAGTTTTTCGGAGCTACTAAAGTCGAATAAATCCATTTTAGTCTTATTTCTTCTAACTTATGTCATCAGATAATATTCTATTGAATTTTCAATGTTATGACGGTTTCATAGATCCCCGCCAAACCACCAGGGGTCTTGTAATCTTCCAAATTAACTCTGCGGTTTTGATGCATAGGCAATCATGTAAATACAGGTTAAAACAGTCTAGGTGCTAGAGAAGAGCGATAAAGTGACTTTTGAATAACGCCGTTCCCAGTGAAAGTGATTTTTAAATCACTCTTCTTTGAAACAGTGACAGTGATCGCGAGTGAATTCAAAAGAAAACACAAGAATAATTACAAAATTAAAAAATAACGGAAAATAAAAGGGTTCAAAGGACATTATTTTCTTGAGAATATGGCAGTCTCTGTAGAGTTCACACTGTGCACCGTGGTAAATGGATAATTTTAATTCTAGATAAATCGTGAATATATGTTCAGCGCCACCTTTAAGTAATTTTGTTACCTCAAAATAAAAACAAATACATTTTAGCATGCAACAACAGAAGAAGGAACAACATTATTAGTAACTGTTATTTCATTATTACTGTCACTGTAGTGATCAGGGGTTTATCAATCACAGTGATTAAATCACTGTTGTGTAAATATCACTCATCTCTACAAGGTGCCCTAGTTTGTACAAAGAATTTTATGAATTTTTAAAGAAATTGAACCATTTTGAAAAATTTTTTGAACACAGTGTGTCCAAATTAATTTTTTTTATAATTCCGAAATTATTTAAAAAATTTACCATTTTGGGTATTTTGATTTTCAACAAATTTTCCAAAAATCCATTTATGAATTGAGAGAAAATATTTTTTTGTATTTAAATAGTTCTTGTCAATGCTTATAAAAAATATGCTTATAAGTTTGCGTTATCTCTTTTAGTTTCGGAGATATAAGTCGAAATAAATGTTTAACCCATTTTTAGCCCTGTTTATTATTATTTTTTAAAGAAAAATGACTTACTGAGGTCCCATTTAGTACCATTGCCCTTTCAATCTAAAAAATAGTTCAATCAATATATAAAAATATGAATCCATTAAAAAATTATATTAATCTAAATTTGGAATTTTAAAAAATATATATTTTTTTGATTTTTTTTAGAAAAAGGTGGCAACATTTATTTACTTATAAAATCATTTTTTTTTCTGTGTATAATTTTTATTTGTTTACAAAATAATTGTTTATTGTTTTGAAAACAAATCTTTACGGTACACTAAATCAGGATGAGATTGTGACAGAGACATTCCCACAAGTCCTATCCAATTTTGAAAAACAAAATTAAAATTTTTGTTAAGTTCTCAAATCGCAAGGCTGGATTTGTCTTTTAATTATCCATAATGTATATCTAAATATGTAAGGTAAACATTTAAAAAGTATTTTCTGCCGGACGGTCCTTGTAATGGCAAGATGACCATTCAAGTGAAAAAATCAAATTTTTAAACATGATTTATACTGATTCAAATTATGGGCATTTTCGTATTGGAAAGTAGGTATCTTGTTAATTCCCTGAATCATTATATCGTTATTCATTTCAATTTTATTAAACTTATTTAAAAAAGGGAAATTTTCGAAAATTTTATTTTTTTATAAATTTTTGATATCAAATCGCATTCCATTTTCTTTTTCTTTAAAAATTGTGAATCTTCAAGTTTTAAAGATTTCATATGTATAAAATACGAGTATAAAATTTGGCTGAAAATTCACCCTAAACTAAACTTTCTCTAGTAAAAATTTACCTATATATTCCAAATTTTGATAAAAATTCGAGAGGATCTGGAATTTTTCTTTTTTTAGTTTTCAAATTAAAAAATTATTATTGAACTTGGTAGAGATATTGACTTTAAACTTTAAGAATTATTGACTTTTAAACTACATTATTCGTGTACACCTTTGGAATTTTTAAAATTGAAAATTCAAATAACTCGAAAACTATAAGAGATAAGCAACACATGTAAGTTCGTTTGTATAGGTCTTATCAGGGTCTATAAGACTGTCAAAACAAACAAAAATGTGGTTTTATTAATCTAATTTTTGGAAATATTTTCACATTACTGACATTTATCGGAATTTTTCCTCCTTTAAGTGGGTCTATAGGTTTTGTAGAAATTTTAAATGTGAATTGGGACAAAAACAAAATTTAATAAATTTGTATTGGATCTAACGTCACTAATTTCATTAGGCTTCGTCCTTGGCAAAATAATAAATTTCATTACGAAGAAGCAGGGGTATCATTAAATTGACTGAAAAAGTGATTCTGAGTCGATCATTACACATAATGTATATAATAATGTGATGTAAAACATCAGCACAAACGTTTAATATTGATGTCAATAGTCAAAGGTAATTCATATTTAATAAAGTCTGTCAATTAAGATCAAAAACTGGAGGGTCATTTGTATATCGCCACAGTCGAATATAACATTTTTATTTTTTAATATACTTAAAATCTGTTAACTCCTATCTACATATATAAAAGAGGAGTGTGTATGTATGTAACATATGGACGTATTGACTGGGTCAATTTTGATGAAATTTGTACAGAATGATTACAATAAAACGGAATGTAATATGGGTTGTTAAAAAATGCCGCTCGGACTAGTTTTATTGGATAAAATGTAGAACGGATATAACCAGGGGAAGGGTTACCCCCTGATTATCAAATATCTGAAGAACTATAACAGCGAGAGCTCTCAAATTTGGTCCCGTCTATTTTCACAACGAACTGTTTTACTGGACAAAATTATTGTATAAATAATTGGTCCAAATTTTCTCACTTTGCTATGAAACGGATTTATGGAAAAATTCAGAGAGGATAGGGTCAAGGGGATTTGTCAAAATCCCCGTAGCATGAACTTTTGTGCAGCAAAGTGAACCGGGTAAATGCTTTTTTAGAATAAATAGTTTTTTTTTATAATCAAATATCATTTGAAGCTTAAATTTTTATAAAATTTGAAACTGTCACTTTTAAATTTTTATACGATCACAAACTTTTGCGTCTAAACGTTAAACCAACATAATTTGAAATCTAAAGCTGTTCAGATTCTGTCCCTTTATATATATATATATTGAAAACAAATTGAACAAATAGTTTTGAATATATAATTTGCTATTATTATTATTTAAATATACTTTTTTATATTTATTTCAAATATCTTTCAAAATATTTTTTTGTTTATCTAAACGATATGACAGGTGTCAATTTTAATACAAATTTTTCTGCTCTTTTTTACAAAATTTACTTCCTTAACCAAATGTCATTTGAATTTTTTTACAAATATTAATTTTTTGTATAGAAAATTTAGCAAACAATTGTATTGAATTCTTTGTGGTGAATTCTCAAATATAAATTTCAAAATTTGGTTTCACTTCTTTTTTTCATTCTTATTTAAATTTTTGTTAAATTTATTTTGCATTAATTAATAAAAATACAAAAAATATTTAACAAACAAAAGATTTTTTTCAAATTGATTTCAAATAACAAAAGAAACCTTTTTTTATTATTGAATTATTTTTAAATGTCATCTCTACCAACTTGACCTAATTTTATGCATTAATCCAACGGTTGGAATAGTGTTAAATGTAAATGCCACTTAAGCCCAAGTAGACGTAGAACAACAACAAGTCATCAGTTAATTTTATTTTTATTTTAAATATATTTTTAAAAAATTTGATAAAAACAAGTAAGAATACTATATTTGGCTATGTCGAATCTTTAATACCCTACACCATAAATGCGAGTGAAGTAAATAGGTTATGTTTCGTACAAACACACGCACACATACTCTCACAGACATATACACTATATAAAAGTTTTTCTCAAATAAAACATGGAACATCTAATGAATTATGAAAGGTTATTTTTGACTGTAACTGAACCGATAAAGCAAATTTTTGGAATGGTGATGAAGTATAAACAGTTTATATTTGTTTCTCTTGAACTTAGAAGTTGTATCAGATATCGATCTATATCATTTAACACACAGATTTTGCGGATTTTAAGTAAGAAACTTCTCAGGACTAAACTTGGGTCAAATTTCTATGTGTTGTGTGTGTATATAAAGGTGCCAACAACAGACAAATGGCTTTAGCTAAATCTGCTCAGTTTTTGATTTGATGCAAGAATTTATATACATTATGGGATCTAAGATGATTCCTTCTTAGCAATACACACGGAATGACAAAGTTATAAATACCCTCTTCACCACTTGCGGCGGTGTAGGGTATACAAATTAATACCCGTTTTGATTTTTATTTGGTTTTATTGATGTTTAATGAAATCATGCAAAAATTTCTTGACATGATTTATGGTAATTTTTTTTTCAATTTATGTATAAATTATTAAAAATGATTTTATTATTAATTTTTTTATATTTTTTAAACTTCTATTGTTGTGTTAAAAAAAAAAACAAGTTGTCGGAACAAGTTTCCGGATTTTAATCATTTTCAGAATAATAATGATTCTTTTTTTTTAATATTTAAAAGAATCATTAAAGAAGAAGAAGAATATTTTTTTAAAATGGCCGAAGATAATTTTTGTTGGTTTAATATCATTTTTATGGAATAATTAAATTAATGGACTTATTTAATGAAGATTCATAAAAAAAGAATAATTTAGTTGTTGAAAAGATTTAATTATAGAAATTATGTGGAAATTATAAGGAATCGTCGTTAAAGGTGTGTTATTTGCAGAGAGATGAATGGAATTGGCGATCAGTAATTGAAATTAAAATTTAACTTTATGAACCCTCACGATTGAACTTAAAAGTAGACTTGAAAAAAATTCACTCTTGAACTGTGTAAAGATCTAAGATTGAATTTAAATTTGGACTTTAAAAAGATCCATTTTTGAACTAAGGAGTGAGATTAAAAAATTCTTAATACTGGTATATGTTAATAAAAAAACGAAGCCACTAAACTTACAGTTTTGTTTTTTTTATTAAAAACATTATTAAGTTTAAATCGCTAGTAATGAACATTTGGAACCTTTTTGCGGAAACCCTTTTATTAAGGATGACAAGTCAAACCAAAAATAAGTGGATACATTTTTTGTAAACATTCCTGGATGAAAATTTTTTAGAGCTCCTTAAAACAAATGATTAACTTCTCATGCCGCAACTGCATGTTACTTGTCCTGCCAACAGTGTTTTTACAAATTTTGACTACTTTTCGGTCCTAAATTGTTATTCAAAATTTTTCTCGAGCAGTAGCAATGGACTAGTTTTCTCGGTACTGTCAGAAACGTTTTGAACCTATTTTGAAACCGTTCTATTAATGTACTAGTTTAACCTTTGAATTCTTGACCATCTTTTGTAAGGACAATTTGGGTTTTGTTTAAAATATTTCATAGTTTTAGTACGGACTTTTTTCTGATTTGTATGTGTATATGTGTTTCTTTGGGACTTTTAGACAGCTAAACTACTGGATCGATTTTGTTGAAATTTTCACAGAATGATCCCAATATCAGAGAGAAAAATTTCATAATCAAATATCTAACGAAATTTTAGAGCAAGAATTTCAAAAATTTTTTTAAAAACATTTTCTCAAGGAACTGTTTTACTGGACAAAATATGGAACGTATAGGTTTAGGGGGGAAAGTATCCCCATATTAAGACTCACAGTAAAACTTTATTTTTTTTAAGATCAACGATTGAATTTGACTACTATTAATACCCTTGATTGAACTTGAATTTGGCCACTATAAAGACCCACGATTAAACTTAAATTTGGCCTATATAAGGACCCATGATTAAACCTAATTTTGGTCTAAATTAAAACCCATGATTGAACTTCAATTAAGTGAAAATAAAGTCACACAATTGAACTTAAATTTGGTCTATAAAGACCCACGATTGATTTTAAAATTTGCCTATATAATGACCCACGATTGAACTTAAATTCAGTCTATATAAGGACCCACGATTGATTTTAAATTTTGCCTATATAATGACCCACGACTGAACTTAAAATTTTTTCTATAAAGACCCACGATTGAACTAAAATTTTTCCTATATAAGGACCCACGATTAAACCTTAATTTGGTCTAAATAAAAACCCACGATTAATCTTAAATTTTGCCTATATAAAGACCCACGATTAAACCTTAATATGTTAAATCTTACGATTGATGTTAAATTTACCCAATATAAAGATCCAAGATTGAACTTAAATTTGGCTTCTTTAAGGACCCAAGATTAAATTTAAAATCTCTCGAGATCCAAATTGTAACTAAATGAAAGTTTTGATATCTTCTCAATATGAATTATTTGAATTTCTAATAAATAATAAATCTAATAATAGATTTTATGATCAAATCATAATTAAAATAAACCGAAGTGAAACTACATTTATTATTGCAAACGTTCATAACTTGTTTATATAGCAAAACATGCGATTCCATAAGTTCTATATTTAAATTATTCTCTCTCTTTAAGAATTTCTCTTCATGATTTTCATATTCTAATCGTGTCATGCAAATCATTTTAATTAAGTTCTTGTTAAGAGTCTGTTTCTGAAAGATAAATATTTACATAAATAAAAAAATCGTTAAAATAAATGTTTATAATATTTCAAAAAAAATATTTATCAAATGGGTGTTTCTTTGGATAAAATTAGGGGAACTAACAAATTTATCTCATTTCTGTTTCGTAATAATAAAATTAAAATTTTAAGTAAATAAAATTAACATAAATTATTGATGTAAAATTGAAGAAAATTTTAAAGCTACAAAAATTCAAATGAAAAATTTGAATCGTGATAAAGAATGTGTCCCAGATAGTGTATTCAAGAAAATGGCATTTTCAGAAAACCGGTTTTCGAGTTATAAGAAAAATATGGTTATAAAATAACAGGTTTCGAATATAATTTTGGTCGATTATTATTAATTTTTAGAACAACAAATTTATATATTTACTCAGTCAAAAATGAATCTGAATATAATAGTGAAAAGTTTAAAAGCGCCTTCCACCAAAAATCGGTTAACCGACTAAAAACCGACATGTCGAATAATTCGAAAATAGAAAATTATTCGAAACCGGTCTGTTTTCTGAAATGCAAATAACTGCTTAACCGGTATCAGTTTTTCAATACACTGCTCCTAGAGCACATTTTTAAACTAAGAAATCTATTAAAGAGTTTAGTCCTTTTTAAAAATTATATTTTCAAATTCTAATTATTTGAAACAAACATAAACCTGCACGTTCAATGAAAAACATGTTTTAATAATAATTTTATATCATCTTCTCTTGGATGTTATGAACAACAAATGAGTATGCTTTATTCGGCCCTCCATCACAAATGCTTGTGAAGTAAATACCTTATGTTTCATACATACACATGCACACATACATTCACAAATGTATACAGTATATAAAATATATTTTTTAAATACAACAAAGGATTACTTAATGAGTCATTAAATAAGTTATATTTTTGGCTATAACCTTTTTCTACTGAACTGAACCGATTTTGATAATTTTTGGAATGGTAATGAAACTTTACCTGGCAAAATTTCATTCTAATTTGTCGATTCACAATTGACAATTTTGCGAAAGTTCTTCTCTTGAACTGAGATGTTGCCTCAGATATCGCTCTATATCTTTTAATATACTGAACGGATTTTGCTGGTTTGAATAGGATTATAACAAATATTTATGCCAAATTTCATTTAGCTCTGTCAATTATAGTAGATGTAAACGTGCCAACAACAGACTGACGTGCATAGCTAAATCGACTCAGATTTTGATTTGATGCAAGAATATATATACATTATGGGGTCTGAGATGATTACTTCTAAGCATTACACTTGGATTGACAAAGTAGATACAGTCTCTTCACTACTTGTAGCGGTGAAGGGTAAAATAACATAAATATTTTATTTATGACAAAAAAAAACGACAACATAAAATACACCTTTTTTTCAATATAATTGTTATTGTAAATGAAAGATCGGTTTATATACTATATAGTATATAAACAACAATGAATTCCAAAAAAATAAAGAAGACATAATAATATGTAAACATGAATTTTTGGAACAGGTTTATTTGGCATCTTGAAATTAAACACACATTTTTAATAACATTTGTTGTTGCTGTTCTTCTTGTTATTTCAGACTAATCGCAAACACGTCCTTCTTAAGTGTCGTTTATAATAAAAAAAAACAACAGAAGAGAAAAAAATATTTAAACTTTAAAGGTTGGCCGTATTTGAAATTCATCGCCATAAATACACCCAGATCTATATAGCTGTATAAAAATATCTGAGCAGAACTTTAAAATAATGTGAACTTTTCAACATTATCAAACCGTTATTTTTTGTATAGTAAAATTTGAAAATAAATTTTGGGTCTTAATACAATCAAATTTTAAGAAAAGTTGTAGTCAAAATTTTGAGTTCAATCGTGGATATTTATACAGTCCAATTTTAAGGTCAATTGTGGGTCTTCATAAAGTAAGATTTTAAGTGGGGTTTTATATAATTCAATTTTAAGTTCAATCGTCGATCTTAATGGATTTTAATTTTAAGTCCAACCGTGCGCCTTTATATAATAAAATTTTAAGTTCAGTCATGTTTTTTTATATAGTTCAGCTTTAATTTCAATCGTTGTTCTTTATATTAAATTCAATCGTGTGTCCTTATAAAGTTACCATTTAAGTCCAATCGTGGGTCTTTGTATAGTTAAAATCTACTTTTAATCGTGTGTCCTTATAAAGGTACCATTTAAGTCTAAACGTGGGTTTTTATATAGTTCAATTTTAAGTTCAATTGCGGGTCTTTTTAAAGTTAAATTTTAAGTCCAATTGTAGGCCTCTATATATAGTTTAATTTTAAGTTCAATCGTGGGACCTTAAAAAGATAACTTTTAAGTCCGATCGTGGGCCTTTATGTCATTCAATTTTATGTTCAATCATGGACATTTATATAGTTCAATGTTATATTCAATCGTGGGCCTCTGTATAGTTAAATTTTTAGTTCAATTAAGAAATCATTCCTTTACATATCTCTTCATCTGTATGATAATCAAATGTTATTATTGTGTTTCAACTTATTAAATCAATAACGAGTTTGAAGCATTTTATTTATGTATGCACAAATTAAAAAATGAAGAACCCATTACAACCAACCCCCCCACCCCTCACCACCCAACAAGTAGATAGAGAAGAGAAATGACAGAAGAACTTGTGCCAATTCTTAACAAGATAAATAAGAACAGAATGTGAATTTTATTTATAAAATTTATACTCTTCGAGTGCAATAAATTTGTACAAAAACAAAAATTGCAAACGATTTTTTGGTTATTGGAGCAAATAAATTATTTGAGGTTAAAATCAACTTGATGTAAGACCATATAACGTTCTACTATTTGGAATTATAAAAAGACCTATTATTGGGTTTTAAATGGGACTCTAATAAAACCTACGATTCGGTTTAAATGGGAGTATAAATTGACCTACACGCAGAGAAGCGTTATTTACGTAATATATACACTTTGTAGCATACATATTCTCGGCAAACATTTATTGTTATCACCAACATGTTAATTGTTGAATTTATTTTATTTTGATTATAATTTCGTTGCTGAAATAAAAATTTTGTGGTCGCAATATTTTTGGAAGTATGTATGACTGATCAATTTTATTGTTATTATAAAAAAATATTATTATTAGAACAAATTTATTTTTAGTTTACTGATAACGGAATGTGAACAAATATTTTTTTTACAATTTGTGTTAACATGGAAAATAAATATATTTGAATAAATATTCTCATTATTTATAAATAAAAAATAAGGTAATTAAAATGAATAAAATTATATGACGAAAACATTTTAAATAATGTTTAAATATCTTCCAAAGTTATACACAAATAAAATTATTCAATAACAAAATATTGCGAATAAATAAATTTTTTATTGAGCCAACAATATTTTTTATTAAAATAACAATATTTTTAGTGGCGATAACAATAACTATTGTCATTAATGCAAAATAACAATTTAAATAAACAAATTTTTTTATGAATATAAAAAATAAATTTAGTGGCAACAATAATAACTACTTTTATTAATGCGGATTCAAGATGCAAATAAACAAATATTTATTTATCTTTTATTACAGTAACAATATTTTATATTGGAATAACAATATTTTTGTGGTTACAATAATAACTTTTGTTATAATGCAAAATCACAAAGCGAATAAACAAATAATTTAGTTACGTTAACATTATCTACTTACAATATTATGATGCTTTTTGTTTATGGTTACCGCAAACATATCTATTCTCTGCTTGTATAATTAAGCTTAAAAGGAGACTAAACAAATGTTACGATTTAGCTTAAAATTCGAATGTATAAAGACTTACGATTCAGTTTAAAATTTGACTTTATAAAGACCTACTGCTCAGCTTAAATTCAAACTAAATAAAAAACCTACGATTCTGCCTAAAATAGAATTAAAGACTCACGATTCAGCTTAAATTGGGACTTTATAAAGACCCATGATTAAATTGGGACTTTATAAAGATCAATGATTCAGCTTAAAAATGGTGTAAATAAATAAAAAAACCTGTGAAAATGGGACTAAATAATGACCAACGATTCAGATTAAATAGTATTATATAAAGGTCTACAATGCAGCTTCAAATAAGACTAAATAATCATCAGACAAAATTCAGACAAAATATTCAGCTTTATAAAGACCTATGACTCAGCTATAGAAAGACTTTTGATTGAGCTGGAAATTGCTCTTTATAAAGACCTACGATTGAACTTAATAGAGAGCTACATAAAGTCCTTCGATTAAGGTTAAATAGGACTTAGTATATACCCAAGAGTTAGCTTAAATATGACTGAAAGTAGGTTTGTTTAAAGATCTATATTTGAACTAAAAACCAACGATTGAAGTCAAAATCGGGCTATATAAAGACCTACAATTGAACTAAAAATCGGGGTATATAAAGACCTACGTTTGAATTAAAACCCGCTCCATATAAAGATCTACGATTAATCTAAAATCGGGCTTTATAAAGGCGTTTGAATTAAAACCCGCTCTATATAAAGATCTACGATTGATCTAAAATCGTGCTTTATAAAGGCATAGAATGAACATAAAATAAGACTTCAAGAAAACCTACGATTCATGGTTCGATTGATCAATGGGAATATATTTTTGAACTGAAAATCGGGTAATATAAATACCTGTGATTAAAATATGGAAAATTCATTTCCGTTAATAAAATAATTTCCCGATTGTTTTCCATTTTTAATTATGTAAAATTTTTCATATTTTCTTCATTCTTTTGTTTTTTGCTTTTACTTATTATTTTCTCCTTTAAATCACAAAATAAAAGTTATTATGATAGAATTTCCATAATAAATAAATTTAAAAATAAAATGGAAAAAATTATTAACTGAAATGAAAAGAAAACTTTAATGGAAATTGAAACCAAATTTGAAAAAAAATAAAAAATAAAATAAAATTTCTAAACAATCAATCAAAACCGTTAAATTGAACGTGAAGAAAGTCATAATGAAAAATAAATATAAAAGATAGAAAAAAAATTTATATAAATTATGAATAAATTTTTTAAAACACGTACGTTTTACTACAAAATAAATAAATTTAAACATAAAAATTATTAATTAATAATTAAAGAAAACAACAACAAAGAAACTAATTTGTTTCTAACAAGATTTTTTGTTTGAATAAAAAAAACTACTGAATAAAATTTGATGTTAAACAACAACTTTAAGATAATAATTGTATTAAAACACGTAATAATTAATTTATAAAGCTACAACAATGGAGATGGTCAATAAGACACACTGATAGACAAACTAACAGATAGACAGCTTTAGCTATTTATTGACTAATACAAGTATGAATGGTTGTAAACCTGACGCCTTCAAAGCGGTGTAAATTACAATCAAACATTTTTTTAAAGTTCGATGTAAAGACAGACAGAAAGACAGACGTTTTTGAACAGACAAACAGTGGATGTTATAGACAAAATGTTTGACTGTTATTCAAACCAATTAAACCATTAACTAAACCAAAGTTAAATGGTAATTTAAAACCATTTTTGTGGTATATACTCCATCATCATACTGTTGTAATGTTAACATTTTTTTTGAATACCCTACATCATTATGAAGATATAAATGGGAATACATTAGGTTGGTCTGTCCAGGTGAAACATCAAAAAAAAAAAATATTTGTAAATCCATTAGGAAATTTTTCTTTATATCAAAATCTAATTTATTTTTTATCTCTTGTTGACCGTTTCACGATTTATTTTAAACTTCTGAAATCGGATCAGACAATCGTATAGGAGCCTTGTATAAAAAAATGCATTGATATCAAAATCTTTCATTAATTCCTGTGAACAAGTTTGGTAAACAGTGGATAGCCGCCTTAGAGCTGAAGGATCTCAAGTACCAGAGTGAATACTAAAAATGTATATCAAAAATTATCAACAACTAAAATTGAGCACAACGAATGGAAGTTCTTCTGATCGGACTTAAAATATTTTTTTCTTCTAGGGATGACTTGTACAATTTTATCGGTATCGCAAGTTTAATTTCGATTAATAATTAGCTTTAGAGAGGAATGTTCTATAAGTTTAGAATACTTTTCTTATCTGAATTATCCCAGAATATCTTTGTGACTTATCAGCTGTTTGTGATGCTTATGCTCTCTTTTCAGTCCGACTACTGCCTGGTGGCCACTTGTCAGTGAGTTTTGTTATCTCTTTGTAATACCAATCCATTTTCAGATCTTTATGTACGCAGTTTTCCTTGTTCTCTCTGTCCAAGATCGTATTTTTTATCTTATGAATAATGTTGTTGTATTTCGGAAGTCGGGCAAATATTATGATTCCGCTTCTCGATACTTTGGAAAGAGTATTACTTCCAGGAAATTACTCGATCCTCTTCTCATTTCAACTAATTATTTTGAAGTATTATATTTTTGTACCTTTTGAAACATATTGTTTTCTTTATCGATATCAAGGCCAAATATTGGTCTATGACACATCTATGAAGTCACTGTTTGACCATCTTTTATTATACTTTACCATCCTTTTCATTTCTTTCCCAAATTAAGTTTTTCTGAATAATACTGAACTAATTATTTTGGACTGATATTTTAATTGTATCTTGGAAGCTTTTTAGCTCTTCTGTAAAGTATATTTATGTACACCGTTTGATACTGATTAGTGTTTACTCTTACAGCAGGTCATAGTATCTCATGAGTTCCCTTTGGGATATTGTCCCTTTTTCCTTTTTACTCATTGCAATTTATCTATCTTTTTCTTAGGGTGTAACTAATATCGAATCTTGCGTATTCTATGTGTTGGGGTATCCCACATTTTTTAATATTTTCCAATATTGAATCAGCTTATCTAAGCCCTCACAATATATGTGAGACATGTAGCCAGTCTCTTCTAAGAGTGGAAGTCAAATGCTTTCTTTGCATCTCATTTATTCGTATACTCCAGTCTTTCAACATTTTGTCTAATCTGCACAATTTAAGTTATTTGCGATATTTGGATTTTTATCTGAGCTTAAAAATGTTAAACTTGAAACTGATGATTCTAAACATAGATTCCTGCTAGGGACAAGACAAATAGTCCTCTCGCTAGAAATTAATTTTACTAAAAAAAGATGAGGATTTAGGAGTCCAAGGTAATTAGCTATGGAAACTTGTTTATTAATGGGAATCATAGTGTCCAAATCGATTTTTTTGGTAACAATTCTTTAACTTTCGAAACGTTAGAGATATTTGAATGAAATTTCACATCGTTTGAGTTGAAATATTATTGAGATTAGTTGACGGAGTATAATGCCCTATCTAGTCAGGGCATAGACGGTGAATCTCTACAGTTGAACACCTTATATTGATTTTTTTTTTAAATTTGTATTAATTTGTGAATTTAGATAAAGTTTTTTTTTCAAGATGGAGACTCATATCCCCCAATCATCTCGAAATACCTCAGTTAACAATGTAAATCATTAAGAGGTAATGATGATGGTCCAAACACTCAAGTCTAGAGTGAAACCTTACAATTCTAGTTTTATGACATCTTTATATCTTGTAAATATTTTGATATAATCGCAGAGGATTTTGAATTCTTTTCGACTGAACTTGATATTTCCACTTGTTATACCGTAGGTGGTTGGGGTATTATGCGTATAAACTAATGTTTGTCACATACAGAAGAAATGGCGTCACACCCACCTTGAGTCGATTTAACAACCGACTGACTGTCCATGTAAACGTGGCAGTTTTTGAGATAAAATGTGGTACATGTTATTATTTTGGTGAAAGGACGAAGCCTATTGAAATTTTCTATGTTCGGTCTAATTTTTCAGGTAACTCCCACACAAATATGCTTTCGGAATTAGGTTTTAAAGCTCATAAAAATACTTAATACTAAAATGATATTAATGAAATTTTAAAATTAATTTTATGATGTAGGGTAATACATAGTCGGGCTTGAACGACTATGAAAATTCTTATTTTTCCTAAAAACATCAAGAAGAAAATAGAAAAATCACAAATGTTTACAAGTTTAAGAAAAAAGTAAAATGTAATAAAAAAATTGTATTTATATAAAATAAAATAAATAATAAAAAACTAAACGTGTTAAACTAACATTAATTCAAGAAACCAAAGAAGTAGAAATAAAAATAATACGAAGAAACTATAAAACTTCCGCATTGACTTAAATTACGGTAAGAAATAAAGAAAAAGATGAAAAAGAAGAAAAACCATTTGTTTTGGTTTTGTTCATTAAATAAAGTACTTTTCTTATTATTAGAAAAAAAGGCATTGAAATTATTTTAAGGTAAAAGAGAAATAAAGCAATAAATTCAAATACATTAAAGAAATTTATTAAATTAAAAATTATGATTAGAAAAAAAGTCAAGACCTAAATGCATAAATTATAAAAAAAAATAAATAAATATTTTAATTAAATTTAAACTTTGTAACTTATTCATGATTAAGGAAGTTACTAAAATTTAAATTAAACTTTAGAATTCTTTTCTTATAATGAACTTGATTAGGTGATTTCGAACAGACAGTGCTTTCAAAAGACCTTATTAGGAAATAAGTCTGTTATTTTGGAACTTCTGCAGCACAATTTTCTTGGTATATCCAATGGATGTGAGTGTCCTTCAAAGTTGGACAACTCGAGTGTTGTCATGTTTTATTATTATAAAATTATAATAAATGTATAATTGTATAATTTCCTTATGCTTATTGTCCTTATAAATCTCTACAAAAATATTATAATTAAAAAGATGTTTAGACCAAAGTAAAATTTTCATCCATTTTCATAGATGATGTTTTATAGTTGAGGTCTCATTGTCTAAAATATTGTTGGGATTCTGCAGAAAGTTCTAAACAATTCTGATATAGGAATCATATAATTATGTGATTCCAATGAAAAGTTATATTACTTTTAAATAGAGATTATAGAAAAATAATTTTCTGACTTTTAAAAAAGGTGGCAACACTTTTTTGCTTAAAAATTTATATTTGTCCTTAACTATAACTTGTTCTGCATAATTTTGAGAGAATTCCTACCGTAAATGAGTATAAGAAAAATCTAAGGGCCTTTTTAAACTTTCATTTGGAATTAAAGGCACCTTGATTATATATCTATATATGTTTGCTATACACTCCAATCTCTATAAATCTCTACAAGTACAAACCTCTTACAACACAGAGTAATCAAATAAATAAAAAATCTAAATTTTTTAAACAAGTTTTTTCCGAATTGGAATTTTGGGTGTTTTTTAATAAAAAATTGGGAATTTGTTTACCGACCTATATTAAAAACAATTTGGGCCTTATTATATTCAAATTTAAATATAAATAAATTTTTTTGTAGAGATTTTGTAAAAGGTAAAATTTTAATTTTTAAGAAAGTTACACGTAAAATAATAATTATTGTTATTTAAAAAAAATGTATTAAATAAATTTAGTTTTAATATTTTATTATATATGTATTATCATATGGCAAGTTAGTAGCATTCCATTGATATAAAACATTTATATAAATACTTTACAAAATCCTTTAAAAAATAACTGAAATCTGGCCTCCTCCTTAAAAATTTGCAAAAAAAAAATGTAAATTAATCTCTCATGATTTGAACTACAGTGTCAAAAGAGTAACAGGTGTCAAAAGTTGGTATATATCATTTATAGAGTCTTGGCTATATTTCCTATTATTATATTTTTTCAGTTCCTTAAAAAGTTTAAAAAATCCAATTAGAAAGCAACTCATGAAATACAGCGCTAAAAGAGGAACTGGTGTCTTAATTTAGATTTACCATGAAAGATATGCGATGTTCTGGGTTCTACGAATAATGCCGTTTTATTTTTGTTTAAAATTGCATTTAAAGTTGTTTCAAAGTTCTGTCCATAGTTGCTCACTTTCTGCCCTAAGTTTTTGGTACCATATAAGACCACTTCAAACAATTTGATGCAATGTTGAGGTCAAGAAAAAATGAAGCCAATTTTTACACATTTCGATTTGATCAAAAAAGTGGTAGTCAGAAGGTGTAAGGTCTGGCCTATGAGTCGTAGTACAACTTCTCGTCCAATGATTCTTAAATATTCGTTGACTCCAAATCTAGTGTTGGTGGCCTCATTTCTGTTTCTATATTCTGAAAATGCTACAGATTTATGTTTTATTTGAATGTATCATTTTCTTCGGTACTGATTCTCTGTGATAGTTTTATCCAATAATACCAGCTCATAATATAAAACTCACTTCTGATTATCACCAAATGCTACGATTTATATATTAATATCATGGATTTAAATTAAACTTTGATTCAGAATCATTTCTTGAGCCATTTTTACTCTGTCTATCCATCCATTTGGCTGTCTGACTGTCCATATAAAAGTCTATGGATCGCAGTTTTTGAGATATATTGATAAAATTTATTACTTATGACTACTTTGGTTCAATCTACGAGACCTACTGAAATTGGTGATGATCGGTCCAACATTTCAGATAGTCAACTTATAAATGTTCTTCCAGAATGGGATTAAAAGGTCATAGATTTTGATGATAGGGTCCATATAGCCTAAATATTAAGATAAAAATTTATTCTAATCTATCAATAAAATGGAGATATTTATGGATTTAGAAATTGTTATTTATTAAACTGATTTCGCTGGTTTTAAATAAGAAAGTTCTCAGGAAAAAAAACAAATATAATTTCACTGATTTCGGAACATTAGTTGAGATAAAATCATGCCAACAGGTGGGCATATCTAAAACGTCTCCGATTTAAAAATAATGCAAGAATATGCGATCTTACATATTTTCTTTTTGACGTTAGTGAATATTAATTTAGAGATTGTCTCAGAAATCGGTTTATATCTTTTCATTTATTAAACTGGTTTTGCATTTACTGAGTTAAGATAACTAATGGTCCAGACAGACAGGACGGCAGGCATATGATAAACAGATAGACAGACAGACAGACAGACAGACAGACAGACAGACAGACAGACAGGCGGATATATCTAAATCGTGTCAGATTTTAAAATAATGTAGGAATATGGGGTCTTACATGATTTCTTTTTGCCGTTAGACACGGAATAACCTCAACCATTTGTGGTAAAGGGTATAACCTTAAACCGAAAGATTAGTAAGGACACCTCTTTGACTGTTGGATGAGAATTTCCAAAAAGTCATCAAAGACTGCTGCGATCTGTTTTAGTTGATTTCGTATTATTTTCTTTGAGTTTAACTAAACTGATGATGCGTATGTTTGTTATTCAATGAAACGTTTTATAAATCAAACAAAAAATGTTTTATATAACACAAAATTGTGTAGTATGTTTTAAGGCGTTCGAACAAAAGTTAAATATTTGTGAAGAAGAGTTTTTTTTTAAAGAATTTCCATTTTAATAAAATGATCTTCAATATATATAAATTTATAAATTCTAATCTAATTCGATTTTTTTTAATTTCTTTTCTTTCCAGATTTTTGTTCATCTAAACTAAAACTGGTTAGTTTTATTGAAACCAAATATTATATTTTTATCCAAAGATCCAGAAACTTTAAGTCCCACATAATAAAGACTATGTTTACATATCAAACAATCTAGTTTATAGAAAAAAATAAATAAAGTCGTTCTCTTAATAAAATTCTAAACAAAATAAATTGAAAATTTCCAAAAATAATTGCGAAAACCTCAAAAACCAAATAAACCAGAATCGAAAAGAAAAATGGCCACTAAAACTGTTATAAATTGCATGGAACATACAATAACACCACAACCCAATCAAGGAATATCAATAATCATTGACCAACATACGGATCAACATCAGCACCAGCAGCCAGTTTATAATGGATCCTCTTCTTCTAGAACGAATATCATAAAAATACAACATTCTAATGATCAAGAATATTTTGCAATAAATAATAAAAATAGAAATAATAATAAAACTTTAATTGATATTAAACTTAATAATGATGATGATGATTGTAATTATGATAATTATGATCGTTTAGGAAAGAGTATTAATAATAATGAAGAGCATATTTTACAAATAAATTGTGAAGAGAGTAAAAATTCATTAACAGCCAGGAATATTAAAGAAGTAATAGAAAAAGGTGAAATTAGCGAAGAGAGAAATTTCCAAGTGGAAGTGGTGAATAAAGGAGAGTTTAAAAATAGTTTACAAAACACTAAAGATGAAAATAGTTTAACCAAAAATATAAACTCTTTAACTAAAGCGGCTGCACAACAAAACGAAGAGAAAGATAAAGAAGAAAGTGGCCAAACAGCTAGTCAGCAACAACAACAACAACATCAACAATTGGAAGATAATGGTAACAACAATGAAAATGGTAACAGTAAACATAGAGAAAATGGTCAAAACTTAACTAATACAATGACAACTTCCACAACTAAACAACTTCAAATAAAACTCTCTAATCATAATGAGGAAGAGCACAAAGATCATGATCATACTCATAATGATTTTAACCAAGATAATGAAATTTCTAAACATAATAATGATGTTACCAATAGAGAAGAAAAAAATCATAACAATAATCATGTTATAAGTAGTAGTTTGAATACAGAGATTAAGAGAGACTTTGTAGTTAGTGGAGATTTTAGTCGAAATGTTAAACGTTCATTGTATGAAGAAAACTCTAACAGTCTTTTAACGAAAGCGGATGCAACAACGTCAAAAACCTTACTGACCATTAATGCAAATGTCAGTAGTGATAGTGTTGTAAATAGTGATCAACAAAATTTAATTAACGATCAAAATACCAATCACGTGGTTAAAATACAAATTAAACCAAATAATATAAATAATAATTTGAACACGTTAGCGGAAAAACAAATAACGGTAGTGAAAATAGAAAATTTTGATAAAATTCAAAACGAAAACGATAACTCTTCTATAACAAAAGCGCAAAGTCCAATAAGTGAAATTATAGAAAATAAAGAAAATCATAAAGAAACAAGTGTAACGCAGTCACAATTGAATCTAATAGCAAACATGGTGCAAAAACCGTTAAATAATAACGCAAATAATACGGTAACATTGGTCGCTTCAGCGACAAACACTAACGGTAATATAGCGAATTCGAACGGTACGGGTTCTACGGTTACCGAGCTAAATGTCTCAAATCCGAATAACTATTTGTATTACATGATGTCAAGTGGTCAATTTTCACCCTGCGATACCTTGGATAGTGGTACCGGCAGTGATTTGGAAAGTAATGGCCAGCAGCAGCAATCTTCTCCCAATCTGCAATTGAAAAAATCCTCCAACTCTTCGGCAGCTTCTACTGCCTCTACAACTTCCTCGAAATCTATGGCTCCTTTAGAATTGCATTTGAAAACCACTAAGATACGTGTAGCCTCCACTTCGAATTCCAATTCTTTTACTGATAGTGAGGAAAGTGAGGCTTCCTCTCTTAGCTGTGACTCTCTACATTCCAATGAGTTCTTACGACAATCTTCCACTTCACCCATACAAATGAAATCCTCCTCCTCTTCTGCCACCACCCCTTCAAATGGCTCTAAAAAATTGCAAACCCTTTTACCTGATTCCCTTTTAAGAGAAATTAAAAATCTTAAATTCTCTTCTAATGATTATGAGGCCGAAAATGAGGAAGAAGATGATATTTTACCCACTCTCAAAACCGATCACAAAAAATCCGAACTTTACGACACTCTCGACTCTAAGGACTATATTAAATCTCATGAATTTATGCAATCGCGAAAAAATTTAAATAATCTTCCTTCCAATATATCCTCATCATTGAAACGTGCTTCTTTACCCTCCAAAACTTTTGTTTTGAATACCGAGGATGGTACTTTCATTGATACCAAAATGAATTCTATGCCTCGTACTTATGAGGCAGATAAATATTATAATTTCCATGTTAATGAACATGATAATTTCCGTAGTTTTGGTAATAATGGCATGGGCTCGGGAATGAATGGTAATGGTGATGGTGGTGATTCATTAAGCATTTCGGATTATGAAACGAAAAGTTTACATGATGATGTCTTTGCTGGCTATAGAGATTTACGTTGTGGTTCGAATACATCGACTATACGTTCATCGAAGGGTACTGTACGAGGTGTCAAGAATCGTGTGCGCAATGGAATAGCCACATTCTTGCAATTGCAACAACCAAATATTAAGGTAAGTGGATCTAGATTTTGGTTTTAATTGGAGGGACTTAAAAGCATTAAAAATTTGAAGTAGAAAGTAATTAAAAATTAAGACCAAGGGAAATCGTTTAATGGGAAATATCGATTCGTAAATTTATCACTCAATTTAATTTCAATATCTGAATTAAATCGATGAAAGAAAAATAGATAAAAAACTTTATAATTCGATCGAAAGGTTTCTCCATTCCTTAAAAAATTTTGGTATAAATTAAATCTTACAAAAATATATCACTTTTAATTTGTTTGAGGTTATGTCGAAAATAATTTTGTTTTGTTGACATTTTAATAAAATTTTATTTGTTGCTGATTAATAGAAAAATAGAGAATTAAAAAAATTTTCAATTGAGGTTAGGGAGAATATATTTTTTTCTAAGCAATATTTTAATAAAATTTTAAGGAACTTTATTTCTATAAAAATAAGAGATGGAATGTTTTTAAAATTTCAAGAAAAACCCTAAATTTTTCAAAATTCAATTTGAGGTTAGGGAGAATAATGTTTTTTCCAGGTCATATTTTATTAAAGTAAAAATAATTATTCATTCAGATGTAAACAGTCAATTTAAAGTCATCAAGCCATCATTTTAACAAACTGGATTAAATTAGCAGAATTGAAATTGAGGTTAGGGAGAAAAATATTTTTCTTAAGCCTCATTTAACAAAAATTAAAACAGTCCTTCGTTCTTATAAAACCAAGGATTTAAATGCCATTTAACTTCTAAGAAAATTCTAAAAATTAGCAAAATTAAATTTGAGATTAGAGTGAAAAATATTTTTTCTAAGCAAAATATTATGTAAAATAAAACCGCCAGTTATCTATATAAAAATAAGTAGCTGAGAACTGTCAAAATTTAATGAATAAAGCTAATATTAACAAAATTGATTTTGAGGTTAGGGAGAAAAACAATTTTCTAAAAAATATATTAAGAAAATGAAAACTATCAGTAATTTATATAAAAACAAAGAACAGAACGTTGTCGAAATTTGCCTTTTTTCTCTTGTGTGAAACTAAAAAATTTCATATATTTAAAAACATAAAATATTTTCTTACTATAACCTCAAATTTAATTTTTACTTTTTTACTAAAAATTTGGATAAAATTTGAATAGATTTTGACACTCTTTTGCAGTATAATAAAACTACAGTTTGAATTTTTCCAATATTTTAAAAAATAAAAGACTTTTTCACCATAACCTCAAATTTACATTTTGCAATTTCGAAACAAATTTAATAGATTTGGATTGGTTTTTGCAGAAAAATAAAACTCCAGTTTCAATTTGTGAAATATTTTCAAAATTAAAGAAGTTTTTCGCCATAACCTCAATTTGAATTTTGAAAAATTTAGCAATTTTTACAAAATTTAAAAAAAATTGTAATTCTTTGTAATGGCTTTATGAGTCATCGTTTAAAATTAATTAATTTTTTACATACTTTTTGATTTTTTTATTAAAATATTAAAAATATTTGAAAACTAAATATTTGTGAATATTTTCAAAACTATAAATAAAAAACTTTTTTAAAAAATAATGTGTTTTTAAAAAATCTCGTAAAAAACACATTTTTACCGCAAAATTAATTTTAAACAATATTTTTTCTTGATTTTTTTCATTAACATTATTCCATTTATTTTTTAATGAATAGAAACATTTATTTTTATTTATTTGTTTTTATTATATTTGTTGTATTTTTAAATATTTTCGAGGTTAAAATAATTTACAACAATTTTTATTATTTTTCGCTTTTTATTATTATTTTTGTTTGGCATTGTTATGCTAAAACTGCCAAACTGACGATATAATTTTGTCGCTCAGTGTTTGTTTACTATTAATAATAATTTTGACATAAATTTATTTAAATATTTGTCATAAAAAACAATATTTAAAACTAATAGTTGTTGACAAGTTTGTGTGAATGAATCTATTTGTAGCGTTTTTTTCTATTTTTTGCAAAATAAATTTTAACACTTTGGAAAAAAAGACAAGTAAAAATGCTATATTCGGCTGTGCCGCATTTTTAATACCTTCCACCACAAATGTGTGTGAAGTAAATACATTTTGTTTCGTACATAGACACTCACATATACACTCACGGCTGTAAGAAATTTTTCTTAAATATAACACTGGAAAACTTAATGAGTCATAAAATTAGTTATATTTTTGGCTACACTGAACCAAATAAAGTGGGTAATATTAACGAAAAGTTTTCGTAGAACTTAAACGGAAAAAAGTTGTTAAATAAAAAGATTTTAATTAACATAATTTTCCTTCCTCAAACTAAAGAAATTTCTTCAAATACACTTAAAAAAATTTAATAAAAAAAAGCAAATGGAAGATCAGCTGATCAAAAAACATGTAAGTAACTTTTCATCAGAAATAAAGGCCGGTCGGCTTTATACCGGTGCGCTTTGCTGCAAAAAATTTCTCCTCAATCCTAGATCTCTAAAGAAATTTCACGAATCACAAATCGACGTATATTAAAAGAAATAATTCGGACCAAATTCTCGCTGTAGTAAATCTATAGATGTTCGATAATCAATATTTACTTTGTTTCGGGGCTACTTCTGCCCTTGATCCTGTCTGTCTTATATTTTGTTCCGTAAAACAGTTCCTTTAGGAAGTCATTGCGATCAAATTTGAAAATTCTCGCTGTTACAGTTCTTAAGAAATTCTATAATCAACATTTACTTTGTATGGGGAGTACTTCTTCCCTTGTTCCTTAATATTTGATGTATTAATTTATTACAACAATTTTAGGTAATTCTTTCTTTAATTCAACCAAATTATTCGTAAATTAACTTAAATATTGCATTTTAATTGAATAATATTCATCAATAAAAAGAATTTATTTTAGTCAATTTGAATAATGTTTTATTCAAATTGAATAATATTTATTCAAATTATTTGCATTTTTATTTTTTTGAAGAATTTACGAAAAATTAACGAAAATTTTCGTTATGATGAATAAACCAAATAAAAATAGTAAATACAACGAAAAAGGTTGTTGAATTGAAGAACAGTAAGTTATATATCAGTTAACAAGATATATAACCTACTTTTCTTCAATTCTACACTCTTCTTCGTTATATTTACTACCTGTTTGGTTCAGTGTATAACTTTCTTCTACTGAACCGATTTTGATAATTTTTGAAATGGTTATGAAGTACTTATGACATCATATTTTGACAGACAATCATTGTATTTTGTCATTCTATAATTGTCAGTTTTATGTAAGTTCTTTGTTTGAACTTAGAGATTGCCTCAGACATCGGACTATATATTTTAATATACCGAATTGATTTTACTGGTTTTAAATATGAAATTTCTCACGACTAAAAGAAATTCCCAGGCTAAATTTCATTGAGCTTCGCAAATTATTATAGATGCGGGCGTGCCTGCAACAGACAGATAGACAGACATACAGAATTGGGTCTAAGATGATTCCTTTTTAGCGTTACAGATGGAATTAAAAAGTTAATATTCGTTCTTCACCACTTGTGATGGTGGAGGGTATAAAAAAATTCATATAAATAAATCGTTAAACAAAATTAATAATAAAAATATTTTTATGGTTTTTAAACAAAATTACTCAGCAGTTATTCTATATAAAACAGGGTCGCTTTTAATGCCTTTTTGGGTTAAAAATTAATGGGCCCTTCACAATGGGGAGGGTGTAATGAATGCAAACAAAATTTATTGGTCAGTAAAATAAATGGAACTATTTCGAATGTTAAAAAATAATAGAAAAATGTGTGTTGATGAGATTTTTAGTAAAAATGTAAAAATGAACAAAAATTTGATTTAGAATTCAAATATTTTTCAAAAAGTTGTTTTCACTTTTATCATTAAAATTTTAATTTCTATTTTTTTCTTAAAATAAATGACGTTTTAAACTTTGTGAAAATTTGGTATACAGACAATTTTTTTCACCATAACCTCAAATTTAAATTTTGCTAAATTGAGTTATTAGACAAATTTTTAATGATAACTGATTTCTAATTTAATTTTAAAGTTTATAAATGTGAAATTTAAGATATAATTCATCATAACCTCTAATATTTTAATATAATATATATAATTATAAAAAAGAGATGATATTTTTCAGTATCGTATTTTTCCATTAAAAAATATCTAATAAGTTTTCGTTTCAGAAAAAAATTTGCAATAAATTTCCGACTCTTATAAGATTTCGGAAATCATTTTAATTTTTGTTTAATAGAAAATTTACGATAAACTATATTTAAGAAAAAATTTTGCAATAATTTTTTTAAGAGAAAATTTACATAATTTTTTTCTTTAAGAAGAAATTTGCATAGATTTTTCGCTTAAGGGACATTTATAGATTTTTTGCTAAAAGACAATTTGTCAAAAATTTACGATAAAATTGAAAAAAATAGATAAATTTTTACTGAAAATAAATTTTTCTAATTTTTTTTTTCTAAGTGAAAATTTTTCAATTTAGAGAAAATTTGACAAATTTTAAAGACAAAAAATGTTAAATTCTTGTAAAAGAGAAATTTTGCAATATTTTTTTATTTAAGATAAAATTTATAATAAATTTTTGTGTGAGAAATTTGCAATCAATTTTGCTAAAAGAGAAAAATTACAAAAATTTTTTGTTATGAGGAAATATAACGAGAAAAGATTTTATCTGATTTTGATTAAAAATTCGTCGAGTTTTTTTATAGAGACAAATTTTATCAGAATTTAGAATTAACGAAGAAACTTTTACCAAATTTTCTTTCAAAAATAAATTATGATATTTTGATTTAATTTCTATAAAAATATTTTTCGAAAAGATACTTTTTAATACAATAACTTATCAATTAAAAGAACATTATTTTAAAATTTTCTATTTTATTAATTTTTTTTTGTATAAGAGAAAATTTACGTCATTTTCGTATAAGACAAATTTGACGATATTTTTCATATAAAAGAAAATTTACAAACAACTTCTTTTAAGAAAATTTTCGTATAAGAAAAAATAAGTTTCCATTTTAAGAAAATTTACGATAAAATTTCGTTTAAGAGAAAACTTACAATAAATTTTGATTTAAGAGAAAATTTACGATAAATTTTCGATTATGAGATATTTTACGATAACTTTAGATTAAAATAAAATTTACAATATATTTTTGTCATAGAAAAAATTTAAGATAAATTTTCGTATTAAAAAGAAATAAGTTTCCATTTAAAAGAAATTTTCGCTTAAGGAAACACTTTCAATAAACTTTCATTTAAAATAAAATTTACGATTATAAGATATTTTACGATAATTTTAGATTAAACCAAATTTAAGATATATTTTCGATTAAGCGAAAATTTGCGATCAATTTTCGCTCAAGAGAAAATTTATAATAAATTATTATTAAAGAATAATTTACGATAAGTTTTCTTTAAAAGAAAATTATGCTTTAAGAGAAACTTTGTGAAAGGTTTTTATGTAAAGGAAAATGTTATAAATTCCGCTCATTCTTTGCGATCAGTTTTCGATTAAGAGAAAATTTATGACAAATTTTTAATTAAAAAAATTTTTCGTTAAGTTTTAATTGAAAGAAAATTCCTTTAAGAGAAATTTTTAGAAAGATTTTTCTTTAAAGTAAAATTGAATAATTTCCGTTTCGTTCTTCTAATTTCAATTCGCATAAATTAATTTAAAGCAAATTTCAGTTACAGATGAATATATTTTTCAGGGAGGAACTACTGTTCCCTAGAAACTACATCTTCCCCAGAAATATTGCCATGAAATTTTAATTTACATTTTTTTGTTTTTATTTCTTATTATTCGTATTAAAATCTGAATTAAAAATTTTCAAATATTCCATTAAAATTTAGTTTAGATTTTAAAATTCTTGAGAGTTTTAAATTTTATTCCAAAACATTTTTTTAATTGTATTTAACATTGAAATCATGTTAATGTAACAAGGTTTAGCAAAATTTTAACATTTTGAAAATAAATTTTGTGTCTGACTAAATTTATTTTTAAAACTATAATTTAAACTTTAACTATTAATAAAGGTTATTTTTCTTGAAAAGTAATATAAATAAAAGATTTCCTGTTTTAAAATTATTCAAACACATGTTTTGTATTAAAAAAAATATAATAATAAAAATAAATTCAAATAAAATAAATCATTTTAAATAAATTTTTCGCATTTAAAAAGAAATATTGAATATAAAAAATATATAAAAAATAAGGAAATCAAAATTTATTCGAAACCAAGAAAACAATGTTTTGAATAAAAACAAAATAAAAATTTTGAAACTAAAGAAAAATTGCATGAAATACGAGTTAAATATTGAAAAAAGACACATAAATTAAAATAAAATACAATTTTTTTCTTTTGTAGTGAAAAAATTAACTTTTTGTATGCGTAATTTTTAAGATTAAATCAAATATTAAATAAAAAGTATTAAGTAATTTATTATTATTAATTTTGTTGTTGTTGTTAATGTTATTTTTATAGGGAACTTGAAATTAAAATTCACTTAAAGAAAATTCGAAAGAGAAAAAAAAATACTTTCATTTTCTATTATTTTAAAATGAAATCAAATTTTAAACACGTACTACCGCATTTAACTCTAATAAATATTTATTTAGTTACAAAAGCACTTTAATCATTAAT
Source organism: Cochliomyia hominivorax (assembly GCA_004302925.2). Lineage (NCBI taxonomy): Eukaryota > Metazoa > Arthropoda > Insecta > Diptera > Calliphoridae > Cochliomyia > Cochliomyia hominivorax. The sequence goes on along the minus strand of PYHX02000495.1, from coordinate 52,413,645 downwards.
AACAAGTAAAACTGTTATAGTTGCTTAAGCCCGACTAAGTAATATCCTACACCACAGTGTTCGTTGTAAATGTCTGCTACGAAAAATTTATGAACGACCCTCGTTTAATTTGCTTTCCATATTTATGCTTATGTATGCAATAGATTATTGTGATAATTAATGTTAATTTTTTCGAATTCCCATATTACCCTCCAGAAAATATTCCCTTAAAATTTTCTGGAGGGTTTTATGGGAATTAGAAAATTATGGACCTACCCTCGCTTAATTTTGTACAGCAGTGTTGACTTATATTTGTATGCTGTCTCGTTATTGAGCCAAAATATTAGTACGCGCCAAATTTCATTAAGACATTTTCAAAACTGTGACCTGCACTTTGCGAACAAGCTTTACATGGACAGTCAGGTGGACGGATGGATATGCTTAAATCGATTTAGGAAGTTTTATTTTGGGCTATAATTTTTTCTAATGAACCGATTTTGATCATTTTTAAAGTGGCAATAAAGCACATGCAACTTAATATTGTGGCGAAATTTAGAGGATGCCAAGATATCGGTCTATATCTTTTAATATAATAAACCGATTTTGGTGATTTCAAATAGGAATCTTCATAGGACTTTAATAAATAATTGAGCCAAATTTCATTGAGTTCTATCGATGATTGCGGATGTGAGCATGCCAACAATGGACAGAGAGATAACAGATAGACAGACAAACTGACAGCAGATGAACAGACAGCTAAATCAACCCAGATTTTAATTTGTTTACATTGTAGGGTCTGATGTGATTCCTTCTTAACGCTACACATAGAATGACAAAGTTAATATACCCTCTTCACCACTTTTCATGGTGGAGGGTATAAAAATAAATAATTAAAATTAAAAAAAACTAAAATGGAATAAAATAAGAGATGAGACTTTTTTCCATAATGACTGAAAGAAATTGGTTGGTTTCAAGTTTGGAGATTTAATTTGGGAGTGTTTTGAATTCACCAAATTATGTGAGTTTTATTTTTTGTGATGGTTTTTTCTTCATTTTGCTCTTAAATACGTGTTTTAGTTGGCTTCATATGTGATTGGCATTAAATTAAATTTTTAAATAAATTTTTCAAAAATCAGTTTGTTGATTTGTATGTGTGTGTTGTGTATGTGTTTCTACATTTTTCTTTCTCATCTGTTTTTATTATTTTCTTATAGTTGAGTTAATAATTTTGGAAAGGTTTTGTTTTCTTCTTCTGCTTCTTCTTCATCGTCAGCTGAGAAATTTCACTTTCATTTAAAAATTTTAAACCTGCCGCTTTAAAGTGGCATTTCTTTTAAAACATTTTTGGAATTTCTTATTAGTTGTAATTTCGGAATGAATAAATGATGGCCAGATATTTGGTAATAAAATCTTTTATTGTCAATTTACCATAAATTAAATAAAATCGACTTTTTTGTTTTACCCCAAAGTTGGTGAAACATTAATCAATCATTCAGGGCTAAAATAACCGAAACCAAAAATTAGCATTAATAAGGAGGGAAAATACTCATCTGTGAAATTATACATGAGATTAATGTCAATAAGTAAAATTTTTTAATTAATTTAAAATCACCAAAAATATAAAATTTATTGGAATTTTAGTAATTTTTTTATGAAATTTTATATGAGCGATTTTTTTAAGATTTTAAATTATAATAAATGAAAATTTTTTATGAAATTCTTATTAAAGAGAAATAATGATTTACATTAAAGAGAATTTTTATCAAATTTTATTAAAACATAAAACTTTGATCAAATTTTGTTTAAAAAAATATTTGAATCAAATTTTTCTTCAAAAGAAAATTTCGTTCAAATTTTCATTAAAGAGAAACGTTTGCACAAACTTACTTCAAAGAGAAAATTTTGATTTGTATTAAAGAGAACATTTTATAAAAATTTTCGTAAAAAAATTATACTCACAAATTCAAAATTTTCTTCAAAAAATAAGTTCTACAAACTTTCTTTTGGGGAAAATGTTTACTAAATCGTTCATCAAATTTTCTTTTAAAATAAATTTCCTCCAAATTGTCATTAAAATTTTCTAAAGTTAGTTTCAGTAGGCATTTTCTAACGGGCATTCTAAAAATAATTTGTATATGAGTAACAAAAGACTCAAGACACAAACTTTTCTAAACATTTCTTTATTAATGTTTATTTCTTAAGTCTTTTGTTTACAAAAGAAGGATTAAAATTCTTATAGAGAATTTTCTTAAATTTTCACTGAGTTTTTAAAAATTACTTTTCCTATTATTTCGATATTTGGTTCAATTGTATTTAAAATACTTAAGTAATTTTCAATTAAGTATTTCCTCATTAAAATTTCAACGACATTTTTCCACTTCATTACAAACAAAACTTTTCTAAATTATTTCAAAATAAAGTTAAATTTAAAAAGAGATAAAACTATAAAAAACTAACATTCCCAGGCTCAGTTAAAGCTTCAAATTTGTAATACATATTTTGTTTTTGTTTTCTTCATTTTTTTTATAAAAAAAATACAATTTTTTTATAAAAATTTCGTAAAACATAAAAACACAAAACTTAATTTGTTGACAATTTAATGTTTATTTTACCTTTTTTATTTCTTCTATTTTTACTTAAGATATTTTTGCAAAAAAACTGAACTCAACAGACACTTTGGCAATTTAATAATTATAATTTTTGTTGTTATTTGTTTGGTGTTTTTTTTATTGTGGTGAGATTTGCCAACAAATGAAAAATATTTGTAAAGAAAAAACATTAAAAAATATTCACCATAAAAATGCAATTAATAACTAATTTTATTTACCAGATAATAATTCCTCTTTTATTCAATAACTCTCGACCTCCTTTAAACTTCTTATTTTTAAAAAAATTTATGCAAAAACATCTGTTTAGTTTATGGAAATTTATGGAAAATAAAATTTAAAGAAAAAGTAAGTAGATCAAACCAGAGTCTGGTGAGAGTACAAACTATAAAGTAGATCTGATTCTGATCTCTGGTCTATTAACTAGACCAGACTCTGATCTATTAACTAGACCAGACTCTGATCTATTAACTAGACCAGACTCTGATCTATTAACTAGACCAGACTCTGATCTATTAACTAGACCAGACTCTGATCTATTAACTAGACCAGACTCTGATCTATTAACTAGACCAGACTCTGATCTATTAACTAGACCAGACTCTGATCTATTAACTAGACCAGACTCTGATCTATTAACTAGACCAGACTATTACTTAGTCCAGATTGTGGTCTATTAACTGAACCAGAGTCCAAGGTGTAATTCACATTTAATTTTTTTATTATTTTCATCCATTATGATATTTTGTCGTATCTGTTAAAAGACTTTAACTATTTAATTTTAATATTTAAATGATCAATTTGCTATAAAAATCATTAAAATCATTTAATTTTTTTTTTAAATTTTTAATACTTTTTATTACGATTATTCTGGTGTTTAAAGTGAAAGTATTTTACTTTTTTTTACAAATAGAGATTGTTTTTTTTAAGTTGTTGCTATTGTTTTTGTTATAAAAAAATCAAAAACAAAATTTTTCTTTTTATTTATTTTAATCGAACAACACGATTTGTTTGTATTGTTTTTAATCTCTACTTATAACTTTATTACATTTGTTTTTGTAAATTGTTAAACAGTTAGTAAGTTGAAGTTGTTTTTCTTTTAGTTCATTGTTTTTATGTTCAATTTAAACATAAAAATCTCTGGAGTACAAGTAACTCTTTCTCTTTATTATGCCCTCCAACATCACAAGTGGTGAAGAGGGTATATTTACTTTGTGATTTCGTATGTAATGCTAAGAACGAATGATCCAAGACCTCATAATATATTTATATTTTTGCATCAAATTAAAATCTGAGTCGATTTAGCTTTGTCCGCCTGTCTGTCTGTTGTTGGTATGCTCAAATGTGTCCAAAAACGGGTCAATAAAAGTTATAGCCAAAAGATAACTGTGGTGGAGGGTATTGAAGATTCAGCATAGCCGAATATAACATTCTTACTTGTTTGCACCTTCATTTCTCTCTTATAATTCATTTTCATCGGCCTTTCTCTCTTTTCAAAAGAAATGCATTTTATTTTGTTTACTTTTTTAAACACTAAAAATTAATAATTTTAATATTTAAAATTAAAAATTATGATAAAAGAAATTTTAAAACATTAATTTTTTAGATAAAAACAGTTCATCAGTCTATAAAAATATAAAAAAATAATAAAAACAATTAACACCTTTTTTCTTTCTTTCTTGAAACTTTTTCCTCTACTTGTCTTTTAGTGGGTTTTTGTTTGTGTTTGTTTTGTTTACTGTTTGTCATTAATGTTGTTGAAAGAACAGTTATAATTTTAATTCACCATATTTGGTCTATATTTTATTAAAGGTGGAATTTATTTTTGTTTATCATTTAGCACAATTTTTTTATTTACTTTTTTTCTTTTTGATTTAATAAAATGAAAGTTATTTCAGTTGATTTCCTTATAAAAATTATATTGAAATTTATAATTAATAAATTTTTGGGCAAAAAAATAGAAATTCCTTTAATGGAAAAATGTGCTAATTATTTGGAAATATTTAACACTTTTTCCTATGAAAAAGGGAAGTTGTAACCCAATTATTATTCAATACTGCAATAAGAGAAATTTTTATATTCTTGTACTCATTTAAATTATAAAAAATCAAGAACAGAATATTTAATGATTTTGAGAGAATATTCTAGTCTAGTTTATGTACTATCCTAGTAACCAGCCCAGAGTCCAGTCTATTTACTAAGCTAAAGTGGGCAAAGTTTAGTCTTTTAACTAGACCAAAGTCTGGTAATTTACTTACACCAAAAGTGTAGTATATTTAACTAGTCCAGAATTGGGTCTATCAGTTAAACCATAGTCTGATGTGTTAATCCATTTACAAGTAAAAAGTATGGTCTATTAATTAACTAGATCAGGGTCGGGTCTATTAACTAGATCAGGGTGTGGTTTATTAACTATCAGTTACACCATAGTATGGTCTATTAACAGACCATAGTCTGGTCTATTAACTAGACCGTAATCTGGTCTATTAACTAGACCATAGTCTGGTCTATTAACTAGACCATAGTCTGGTCTATTAACTAGACCATAGTCTGGTCTATTAACTAGACCATAGTCTGGTCTATTAACTAGACCATAGTCTGGTCTATTAACTAGACCATAGTCTGGTCTATTAACTAGACCATAGTCTGGTCTATTAACTAGACCATAGTCTGGTCTATTAACTAGACCATAGTCTGGTCTATTAACTAGACCATAGTCTGGTCTATTAACTAGACCATAGTCTGGTCTATTAACTAGACCATAGTCTGGTCTATTAACTAGACCATAGTCTGGTCTATTAACTAGACCATAGTCTGGTCTATTAACTAGACCATAGTCTGGTCTATTAACTAGACCATAGTCTGGTCTATTAACTAGACCATAGTCTGGTCTATTAACTAGACCATAGTCTGGTCTATTAACTAGACCATAGTCTGGTCTATTAACTAGACCATAGTCTGGTCTATTAACTAGACCATAGTCTGGTCTATTAACTAGACCATAGTCTGGTCTATTAACTAGACCATAGTCTGGTCTATTAACTAGACCATAGTCTGGTCTATTAACTAGACCATAGTCTGGTCTATTAACTAGACCATAGTCTGGTCTATTAACTAGACCATAGTCTGGTCTATTAACTAGACCATAGTCTGGTCTATTAACTAGACCATAGTCTGGTCTATTAACTAGACCATAGTCTGGTCTATTAACTAGACCATAGTCTGGTCTATTAACTAGACCATAGTCTGGTCTATTAACTAGACCATAGTCTGGTCTATTAACTAGACCATAGTCTGGTCTATTAACTAGACCATAGTCTGGTCTATTAACTAGACCATAGTCTGGTCTATTAACTAGACCATAGTCTGGTCTATTAACTAGACCATAGTCTGGTCTATTAACTAGACCATAGTCTGGTCTATTAACTAGACCATAGTCTGGTCTATTAACTAGACCATAGTCTGGTCTATTAACTAGACCATAGTCTGGTCTATTAACTAGACCATAGTCTGGTCTATTAACTAGACCATAGTCTGGTCTATTAACTAGACCATAGTCTGGTCTATTAACTAGACCATAGTCTGGTCTATTAACTAGACCATAGTCTGGTCTATTAACTAGACCATAGTCTGGTCTATTAACTAGACCATAGTCTGGTCTATTAACTAGACCATAGTCTGGTCTATTAACTAGACCATAGTCTGGTCTATTAACTAGACCATAGTCTGGTCTATTAACTAGACCATAGTCTGGTCTATTAACTAGACCATAGTCTGGTCTATTAACTAGACCATAGTCTGGTCTATTAACTAGACCATAGTCTGGTCTATTAACTAGACCATAGTCTGGTCTATTAACTAGACCATAGTCTGGTCTATTAACTAGACCATAGTCTGGTCTATTAACTAGACCATAGTCTGGTCTATTAACTAGACCATAGTCTGGTCTATTAACTAGACCATAGTCTGGTCTATTAACTAGACCATAGTCTGGTCTATTAACTAGACCATAGTCTGGTCTATTAACTAGACCATAGTCTGGTCTATTAACTAGACCATAGTCTGGTCTATTAACTAGACCATAGTCTGGTCTATTAACTAGACCATAGTCTGGTCTATTAACTAGACCATAGTCTGGTCTATTAACTAGACCATAGTCTGGTCTATTAACTAGACCATAGTCTGGTCTATTAACTAGACCATAGTCTGGTCTATTAACTAGACCATAGTCTGGTCTATTAACTAGACCATAGTCTGGTCTATTAACTAGACCATAGTCTGGTCTATTAACTAGACCATAGTCTGGTCTATTAACTAGACCATAGTCTGGTCTATTAACTAGACCATAGTTTGGTTTAGTAAATAGACAAAATAGACTCTCGACTTCGTCTTGTTGACACAAATTATATATGTTTTTTATGAAATATTTTTGAAAATATTTTTTAAGGAGTGTAAAATATTACAAAAGTCATGTAAATATGCATAAATATAAATAAATATTTAAAATATGAAAATATGTTATTTTCAAATATTACCACGCATTTATGTCAAGAAATAAAAATATTACAAATTTTTTACAAATTGACAAATAGTTTTGAGTGACAAACAAATAAGTAACATCCACCAACATTAACAATATTTATTTTTAATAAATATTTATGTTTAAAATTAAAAAAAAATAAAATTTTATTTGTTCAACATTTTGGCAAAAATAAAGAAAAAGAAACAAATGTTTTCTCAACAAATAAAACCCCTTTGTGTGCAGATTGACTCATCTCAATAATTTTAAATTTAAGTTAAAATCAACAGACAGCTTGTCTTTGATATGAAATTTAGAAAATTTTTATTTATTTATTTATTTATTATTATTATTTTGAACTAGATTATTGAAATACTTTGTAGAAAAATTAACGTGGGCCGTTGCATATTTTTTTAAAACACCTTCTCAGTTTATTGATTTAAATTTAATGTTTATTATTTTATATTTACAATTGAATTGCTTATGACAAGTTTTAACATGTTTAAGCTTGATAAATGAAGGTGTTCAATATGTAGAACGCTAATTGTCCAAAGACATTAATCGTTAATGTGAAAAAATGTAGGCTTATTGATTTCATGAGGGTTATATCGAAATTATGACAAAAATTAATGAAATGAGATTTACAAGAGAAAATATTGACTAAAAAAGAGGTTATGAGAAAAATAAGGCTAATGGAAATGGAGATTATATTGGTTTCTTATTGAAACATTAGGTTTGCAACTTATTTAGTCATTATTAACGATCGTTCAGCTTTTAGTTTATGATCTCTTATATGGTAAATTTACTAATTTGACCACATTCAAATTTACTAAATGCCCTGCAGTCTACTCCGCTCCCTCGACGATAGTATTGTGTGTAAAATGTAATACAATCTAATCTAAATGTTGGTATAGTCTTTAATACAGACTACATTATGGTTTATAATCTAGACTAGATTATAATCTGTTCTACTGTTTGTAACTTAAACTATATTCTGCCCTATAATCTACATAAAAGAGATTTCATTTTAATTTAATATTTATAAGACCATGTTCTGGTCTGGTCTATTAACTAGTTCAGAGTCCCGTCTACTAACTAGATCTCAGTCTAGTCTTTTAACTAGACCTCAGTCTAGTCTTTTAACTAGACCTCAGTCTAGTCTTTTATCTGGATCTCAGTCTAGTATTTTAACTAGTCCTCAGTCTAGTTTTTTAACTAAACCTCAGTCTGGTCTATTAACTAGACCAGGGCTTGTCTTATTAACTAGACCAGAATCCGATCTTTTAACTGACCAGAGTCTGGTCTATTAACAGACCATAGTCTGCTCCATTAATTAAACCAGCGACTAACATATTACTACAGCAAAGTCTGTTATACTATCTAGACCAGAATCTGATCTATTAACTAGATCAGAGTCTGTTATGCTAACTAGACTAAAATCTGGACTTTTAACTGGATCACAGTCTGGATTATTAACAAGATCATACTCTTCATTAAAGTCAATGTGTGTTTTATGAACTTGTTCAGAGTCTATTTACAAGATCAGTCTGGTCTATGAACTAGATCAGAGTCTAATCTATAAACTAAGTCAGAGCCAAGAGTGTGGCATTAAATTGCAAATTATATTTAAGTTTAAAAAAAAATAGCCGTAACTTGAATAGTGTTGGGACTACTCACTAGATTAAAGTGTATTCTATTAACTAGATCAGAGTATAATTTATAAATTGTATCTGAGACCAGATTATTGTATTAAACTGAAAATCTGTTCTATTTACTATACCTGATATTAAACTGAGATCAAAATATAGTCTATACTCCAAATCAGTGTTTAACCATATTCTGATCTTGAGTAAAGTACTCTAGATAGTCAATATTCTACATCTTAGAGTTAAAACTCTTAATCGAAATCCACTCAATATTTTAGCTTGATATCTAGTTGGTACTCTGGATCATATTGTACATTAGATCAAAATCTACTTCAAACTTTAAGTAAGAATTTAGTTCATACTTTAGATTTAAATCTGAACCAGTATTTACTTTAGATCGAAATTCAGTACAGATTTAATTGTAAATATTAGATTAGAATAAAGGTTATGTAATCTAGACCAGAACTTAATCTGTATTTTAGATCAAAATCTCGGTATAGTTTAGATGGGAATCCAGATCTAGAGTTGATAAGATTCGGACTGTACTCAAACTATACTTTGGCATATTATCTAAAGTGTAGTTGTGTTTTAACAAAAGTCAAAGTTTTTGTCTATTCCGAACTAAAGTCAGGCCTATGAACTAGTTTGTATTTGACTACAACCAGTAGCACGATTTATCTGTTTGTAAATATTAATTTTATCTGTTTTTTCCATCATTTTCTCACACAAACTAATATTTCAATTGATTAATCATTATTATGACATATTCAATCTATCAATCTAAACTTTAATCCATAACATCAACAATAATTATTTTATATTAAACAAAATTAACAGTTGCTGTTCAGTTTAAACGCGAAAAACACTAACAAAACTGTATAATTATGTAATAAACATGTAATTTTTTTTTGTTGTAAATTAATTTTTGTGTTTTAATTGATGTTGGCCTAACATAACTGTTTTTTTTTGTTTTTTTTTTTTTTTTTTGATTTTTTGTTTAAACCAAAAAACACACTTTTAACAAAATGTTTACAAAAGTCTTTAGAAAAATGAAAAATAAAAAAAAAACAACAAAATCTAGTTCCATTTAAAGTTGGCTAAGAAATAATAGTAGAAAAAACAAAGAAAGAAACTATTAAGTAACGCTTTAAATAATAATTACTTGAACTGTATTTAACACATAAATGGAGGCAAGAATTGCTTATGGAAAATTGAAAAAAAATGTAAGAAAAAATTTCGTATAGAAAATTTAACAAACACCTGTCAAAATTTGTTTGTTAATAATTATTAAGAGATTTCTTATTATGATATTTATGCAACTCTGCTACTGCCACAGCTGTTATTGTTTATGTGACCGCTACTATTTTTACAACTCTGTGTGTTTGTTTATGATTTTAATCAAGTTTGCTAAATCTTGATGAAAAGAGATTAATGAAAATCGTGTTTTGTTATTGTTTTTCACTCATATGAGTAAATTTGTTATTATACACTCCACCATCACAAACAGCATATAAATTTGTCATTCCATGTGTAACGTTGAGAAGAAATCATCTCCGACCTCATAATGTATATATTCTGGTCTGTCTGTTGGCACGCTCACATCCACAATAATTGCCAAAACTTCTTAATATTTGTTATAGTCCTGAGAAATTTCCAGCCAAATCGATTGAATATATTAAAAGATATAGTCCGATATCTGAGACAACCTCTTTATTTAAGTAAAAAACTTTCGTAAAATTGTGAATCATAAATCGACAAATTAGAATGAAGTTTTGGCATAATTTTTAACTAAATGTATTTCATTATTATTAAAATCGGTTCAATGGAAAAAATTATAGACAAACGTATAACTAATTTTATGACCTATAAAATGTTCCCTGTTATATTTAAGAGAGTTGTAAGAGTAAGTGTGAGTGTGTATGTATGCAACATAATGTATTTACTTTATAGACATTTGTGGTGGGGTAGTATTGAAGATTTGGCATATAACATACTTAATTGTTATATCCTCCACCACCACAAGTGGTGAAGAGGTCTATTTAGCTTTGTCCTTCTGTCTGTTGTTGGAACTCTCACTGCCATAAAAATTGACAGAGCTCAATGAAATTTGGCTTGAGTATTTGTTATAGTCCTGAGAAGTTTTTTTATTTAAAGTTAGAAAAATCGGTTTGATATATTAAAAGATATAGACCCATTTTTGAGACAAGCTCTAAGTTCAAGTCAAAAAACTTTCGTAAAATTGTCTATTATAAATTGACAAATTAGAATGAAATTTTGCCATAATTTTAAGCTAAATGTTCTCTATCGCTTTTCCGAAAAATAAAAAAATCGGTTTAGCAGAAAAAAAGTTATAGTTAAAAATTATATTGATTTTATGACTCATTAAGTGTTTGGCATTTAAGAAAAACGTCTAAATTTGAGTTTGAGTGTGTATGTACAAAACATAATGTAATTACTTCACTCGCATTTGTGGTGTAGGGTAATGAAGATACGGCACAATCTTTATTATTGTTATTGTTTTCCTCTCATATGAGTACATTTGTTATTGTTTTTATAATGTTGACAAGTATTTTGATTTGTTAGCGCTTTTTCTCGTCAAATCATTTTATGTTTTCTGCTAAAGGGGGGGGGGAGGTATTTGTTAGATTTTATTGCATTGTAAACAAAAAACATTACAATTTTATGCACTTTTGTTTAAGAAAATATTTTAATCTTTAAGACAAGTTTCTTTTGTTTTAATAATTTGTATTTTTCATATCTAAATAATTTACTTGTTTTTAAATTATTTTATGTTATTTTTTCTGTAAATTATGACATTATAAAAATTTAATGCCCTTTATTAAAGCAGCTACAAGTGTTAAGCAATCGGATAAGATTTATATTCAATACGTGAGATATGTTTAATGTCATAAGAAAAATATTAACAATTATTTTTAAAAATAAAACCAAATTAATATTATCTGGTCATAATTAAAGAGTTTGAAAAAAAAAAAACGCTTAAAAAATTATTTCTTACATCAAATCTTTCACTAAGGAAATTTTTGTTTAATAATCAAAATTAATAAAAAATATTTAATGGAATATTTTTTTCAATAAACAAATATTAATTCAATGAATTTATGATCGACCAACAATTTTTTTATTTATTTAAAATTTTTTAATATTTTTTTGTAATTTTTTCCCAACCTCTTTTACACTTCTTTTTTTCTCTTAATTAAAGTTCAATTTATTTAATTAATTTCTTTCGTATCATAAATTTAGCTTCAAATATAAATTAACTTGTTGTTTTAAAAAATTATATTAAATTTATTAAATCTGTTTAACCTTCACAGAATTATTATTATTTTTTTTTAATTTTATTAAATAAATATTAATTTTTAATTTATCTATATATTTTCAAAAACCACCTAAAATTTGCATACTAAACGTATAATTATGCAAAATTATGGTTTTGAATACAAAATTCTATTTTAGAGAAAAAATTACGAGAAAAAACTTGTTTCATATTTAAATTTTAAATAAATAAAAAGAATAAAATTTTAATTTAATTGATTTTGGAATTATGTAAGACATTAAAAGAAAAAATAATTCAATAATTAAAGTCTTGAATATATATTCTAGATAAAAGATTAGAAACTAGTCTAAAAAATATACCAGAATTTAGTCAAAATTATCAACACTATTTCTGCTTAGACTAGAATTTTTTTAAGAATTAAGTCCAGTTTATTGAATAATCTAGTATAGATCATAGGTTATAATTTAGTCTAGATTACAGACAATTATTTAGTATACATTATAGACTAGAAAAGTTTGTCTAGATTGTAGGCTAGTCTAAAAAGTAGAAACCTAGTCTAGACTATAGATTAGAATTTAGTACAGGTTATAGAATAGAATCTAGTCTTATTATAGTCTAAAATCTAGTATAGATTATATTGATAATGGACTAGAATCTAGTCTAAATTATAGATTAGAATCTTGTCTAAACTATGGACTAGAATCAAGTATAATTATAGATTAGAATTTAGTCAAAATTATGGACTAGAATTTAGTTTAAATTATAGATTATAATCTATTCTTAGTTATAGACTAGAATCCAGTCTAAACAATAGACTAGAATTTAGTCTAAATTATAGACTGGAATCTAGTCTAAATTACAGACTATAATCTAGTCTAAACAATAGAATAGAATCTAGTCTAAATTATAGACTATAATCTAGTCTAAATTATAGATTATAATCCAGTCTAAATTATAGACTATAATCTAGTCTAAATTATAGACTAGAATCTAGTCTAAATTATAGACTAAAATCTAGAACTATTGCAGCGAGAATCTTATCATTTTGCAGCGAATTGAATCAGGAAGAAAGTGATCTTTACATTTGATGCTAATCACTTTCACAAGGAATTATTTTTCAAGAAAAATGTAGAAAAAATGTAGAAAAAATATATCAGAGAGATACACCCATACAAAGACAATTTAAATTATCGAATATCTGAAGTTCTATTACAGAAAGAGTTTTAAAATTTTTTCGCAACACTTTTTCAAGATACCGTTTTACTAGACAAAATTCAGGAATATCTAAAGTAATATTTAAATAAGGGTATTAAAGATTTCGTCCGAAGAACTAATCTAAGGAACAGTTTTATTTGACAAAATCCAAGAGGAGGTTTTGCCCTCAGAGAAAGTAAATATTAATTGTCTGGTATCTAGAGAACTGTTAAAATGGCAGTTTTAAGAATTAATTTCAATTACTTTCTCAAAAAATATGTTTACTCTCTAGACAAAATGTAGGATGGATAAAATCAGGAAGAGAGGTGGGCTTTATACAATATAAATATTGATTTTTGAATTTCTGTAGAAATATTACATGGAGAAAACGTTGTTCCAATCAGTCTATTCAAGAAGTGCTAAAGTGAAACAATATATGACACAAAAGACCATAATAGCGAATATTTATGGAACTCTTACATTTACAGTTATTTAATGAAAACCAATTAGCTTCCAGAGAAACAGGTTTATTTGAGAACATGGATGGAAGATAGGGCCAAAGAAAAAGTAAAAAAGAAGGATTTTGTCGCTTTTCCATGAAACGGCTTTCTGCAAAAAATTAAAACGTGCTGGGGTCAGGAAGGAGATGTAAACCCTACACAAAGAAAATATTAGTAAGAGAATATTTGAAAATTCAATTTGATCAAATCTCCTTGTCGCGATTTATGATTTTTTTCCTGAATTCATGAATGAGTAGATATTTTGTGCAGCAAAGCGAACCGGTTAAAAGCTAGTATTATATAAAAATAAGTTTAAATAAAATTTTATTTAATTAATTTATTGCTGTAATTAAGTTATTATTTATTAGTAATTAAATTTTAATCAAATTTCATGGATTTTAAGTGAAACAAATTCATCATTTATATCACTTTTAATATTAACGGTATAACTAGTGTTAAAGAGTTAAAAAGTCTTCTAATTTTAATCATATTCAAAATCATAAAATCATCAAATGTTTTTTTAAATAATTTTTCTTTTCTTTGATGATGATTTAATAATAAAATTAACCTTGAATTTGAAAACAAATTAATTAATGCATTTCCTTTCTCTATTAAAGAAGTGAAAAAACAACAAAAAGAAAAAACAAAAAAAATAATTCAAAATTTTGAAATTTTATTAAAAAAAACAAAAGCAAAATTTAACCTAATTTATTTGGGATTTTAAAACAATAAATAAAAAATGAATAAAAACAACTAACAACATTATAGTCGATCAGGACTGACTATCTTATGCCCTACACCATATTGTTGGTTAAAAATGTTAGCATCGAAAAATTAATGAACCACCCTCGTATAATTTTATTTTCTGATTTATTCTTAAGTATACAATTCACTATTGTGATACAAGCATTTATGTGAAATTTATGCGTTTTAAAATAAAATTTTGTAGGTGGGTTTAAATAAGAGCTACACGAAATTATGGACCGGCCCTCGTAGAATTTTGCACAACGATTTTTGCCTATATTTACCTCAATCTGAACAATGAGTATATGTGAAATTTATACTCATCAAAGTGACATTTGGAAGAGGGCTTGTATAGGAGCTATGAGAAGCAGTGGACCGACTCTCGCATAAACACATCATAAGATTTATTTTTGCAAACTTCCTCAAAATTGCTTTATATTTAAGACTTTTATGAGCTTAAAACCTAATTCCGGGAAGACGTTTGTAATGAAGCTACATGAAACAATGGCAATTTCAATAAGCTTTGTCCTTGGGCCAAATAATAATAAATACCAAATTTCATCAAGATATGCCGCGATCTGAAGAGTTCGCACAACGTTGACATGGAAAGCCAATCGGAAGAACAGACGAAAGGATAAAGTTAAATTAACTCAGAATGTGATTCTGAGTCGAACGTTAGATTTTACGCCAATTTTTCTGTCTGTTACAAACATAAGCACACACGCATAATACCCCAACCACCTACAGTGGCATAGGATATAATAGATTTTCTGAAATGTAGTCAATGACACATTTAATTTTTTTATGTTAAAAGTGACTTAATTTTAAAAGTTAAAAAAAAATGTTATTTTTTTAAATAACGAAATTAAAATCAAAAGTAAATATTTAAGAAAAAAACTTTTAAAAAGTTTTGAGTTGATTTTGAAAATTATTTTTTAATTATAAATTTTGAAAATAATTGTTTATGGTTTTTGGGTTTTTATGTTAGTTTCTGATTTTTTCAAATACTTAGATAATTATTGCATTAACATATTAATTTTTAATATCTCTTATCCTCTATCTAATCCCTCTTTTTAAATATTGCATTATTAACACTTTCAATTTAACCGTTTGAAAATTTTCTATATTTAAGTATTTGAAAGTCTTAATTACTTTTATTTGACATAAATATTCAACCTTTTCCCATTTCTGAAATTATATAAATTACAGTAGTTTCTCGCTTTAACGAATTCCACTAATCAAATGCATTATTTAACGAATTATCATCTATAATCTATAAAGAAAACGAGTGAGATATTATAGTCGTTCAAAACTATTTAATACCCTAAACAGCAGTAATGATTATAAATGGTAGCTATCAAAAATTAATGAACCACCCTATTAAAAATGTATCTTTTAATTTATGCTTAAGAGTACAGTATATTATACTGATTCTGACATCCATGTGGGATTAGTGCGTTCTAAAAGGATTTTTTCTGTACCAGATAGACCCTCGTAAAATTTCGCATATCGCTTTCTACTTAAATTTGTGTTGATTTGGTCAATTCTTATGTGATATTTAAACCCTATAAGGTGATATTTGGTAGGGGAATTTTAAAGGACCCTCGACAAATAATGGGCCGAGACAAATTTGTGGCAAATTTCATTAAAATCGCTTTATATTTAAGACTTTTGTGACCTTAAATCTCCATTCCGGGAGGAACATTTGTATGGAACATAATGGGAAACAGGCATCGTCCTTCGGCCAATATAATAAAACATGTCAATTTTCATTTTGATATCTTTAAAACTGAGGCCTGTATTTTGTTCATAAGTATACATGGACAGCCAGCCAACCAGTCGGGACGGCAGGATGTCATTAAATCGACTCAGCGATCCTGTCTCGAATGGTATACTTAAAAGTTGTGTTTTCACATTATTTTCTGTCCCTTACAGTTTTTTAAACAGGCCCATAACACTCCAATCACCTAAGTGATTAATATATGCTTTGAATGGGGGGCACCTCTCTCCATGATTATATCCATCCCACATTTTGTTCACTGAAACAGTTCCTTTCGAAAGTGGTTGGGAGAAAATTTGAGAGCTCTCACTTCAATAGTTCGTTAGATTCAATTTTTTCAATAATTAAAATTAGCTTGGTATTATGGAACCTCTACCCCTGATCCGATCCAACGTATATTTTTTCCAGTAAAATAGTTCCTTGTGAAAGTGATTAGAACCAAATTTTAAAACTTTAACTTCAATAGTTCTTTAGATATTTGACAATTGATATTTGGTTTGTATGGGGGATACCTTTCTCTCTGATCCTATCCGTCCAATATTTTTCGGTGCAGCTATTTCACAGTAGCATGATTGCAACAAAATTTAGTTTTGCTGCGGAAAAAACGTATAATGTCTTCCTACGTTGATTGGAAAATTTTACCCCATTTAACGAATTTTTCGATTTTACGAATAGTCCTGACGTCATACCATTTGTTATATCGGAAAACCACTCTAAAATTATTTTAAATCGCCATTTTTATAGAAAAATCGAAAATTAATTAATAATTTTCAAAATAATTTATCATAAATTAAGGTTAAAATGCTTAAAGTTGTAAATAAATTATTAAAATTTGCATTTTATAGCAAAATCAGGGGAAAAAGAGTTTAAAGAACTTATTTTAATTAATTTCCCATAAATAATGCTAACTTGGCTAAAAATAAGCATAATTAATTAAATCGTAAATTAAGAGATTTCAATGAAACCTACAACTTAATATTTTCAAACTGTGTGAACTGGGCAATTTATAGCTCAAGGCAAATTTTAGCAATTTAAGCAAAATTCAAAAAAAAAAAAAAAAAAAAAAAAGAATAAAACAAATATTTAGGTGGGTCTCAAATTTCACACTGTCGGCATTTTTTTTAGTAGAAGAAACAAGTTATGAAGAAATTTTAATTAATTTTAGAAAAAAAATAAAAAATTTTTTTGTCGACTTTTTTGGTTTAGAGAACTTAAAAGGGGTCAGTTAATAAATTATTAATAAAATTTGAAAAATCTGAACTCTTTAAAGAGGAAAGCAGTGTTAATAATGAAGTAGATGTCAAATATGCCCTAAAGCTTAATAAATGCTCTAATCATATTATATATGCATTAAAAAATAAAAATATGCTTTTTAAATTAAAATTATTTAAAAATATGTTCTAAAATCATCGATTTGGACTATATATAGCTCACAAGAGAATATAGTGTGGTGTTTTAGAGGGTATACAACCGTCTTTCTATTTAGTATTTGATAGACGAGAAAAGGCAAATACACGTTTTCTTCAATCGCAATAAAAATAGAATTCTGATCTCCTTTTTACGCTCGAGGTAAACGAAGCTTATGATCAACTCAAAAACTTTTGAACTATAGTTTTTGCTAATCAAATGTGGTCATCTAGATACAAAAGGCAAGCAGAATATGGATCTTCTCGCCCTGCGATAAGACAAGGAGGCCTTTTTATAAGGAATGAATTTCTTTACGAAGACATGCGAAAAAATGTCATAAAACAATTCAAGTTTATTGACTGGACGTTAGAATAGTTTCTAGATAAGATCTTAGTCTAGTTTATAAACTAAACATTAGTCCAGTTTTTTTACTAGATTCTTCTCTAGTTTATGAACTAAACTGTAGTCTAGTTTATTGATTGCACTCTCTATTAACTAAACTTTAGTAAAGTTTATTAACTAAACTCTGGTTAAGTATATAAACTACATTCTAATCTAGTTTAACTAGATCTAGTTTAGTTAAACTAAATCTAGTCTAGTCCAGTTTATTAACTAGACTTTAGTTAAATTTATTCACTTGGCTCTAGAAGTATAGAATAAAGTCTAGTCATTAATTTAGTTTGTAGACTGGACCCCATCTGGTCTATAGTCTAAACTCTTGTCTAGTTTATAGGCTATAGACTCTAGTATAGTATATAGAACGTAATTCTATCTAGTTTATAGTAGAGACTATTTACTAATCAGATACTAGATCATACATTAGATTAACCAGATTATAGTCTAGTTTA
This sequence comes from Cochliomyia hominivorax, assembly GCA_004302925.2. Classification (NCBI taxonomy): domain Eukaryota; kingdom Metazoa; phylum Arthropoda; class Insecta; order Diptera; family Calliphoridae; genus Cochliomyia; species Cochliomyia hominivorax. The sequence goes on along the minus strand of PYHX02000495.1, from coordinate 52,395,127 downwards.
TTAATTATAATTAAGTCTAGTTTATTATGTGGACTCTAGTCTAGTTTATTTACAAAACTCTAGTCTAATTTATTAATTAGACTATATCTAGTATAGTTTATTAATTCTAGAATCTAGTCTAAATAATTAACTCGATTTTAGTCTAGTTTAATCAGAAAAGTTCTTGTATTAAAAAATACGAATATGGGAGCTTTTACCGACAGCGACAACAATCAATAAAAACACGATCAAACAGGAGACCACATTCTTACAATCGTTACAATGATCGATCACATGTTGCAGGACCGATCAATAACTGTTAGAAAACAACAGATTAAAAGTTTTCCATTTTTCGCTTTATAGTGCAGATCTTGCATTTGTCTCCATGAATACTGAATGCTATAACTGGAAAATCCTTAACTTCAGAATCTGACAGTAATCTTCCGAACAGTTAAGTCAACGTTAGTACATTTTTGGCCACAACTGACAGTTATTTTCAAAACGGTTTAGTAATTTGGGTCTATCAAAGCCTTCAGAAGTATAGATAACTGTTTGAACAGGTGGTACGAGCTCTCTCTAATCGCCAAACTTAAAATGGTCTAATATTAAGGATTAAGTTCCTTACTTCTCATATGATAAAATGAGAAATTCAGAACACAAGATTATAACCATCTTTTTACTCTATTCCAATTAATTGTCTGCCGAGGAATGATATTTCTGATGATTTTCCCTAATGATTGTTTTATGAGAATTAAAGGTAAATTAATCCATATAAAATCTTGTCATTTTCGAAGACTTTTGTTCAAGTTTCTTGGTTTACTGTAGATAAGTTCTAGGACATTGTGTTTTGTAGTCTAGAACAACGCTCTCTATTTATGATAAAGTGATGATTCGGTGATATTTTCAATCACTCTATATTCACAACTCCTATCTAAACCCAGATGGGTGGGGTTGCGGCACTAACTAATCACCCTCTGGTGTTTCATTGATGACGTCCTCCATAGTATTTTGTTTCTGATACATCCGATTATGGCATTTCCACTTCTTATTCATTTTCATTTCATGAAATATTACACATTCAAAGGCATTAACCTTGTCAAATCTATAATGGACCCCCAATTTTGTTTTCAAATAGAAATTTTAAATTTAAAATTTGTTTGGACATGAAAACCCAAAATCATAAAAATTCCTATAAAACAACAAAAGCATCACCAACTTACATCCAATAAACGATAAATGACTTAAAGTCATCAATATGAAAAAAACCTAATATTTTGCAGAATTGAAGAGAATCCAACTAGCAGCCGCCAAAGAGTGAGTCAGTGAGTCCACAACGGTCGATTGGTGTTCAATTGTTCGCATACGGTTCGGTGTGGGGAGTTTTGGTGTAATGTTGTGTTGCGTTGCGTTGTGTTGTGTGTGCTGTTATTGTGGCCTAAAGTTGTCATACAAGTGACCTGCTTTCTCTTTTATGTTGTATTCAACATTTCGACATATTTTTCTGTTGATTTTTTTTGTTTTTGCTTTTTGTTGAAGAAATACTGATTTAGTTGTTTTTCTGTTGTTGTCCGCTGTTGGCCGCTGTTTCAACACAATCATTGAGATAATATTTCTGTATGATTGTGTGTGTGTGTATGTGTGTTTGTTTATTATTTTAACTGTTAATACTTGTAGCAAACAGCAATCACCAATAATCGAACTGTTTTCTTGATTTTTCTATATTCAATTTTTTTTCTCCAGTTTCATTTTATGTTTCTTCTTGTGCTTCTTCCATATTTTCCATTCATTTCCATTGTTATCAATAACAAAACGTCTGTCCATCCAGATAACTGACTGACTGATTGACTGAATGGTTTTTGTTTTTGGTCTCCAATAGAATGTAAATAGTCGTCTGTAGTGGTTTAGCAACTGGTGATATGAAATTGTTGATCTGTGATCTCGTATCTTATTACCTGTAATCATTCTTTTAACTAGATCTGTTGGCTCTCTAAATATAAACACACATACACACACAGACATAATTTTCTACTTGTTTTCAAGTTGCTGCAATTTTTTTTATTTACTCTACTTAAATATTGTTATTTATGTTTCTATTGCTTAAATCTGTCCGTCCATCTGTAAAGATCTTTCAGAATCTTGTTTTTTTTTGCGAAATAATTTTTGTTGTTATTTTATCATCATGTTTTTTTCGTGTAATTTCAGCTTGATTGATTTTGGTATTGAATTTAACTCAAATTACTAAATTGTTCAACATTTGGTGATGACATTCATGTAACACGCTTTATGGTTCATTAAATTAATGTCTAGTCGAATTTATTTGGAGTTTTCCTTTTTCCTCTCCATTTGATCATGTTATGTTGTTCTAAATCTTAATAAACATTTTTGATAATTTATTTTATTAATTTGTTAAAATAAATAGAATTTGAGTTCTGAGACAATTTGGGATGAAATTAGTTTTATCTGGAATACAGAATGCTGGGAATGAGTTCAAAAAGAATTGGGTTCTATAAGTTGGTTTTATGTGGAAATGGTTGAATTAAAGTTTATAAATTAACTAGATAAGACCTGGTGTGCTTTACCGTCCTTATAAAGTAGATGGTATCCCTCCACATGGTCCTATCCGTCCTACATTTTGGCCAGTAAAAATACACTTCCGCTTTTACAGTTCATTAGATATTCAATAATTAATATTTACTTTGTATGGGAGTAATTTTCCCCTTGATCCTACCCGTCCTATATTTTATTCATTAAAAAAAAAATTCTTAAGAAAGTGATGGGGGTCGAATTTGAGAACTATAACTGTTACAGTTCTTTAGATATTCGATAATCAACATTTTTGTTGTATGGGGGACACCCCTCCCCATGATCCTATTTGTCCCGTAAAACAGTTAATTGAAAAATTTATTGGAACCAAATTGTAAAATTCCCGTTTATATTCGATTATTCACATGTTCTTTTTATGGAGGCTACCTTTCCCCCTGAATCTATCTGTCCTTCATTTTTACCACAGTTCCATGATAAGGTTGTTGAGAGCAAATTCGAAAATTTTCGCTGTTATAGTTCTTTAATAATTCGGTAATTAATATTTGTTTTGTATGGGGGGCTACTGCTTTCCCTGAACCTATTCGTTTCACATTGTGCCTTTTTTTAAATATCATCTCTTTTAAAAATTTGCCAAAAATGCATCTATGAAATGAAATAAAAGAAGGCTTGTATTACGATAGTCCTTCTTAATCTTTAATAATCTCTACTAAAATCGTAATACTTTTTAAACACGTTTTATGCCCTCCACCACAAGTGGTGTTGAGGTTATATTGTCATTCCCTTTGTAACGTTAAGAAAGAATCATGTAAGACCCGTAAAGTATTCATGCTTGTATTCAACTGTGTCGATTAATCTATGTCCTATATGACTGTATGTCTATTGTTGGCCGCTTACATCCGCAATTTACAGAACGCATTAGATTCGGCCCAAGTGAATCGTTTCAGTTATAGTCCGGTATCTATGAAAACCTTCTAAAATGTTAAAATTTTTTTTTTGAAATTTATCACTCTGATATTTAGTGGACAACATCACGAACTATAAATTTTTCGAATAGGGGATGGGTAACCCCATACAAATGAGCCTTTTAAAAACACATAACTCTATAATTAATGAAGAAATATCACGATATTTGGCACATTAATAAGGATTTAATAAGAATCTGTGGAGGCTACAGAAATTTTGGATAGGGCAGGGGGAAGTGGTAGTCACCTAACAAATGAAACTTCTAATATCATATATCTCTGAAACTTTTATAGCAAATTTCTTAAGATTGAGCACATATAAAAGGATAGGACATTGAGGAGTAGCATTCCCTAACATTTTAATACGAAATCGGAATTAATCGAATCGATCGGAGATATAATTAATATTTTTTTTTAATATGTACCAGATTCCAGATGGCAACATTTATTCACTGATAAAACCATTTTGTATTCTGTACTTTATAATTTATTAATCGTTTTATAAAGAAATTTTAACGGGAAGGCTTGTGAATAGAATCCGAATGAGCTTAGAGTATTTGCCTGCCCACAAACCCTATATAAATTACTCAATTTGAAAAAATATGGTTTTATAAAGTTCTCCGATAGAACAGGATGATCATTTTAGTGAAAAAAAGTAAAATTTTTAAACATGTTTTACGGATTGGGATTTTGGGTATTTTGCATGGAAAAATGGGAATCTCTTAATTCTCTGTATCATGGATAAGTTTATATACATGATAGTGAAATTTCATATAAATAACGTTATTTTTCAAAAAATCGAAATTCTAAGTTCTTTTTAAATGTTTGACATCAAATGACATCCCACTAACTTCCAGCGCTTTCAGAGATATCAAATACTTGTGTAAGAAGTTTATACCGTGGTCAACATTATGCTTCATCTACCAAAATACCCCATTATGATATTTCCAATGCTTCGAAAATGACAGAATAATTTAAAAAAGTATATCTGGACACACTGTACATCGATCGTCAGATAGTCAGAAGGATAAAGGTCCTCTGTTTGACTGATTTTGTAAAATCATTTCCCACAGGTCCCGTCAAATATTGCCGATCATGTATATTCCTCTCGTATTTTTGTTAATGAATTTTCTTAATGAATCATGTTCTCGGTACAGATCTCTTGCTGAAATTTGTTCAATAAAATAATTTATTACAAATAGTTTTAGAGCTTTGGAGCCTAAATTTTTTATCGATATCTTGGTATCTTAGGATATCAATATGGGTAATAATATATCGCAGGTATCACTTCCACATTTACAAAAATGTTAACAATTATTCTCAAAATCCTTTCCATATTTTCTTAATGTGACCCCTTCAGATGACAATGACGGAAGGTATTTTTATTCTTTCTGTTTTGCTAAACCTGTTCTTTGTTGAATTTGGGTTTTTTGGTCATTAATTTTAATCTTTAAATCTTTCTCTGTTCTACACCTTTAAAAAATATTAACCAATTATTTGTTAAAAAATAATAATAATAATTGTTTATTTGTTCTTTTGTTGAAATTATCGATTACTAATCGTTTGTTATTTAACAAACAAAAATTATTATTCGTTTCATCTCTTTGTTTGTTCTTTCCAAAAATATACTGGTTTTTAAGACTAATGAACTTTATTAAAAAAAAAAAAGAAATAACAATATTAAGTGAAGATAAATTTTGAGTTAAAGAGGAAATTTACGTTATAATTTCGTTAAAGTGAAAAATCGTGATAAATTTTTATTTAAGAGAAAATTTTCGATCAATTCGCGTTTGAGAGAAGATCTACAAAAAATCTATTTCACAAAAATAGATTTTTCATTTGAGAAAAAATTTTGAGAAAGATTTATTTTAAGAAATATTTCTGTGACAGATGCGAAAGATTTTCAAAAAGAAAATTTTGGGAAACATTTTCTTTCACGAGAACATTTTGGAAAACTTTTTCTTCTTAGAGAACATTTTGGGATACATTTCCATTTAAGAGAAAATGTAGCGAAAGATTTTTATTTAAGAAAAATTTTGTAAAAAAAATTTCGATTAAAAGCAAAATTTCGATATTTAAATTATTATAGAAAATTTTCGATAAATTCTATATTTATAGAAATTTTTCGATAAATTCTATATTTATAGAAATTTTCGATAAATTCTATATTTATAGAAAATTTTCGATAAATTCTATATTTATAGAAAATTTTCGATAAATTCTATATTTATAGAAAATTTTCGATAAATTCTATATTTATAGAAAATTTTCGATAAATTCTATATTTATAGAAAATTTTCGATAAATTCTATATTTATAGAAAATTTTCGATAAATTCTATATTTATAGAAAATTTTCGATAAATTCTATATTTATAGAAAATTTTCGATAAATTCTATATTTATAGAAAATTTTCGATAAATTCTATATTTATAGAAAATTTTCGATAAATTCTATATTTATAGAAAATTTCGATAAATTCTATATTTATAGAAAATTTTCGATAAATTCTAAATTTATAGAAAATTTTCGATAAATTCTAAATTTATAGAAAATTTTCGATAAATTCTAAATTTATAGAAAATTTTCGATAAATTCTATATTTATATAGAAAATATTCGATAAATTTTATATTTATAGAACATATTCGATAAATCCTATATTTATAGAATATTTTCGATAAATCCTATATTTATAGAATATTTTCGATAATCCTGTATTTATAGAATATTTTCAATAAATTCTATATTTATAGAACATTTTCGATAAATCCTATATTTACAGAACATTTTCGAAAAATTCTATATTTGTAAAACATTTTCAAAAAATTATATATTTTTAGAATATTTTGGATCAATTTCGATAAATCATGTACTTAGCGACATTTTTTATAAATATTGTATTCATAGAAATTTTTTATGGAGAATTTAATAAATATCGAAAAATTTGAATAATTTCTGTTTTGAGATAAAAGTTATTTTATAATTTTTCTAAACAATTTACACACCTTTTTGAAGTCATCCCAAATTTAATTTTAAACCTTTAGGCGTATTTTTTAGTTTTTAGAAAAAAAGTTATTTGTTATAACATCATTTTGATGAGGTTGGGCTTTATTTTTAATAATCAAATAAAAATCCGAATAAAGTAAAGATAATTGAGAAAGACATAATAAACAAATTTTGATTCTTTTTTGTCAATTTGATTTCAAAACAAATTGTTGGTTACGTTTTGTCTGTTAATGACTTTTATTATCAAACAAATTCGTGATTTTTTTGCTATTTTATTGCGTAGTTTATTGAAGATATAAAAAAGAATGAAACGCCTACTCATGACTCCAACGAACTTCATGAAATTATTTGTAAAAGACGTGTAATTAAAAATAACTCTATAGGGGGATTTTTTTTAAGAAATAATTTAAATTTTGATCCATAATCCACTACTTGAGATAAATTTGAATGAAAAAGAAAACTAAATATTATTATTGAAAGAATACTTTTTGAGATAATTGTATATAATTAAAGAAGTAATTTAACTTTACTTCAAATAAGTTTTGGATTATTTCCCTTTTCAACCCAACTTTAATAATAAGACTGTATGACTCATAGCTTCGAATGTTTAGAATACAAATTTCTTATTCCTTCCTTTTTCCTACAATCAATGACTGAGTTTCTTTCATTATTTCATATTCATTAAATACCATAAAAAAACAAAAGACTTAAGAAACAAACTTGTTTCTTTTTGTTTTTGTTATTGATTAACCAAAAACACTTAAAGTCATTCGCCAGTCTTTTACCAACACTTTTGTTTTAATGATTTCCTGTCAATAGCCGGGGCCACCTGTTTTATGCGTCAAACATGTAAAAAAGTTCCAAGACATTATTTTCCACCTTTTTTAGTTCGAGTACAAGTTTTATAAAAATTCTTTTGTCGTTTTTATACGTTTTGGTTACAATTAAAATTACAAAAAGTGAAATCAATTACTCACCACCACCATCAATCAACCCAACAAATCAATCAGTCAATCAATGTAAAAGGAACTAAAATAAAAATATTAAAGAAGAAGTAAGAAATACGTTTAATTAATTTCATAATTGTAATATGAAATTAAAAATATTTTTTTTGAATTTTGTTCATAAAAGAAATATTTAACAAATGAATGAAATGAAACTCTATATAAAGTCAATCCATAAAAGCTACTTTTCCGACAACTACTTTTTTTAAAAGACATCAAAAAACTAAACGTTAGTTAATTGTTTGAAATCACTTTTTTATAAATTTTTTCTGATTTGTAATAAAAATAAAAAATTATGGCACAAGTTTCAAAACTAAAAAAAAAAAAAATAAAATATAGAAATTAATATTAAATGTAACAAATTATTACAAAAGGACAAAACGAAATGCGTAATAAAGATTATAACTATTTGACAATAATAATAATCGTAAATTTTCTTTAAAGAGAATTATATGGTAAATAATTCTCTTTAAAGAAAATTTACGATACATTTTCGTTTAAGAAAAATTTATGATAAATATATGATCAAGAGAAAATTTATGATGAATTTTCGTTAAAAAGAATATTGGAGATAAATTTTTGTTTAAAAGAAAATTTACGATAAATTTTCGATTAAAAAAAATTCACGAGAATTTTCGATTAAAAGAAAATTTATGATAAATTTTCGATTAAGAGAAAATTTACGATAAATTTTCGATGAAGAGAAAATCTACGATAAATTTTCGATTAAGAGAAAATCTACGATAAATTTTCGATTAAGAGAAAATTTACGATAAATTTTCGATTAAGAGAAAATTTACAATAAATTTTCAATAAGGAGAAAATTTACGATAAATTTTCGATTAAGGGAAATTTTGCGATAATTTTCGATTAAGAGAAAATTATCGATAAATTTTCTATTAAGAGAAAATATATGATAAATTTTCGATTAAGAGAAAATTTACGATAAATTTTCGATTAATAGAAAATTTACGATAAATTTTCGATTAATAGAAAATTTACGATAAATGTTCGGTTAAGAGAAAATATGAAAATATATAAATTTCCGATTAAGTAAAAATTTACGATATACTTTCGATTAAGGGTAAATATACGATAAAATTTCGATTAAGCAGAAATTTACGATAAATTTTCGATAAAGAAAAACTTTACGATAACGTTTTTTTTTTTCTTTTTTTTTCGATGAAAAGAAAATTTACGATACATATTCAATAAAGAGAAAATTTACTATACATTTTCGATTTAGAGAAAAATTTTCGATTTAGAGAAAATTTTCGATTTAGAGAAAAGTTTACGATTACTTTCGATCTAGAGAATATTAACGATAAACTTTCGATTAAGCAAAATTTTACGATAAACTTTTGATTAAGAGAAAATTTGCGATATATTTTCGTTAAAGGGAAAAATTTGCTGTAAATTTACGATTAAAAGAAAATTAAAGAAGAAATAATTTACGATAAATTTTTCTTTAAAAAATTTTATGATCATTTTCATTTAAAATTCGTTTTATGGAGAGTTTTCGTCGAATTTCCTTTATATTGATTTTTAATTTAATTTATTTTTTTTGTAAAAAATTCTCTCTTAATATTTTTTCTTCTCTGTTTAGATAATATTTTAATGGAGAGTTATCGTTATATTTTGGTTTAAAGGACAAGATCCATAAATTTAAAGCAAATTTTTTTCGATAAATTTGTAAAATTAAAGTTATTTTTTTCTATTTTAATAAAATCGCTTATTTTGTTGATTTAAATAAATTTCATGTTTATTAAAGTTTATTAAATTTCCCATCCCACAAAAAGGATAATAAATCATTTTTTGTTCAGATCTTTCAACAAAGAAATCAAGAGTTTAGAAAAATGTCAAAAAACTATTGAGTATTTAATGCTAAAAAATGACACTAAATCAATCCAAAATGAAAGAAAATTAAAGCCAGTTCACCGCTTTATTCACTAATTTTATATACATAAATGTGATTACATGTTTTAACAACTTTCTTAAATAATTTCCATCAAAGATGAGGCTCTCCGTGAGGGGAATTGTAAATATTTGGCCATGATTAATAATCTTAGTTGGCAACAAATATTGCAACATTCAACAACAACAAAAACAAACTAATAAAATAAGTCAAATAAAGTAGTTTAAATCATTAGTTTTGTTTGATTATAAAAATCACATAAAAAACGTTCAAATATTTTAGGATCTTTGGAAAAACGCAGAGAAGAAAAAAAAGAAAAACGGAAAATAAAGTTGGTAACAAACTAATTTATTTAATGATTAACCGTTATATTTCTTTTAATATGCAAACGCAATGACTTGAGATGTTTCAGTGTTTGTGTCGTTTATTAACAAAAAAAAAAAGGAAACTGGTTTATTTCCATTCAACAAACGAGTGGCAAGTAACACGAATTGTTGCAAGTGACTTACAAGATATTAAGCGCTAAATAAACGTTGATAATTAAATAAAATGTTATTATGACATTTTGCTTATTTTGGGTTCCAACGTCTTTTTTGTTAATTTTTCTCTTTTATTTTTGTTTTTCTTACCATATAAAGCATTTTAATGACATTTTGCATGAACAACAAACAGAGAAAAAGACACAAATTAAATAATTGTATCATCTCTTCAAAAAACCAAAAAAAAAGTTGATTAACCTTTAAGGTAAATTGTATTTGTTGCTATTTCACTTTAACATATTTTAAATTGTTTGTAACCAACAAAAATCTCCACCTAATTAGTTTTTAATGTTTTACCAGGAATGTTAAATCAAAAAAATGTTTTATAGTTTTTTTTTAATGAACTTTTACATATTTTGTTATTTTGGTCTTTCAACTGCAATAAAACTTCAAAATAAAGTTTGTTTATATTTAAAAAAAATTATTGAGTTTTTGCAACATTGTTGCACTTGCATGCTAAATCATCATGTTATACGGTTTCACGCCGACTGACTACTTGTAAAATTACAATAACTTATATTTTTTAAATTAAAAAAAAACATATGAAATATTATGTATGTGTGTGTGTGTTTTATATAAGCGAACAGATATCATAAATGAAAAGGTGAAAAATTACAAGCTTTTACTTGACGTTATGAGACACCCAACGTAATTTTAAGAAAAAAGACCAAAGAAACAAACGTTTCTTTATGTGAAATCAAAAGACTTAAGACATAAACTTCCTTGAAGATTCACACGCAAAAAGGAGCGCAGAAGAAGTGATTGTTTACCGTTATACTTTGTTAGGTAATAATTCACCAAACAATTTTTATATGAAGAATAAATTTTTATTTAAGAGAAAATTTTTCATTCAAGAGAAAATTTTAATTTATGAAAATTTTTTCACTTATAAAAAGTCGTTTCAGTCCCGATAAATTTTAATTAAAAAATTTAAATTTATATTTAAAAATAAATTTCGATAAAAATTCATTTAAGAGAAAATAATAATAAATTAATGTCAATTAATAGAAAATTTACGCTTAATTTTCAATTAAAATACAATTTACGACAAATTTTCGATTAAAGAAAATTTACGATAAATTTTCCTTTAGTAAAGAAATTACGATAAATTTATTTATTTAAGAGAAAATTTACATATATTTTCTCTTAAAAAACTTACGACTACTTTTTTATTAAGGATAAGATTTACAGGTGTTTTCGTTTAAAAGAAAAATTTACTTTGTTGAAAATGACGATAAATTCTTGTTAAAGAAAAAATTTTCCGTACATTTTTTTAAGAGAAAATGCTCAATATATTTTTTGTTTAAGAGAAAATTTTCTAGAAATTTTCATTAAAGAGCAAATTAACGGTCAATTTTCGAGAAAATTTAAAGAAAAACTCCGATGAACTTTGTTGAAAATTGCGATAAATTTTCGTTTAAGAAGAAATCTACGAGAAGTTTTCGTTCAAAATGATAAAACATTTTTGGGAAAGAGAAAATTTATAACGAATTTTAATTTCAAAAATGAAAAACGATAAATTTTCGTCAGATGAAAATGTAAAATAATTTTCGTTTAAGAAAAATTTCCGTTTGCGTTCAGAGAAAATTTACGAAAAATTTTTATTTAAGAGAAAATTTAAGACGAAATTTCGCTTAATAAAAAGTTTATGATGAATTTTCGTTTAAGAGATAATTTTTTATGAATTTTCGTTTAGCGATTAATTTTGTTAAGAAAAAATTGACGATTCATTTCTTTAAGAGAAAATTTAGGAGAATTTTTCGTTTAAGAAATTTTGTTAATTAGAAAATTTACGATTAATTCTTACTCCAAAGTATATTTTAGATTCAATTTCGTTTCAGGAAAAATTGAAACAAATTTTCGTTTAAGAGAAAAACTAAGACAAGTTCTCATTTAAGGTTTAATTTTTGAAGATTTTCTATGAAACAAAATTTCTCGACGATTTTCTATTAAAAAGAAATTCATCAACGAAATTCTATTAAACAAATTTGTCACCCGGAATTTTTAATATAAGAATATTTAAAGACGATTTTCTATTAAAAGAAAATTTATCAACGATTTTCTATTAAAAAAACAATTTATCGGCAATTTTTTATTAAAACAATATTTAAAGATGATTTTCTATAAAAAAAATTATAAGCGATTTTCTATTAGAAGAAAATATATCGACAATTTTTTCTTAAAAAGAAATTTTTAACGATTTTCTATTTAAAGACGATTTCAGTAATATTTTATTGAAAAAAATCTCTACGATTTTTTATGAAAAATGACGTTAATCTAAAATTTTTTGTGGAAAATAACATTTATCGAAAATTTGTTGACAAATTTGTACTGGATTGAAAAATCAGTTTCTGTTTGGTTTTTGTTTAGCAAGTCTTTTTCTATTTTATTGTTAACCATAACACAATATTTCAAATATAAGGAAAAAGAGGAAAAAGACGGAAACTATAAATCAAAGAAAGTGTTTTTATTTTAAAGCTAAATTTTAGCAGTTTAAATTTTATACAAATAAAGAAATTTAAATACATGAAAAAATTGGCTTGATTTTAGTTTGAATTTGAGTTTTTTTTTTCATAAATTTAAAAACTAAAAACTGAAATTTCAAATCATAATATTTTCTATCAGAATGTTAACGTTTGAAAATATTTTTTTCATTAAATTTAATTGAAATCTTTCATTAATTATTTTTCTAGATTAAATTTCAGTTTTCTATTTGTAACAATAAAAATACTGTGAATTTCAACAATTAAAGTAACTTTTCTCAAATGCCGGCATTTGTTAGAAGAAATACATCATTTTTTAATTTTCATTAAAGTTTTTTTCTTATTATTTATTTATTTGATTGAACGTGTTTAACGCGAAAATTTCTTTTCTTACATTTTAAGCAAAACTAATTTAGTTTATTTTTGCAGTTTATGGTTTGAAAATTAATTTATTTCCCTTTTTGGTGATTTTTGCTTTATTAACTTCTTTTGTTAGTCATGCTCTTTTTAATTCTTTACATGAGATTTTAGTCATGTTTTAAATGAAATTAAATAAAATTTAATAGTGTTTTTTTTTTCTTAACCACAGATTCAGTTAAAGTTTTGATTTGATTTAAAGCAAAAAAAAAATATTAAGAAATGAAAAAAGGAGGTTAATAGAAACAAAAAAAAAAAATACACAAAAATTAGATAAAATAATAAAAAATTTTAATTAAAAAAATACAAGTTAATTGTGTTCTAGATAAATCGTGAAAAATTAAAGAAAATGTAAGTTTTTTTTTAGAAAAAGAAAACTATTAAAACGAAAGACTTAAGCAACAAACTTTTTCTTGATATTAAAGTATGTCGCTTAAGTCTTTTGTTTTGCGATTAAAAATAAGAAGTTTGTGACATCAAGACAAACAACCATACATAATCCCATGTTAAGAACTAAAGAAAACGAAATACAATCGAATTATCATTTCTTTATCTTCCCTCTTTCTCTTCATGAATTGTCTTTTGTCACCATTTTTTCCTCCACTTTAATATTTTTATCATTAACCTTAATTAATAGATAGTCAATTATGGTTTAAAATAGAAATTAAGAAACATGTTCTTCAAGTTGTTGAATAAGAAATTCAATAATAATTCAAAAAACCACTTTTTTAACATAATAAACGACTTCCAAAAGTCTGATTTATTTCTTATTTTGTTAATTTATTTGTTGTGGTTTCTTAAACGGAAAGTTGATATTTGGAAATACAAAATAAGAAAAATAAATATAAATGAATAAAACAATTAATTAATAAGAAATTAATTGTACAATAAAAACAGAATTTAATTTTTGCAGTTTAATTTCACTTGATTTACAGGCGGCACAAAAAAGAAATGTGATGAAATTGTCGGGTTAAAATTCTTTAACGAAAAAAGTTTCGATAAATTTATTTAATTTGAAGTTAAAATCGTATAAAAATTTTTCTTTTTATGTAAAAAAGTCAATGGATTTTCTCTTAATAAAATCGACAAAATCAATAAAATTTAACATTTTAAAATTTTTTTCTTATTTTTACTGTTTTTAAAAATCGTCTATAAATTTCTTTTAATGAAGAATTTTCGACAATTTTTTATTTTTAGAAATACTTCATTTAAATAGAAAATCCTTAAAAAATTATCGTTTAACAGAAAATCGTCGTAAAATTTCTTTAAATAAAAGTTAATAGTAAATCAGCTTAAAATTTCCTTTTAAGAAAAAGTTGTCGATAAACTTTCCTTAAATAGAAAATCAGCGAGAAATTTTATTTTAGTACTAAATCGTGTATAACTTTTCTTTTAATAGAAAATCGTCGATAAGTTTTCCTTAAATAGAACTCGTCAATAAGTTTTTCTTTTAATAGAAAATTGTCAAAAAAATCCCTGTTAATTTCCTGCCGTTAAATTTATTCAATAGAAAATCCTTGATACTTTTTATTTTATTAGAAAAACATAGGAAATTTATTTTTAATAGAAAATTTATTCTCTTTCGATTATTTCTTTTAATTCCATTTAATAGAAAATCGTCCTTAATTTATTTTTAATAGAAGAATGTGGATAAATTTCCTCTTAATAGAATTATTTTCTACAAATTACTTTTTAATAAAAAATCATCATTCAATTTCCTTTGATAGAAAATGGTCCATAAAATTCTTTTTAATGAAAAAATCTATAATTTTTAATTGAAAATCGTTGACAAATGTTCTCTGAATTGTAAATTGTCAATAAATTTTTATTTGACTTTTTTGATAAATTTCCTTTAAATAGATAATCGGCCTCAAATTTTCCTTTGAAAAAAAAATCGTCGATTAACTTTCTTTTAGTAGAAAATCCTCAATAACTTTTTTTAGTAGAAGATCGTCAAATAAGTTTTCTTTCAATAGAATATTGTCAACAAATTTCCTTTTCATAGAAAATTGTCAATAAATTTTCTTTCTAAAAATCGTCGAAAAATTTCTTTAATAAAAT